>CM035807.1:54082666-54361299 GCA_020466095.1 Chlorops oryzae
TAAGAAATTTCAAGGCACTCCATATGCTGACGCACACGCACTGTTGCATTTTTCACGCATTTGACGCTGCGTCATGGGTCTGACGCCTAATTAGAATGGTCCTTTACTACTACGCACGAGCACGCGTGTTAAAACAAAAACAAGGGAATGATTTATTGTGGTTATAGTTCTTGCGGCTTTGTAGTGCGCACTCGTACACACTCGTAAGACCTTTTTGATGCGACCATATAATTTTGTTTTTCGTCAGTTGAATGAATGACTTTGTAGAGCTGGACAATTATCGATAGTGACCCAAAGATAAATCGGACTGAAAAATTTTCGAATTGTATGAATTGTATAAATTAGTTCTAGATCTCCCATAAGCGCGAGGAGTCCCCAAAATTTATGGGAAATCTAGGGAATGTTTTCCTAGGGACAATTTTTCGAATTAAAAATGTATTTATCCCTAAAATGCCAACAGTGAAAACTTAGAAGAACTATCAATGGTGTTTTCAAAATTTTTAATTTAATATTTCCCGAACGAATTCCACGTCTTAACACGCTGAAAGAAGAAATCGAATAAAGCGAATGTCAAAAATCTGCTTGCAGCCAACTTCATGTATGACACAACGAAAGAGAACGAAACGGAATTGCCGAGTACGGGAAATTCTAAAATGAGCAATTCTTCTCTATAAAAAAAAATCCCGGCAATAATTGCCCTAATGTAAAAGGGCACTATGTAGTTCATACATTGTATACGTAAATGTATGTTGCTCTGTTATTTTCTAAGGAAATTTTGCGATAGACATACGTACAAAGTGCGTCGAAAGTGCTTAAAAAGTTAACAACGTGGAACATTTCAGAGAAAATAACATAGTACCCAATTGATTTCTTTCTTGCATCATTGAAACTTTCGTCAGGAAAATATTTTGTAAAGCTAAAAAAGGCAGATGTATTATTTTTTCCGAAGAGGAAAATTAAGAACATCTGACTCCACCAAGTTACTATACTTACCGACTTTCAGAAGTTTTTAAGTTAAGATTTTAATTTTTGAAGGGTAATGAAGGGTAAATTTTGGTTATTAAATGCGTAATATGGAATAATATTTTTATTAAGGGTATTCCTTTATATATGAAAACATGAAAACCTCGAAAAAGTACAAGGCACTTTTCGGCAGCAAACCTTTTTTGAAACTTTGAGTAGTTTGTGTAATTTAAAAATTTGACAGTTCGGCCAGGGATACATTTTGTAATATAAAAATAGTATGCAAAAATAGTGCTATTTTCCCGTATTTTTTTGATTCTGTAAGTCTCGTTTTCTCATAGGAAAATACTTAAACTAAACTATTTTTATTTCTCAAAAACATTTTTTACTATTGTAATGTTCATTTTAATAGAAATAAACATATAACTGTTATTTGTATTGAGAATGTGTTCTTATTGTAGGGCATTTACTAGTTTAAATTTGGGTTTGAGGGCAACACTATAACTTACCCTTCGAAATACGAGCCTGCGTGTAAAATTTTTCATACAAAATTTGACAGTTCATTTTCGAGGCTCGTGAATTTTCGAATTTTCGAGGTTTTCGAAGCAAATACACGTTTAAGGGAATACCCTTATTATCTTTTAGTCTTCTTGATTTTGGAACGAAATCGTGTGAATTTTGGTTTTGTGGGAACTTTTATACCACTGTACCGCAGAAAAATACACTCTCGATCAACTAGCCACTCGGGAAAACTCTGTTCTGCCGTGCCTCGGACTGATAATGGAAGTTTTTTCTTTCAGAGGTAAGATTAACCCGTAAAATGTAGAAAAGTTTTTTGTTTTAAAAAATAGTTTTGTTTCAGAAATTTTTTTATGTGAGATATAGGGTTTTGTGACCTTTGGAAGAAAAGTGCAGCTTTGAAAAATAATAAGGTCTTTCTAACATATCTCATACCTAGGAAAAACAGTTCTTAAGTTATGGCTATTTAAAAAATGAAAAGTAATAATTTTTGAGCTTTCAGGCCATTGCGCCACCTCTAAACTTTGCTTAATCTTCATCAAATTTCGCACACGTCAGTTTTTGCTAAATACCAAATTTTTGAGCCCCTGGGAGACAGAATTGGGCAAACTTTATTTTTTCCATACATTTGGCGGCCACTCTAATATCCACCGTGAAAAATATAATCTCACGAAAAAAATCGAAGCATGAAGCCAAACTTTTTTCGCACCCAAATCAACATGCCAGATCCCTCTTACAAGTCACAAATGAAACAAACTAAATCGCAACGATTTTCCAACCCAGATGTAGACAATGAGGACCGTAATACCAAATACACCTGATGGGTACAGTGCCATCTTTACGCATGGGCCCGATGGGCCCATATATATAATATATAATACTTATAAGACTTATACATTATCATACATTGAAAGGGCCCCACTTCTCTGCGAGCCCAGGGCCTCTCTCACGCTAAGGACGGCGCTGGGTGGGTGAATAAGTTAAGTAAGAATAAGATATAAAAATTTTTTGTTAGTCTCCCGAAGGACAGGTTCAATACAAGAAAGCAATAAGCAATCACCAAAAAAAAAAAAAATACTTATATTAAAAATCATTAAAAAATTAAATGAATAAGTCAAAGGGGAGGGAGTTTCAAAAATCGTCAAAAATAGCGTACTTGATACTTGAATGCTCCCTTTTATGTACATATTGAGTGTTTTCTTATGACGTTTTCACGTTAAACTATCGCCCGTAAATTGACGTAAGAGACACCAATTTTTTTTAGCTTCCTTGCTGCCACTCTCTGGAGGCCTTACAAAATTAATTCGATTCTATCCTGTTTTCGAAAAAACAAAAGGCCTTCATACAAATGTTCTATATACGTATGTATGTAACTTTGACTTACCAATTTGCGATGTTGGACTCCACGAATCAAAGTCATTTGACTCTTCCGGCGTGAATGCATCCAAAGCTTTCAAAGCATCGTTTTTGCTAAAGCGTCTGCGTAAAGGATTATATGGTTTTTATATGAACAAATTTTATTTATATTATAGCATGTTCACATATAGCTGGGTTGGGGTTATCGGCGAAACCCAGGGTTTCTAATGTCAAAACGCATATAAAAAAAATCGTCAAACCCTGATAGCTTGTTCTCACGGCGTTGTGAAGCAAGTGTTTCGGTTATCTGAAGCGAGATTCAGATTTACCCGTTCTCATGGTGCAATCTTGCTTCGTTCCAGTGATGCCAGCATAGATATTTTGCACTTTCTATTGCTAACAGTTGGCAGCACTGCTTTGTTTTGACTGTTGGTTTTTATTTATTATCGTGAGCAAAAGCTTTGGTTGTTGCGGAATGGAGATAAATTGTAAGTTAATTGTTATGCATAATATATTTTTAAATAATGCATCTTTTTACCCGGGTTTGTTTATTTTTCTTTCTCTGCTGTCATTTATTTCCCACTATTTCCGATTATTTTCGATAACAAGCAGGCTTGATATCAAATTTAACTTGCTTCGCTACTTGCTTCGAACTGAAGCAAGTAGAGATAGTGCTTCGGGTTGTCAAAAATTTGTATGGCGAAGCGCTTGCTTCGCAGCTTGCTTCGCCTGCGAAGCGAGAATGAAAGCCGAAGCACTTGCTTCACAACGCCGTGAGAACAAGCTATAAGTTAACCCCAGGGTTAAAACTTAACTGCGAGTTAAGCACTGGGTTGCATTCGATATTATCAGTTACATTTGTTCCCACCGACTACAAAATCCGGGTAAAAAACTGAATATAACATCGCTAGGCAAAATAAAACAATCATTATCAGCTGTAAAAAATGGATGGTAAGTGTTTTGGTTATAAATTTAAGGTTATTGTTTTTATAATTTTATAATTTTATTTTCAGTTGAAAACGTAAAAAATCGCAAGATGCGCGTAAAGTGGGTGCCGGCATCTGAGGCCATACTCATTGAACTATGGGAGGAAAAGATTGCGGAACTTCGTGGGTCTAGAAAGAATTCCCACATTTACGAGGAGATGCGAGCAGCTTTAGCTGAAAATGCCTTCGTATTTTCTTGCCAGGAAATTGCCGAAAAATTAAAAAACTTTCAAAAAAAATACAAGTAGGTTTGACGTGTAATATTTGTCCAAATAAAAGTTTATTTTAAATTTTTAGGCAGGAAAAGGCAAAAGTTGGCGTAACAGGTGGCTCTCCGTCAACTTGGGACCATTTTGACAAAATTCACACCATTCTTGCACCATCCAAAGCAATAAATGTGTCGGATTTGTATTTTGAGTCTACTGGTGGGTGTTTATTAAGAAAATCTGTTTTTAATTGATATTTTTTTTTAATTTACTATGTAGATGAACTTATTCCATCGCCGCAAGAAGAGTTCGATCAGTCGGAGTCCTCAAGCTCCAGCACAAGCAGACCACTATATAAAAAGCAGAGAGGTAATCAACACAGTTTGTTGGCAGCTCTTGAAACTAGCAATGAGCTTTTTAAAAAGGACCTCGAGATTCAACAAGAACGGAACAAAATATTGAGCGAATCCTTGCAAAAATTTACGGATGCAAGCAAAAAATTTCATGAGGAGTTGCTCCAACGACTCGACAAGAAATAGTTTTTTTTTTTGTTAATTTCACTAGCTGCAAGCCCACGTTGTGTTTTCTTTAAGTTTTGTTGTTTTCTTCGTGTTTGGAACGATTTTTAGAATTAAGCTTTTTTAGTTTTTTTCTTTATAATACTGGAGGCTGTGAAAGCGTTGTAATACATTACTAACAAATTATTTTAAAAAATTACAGAGGTTATCAAATTGCGTTAAAATTTATATTTTGTCAAAACGGATCTATGATGTATCATCGGTAATCATACTTTCATTGCTTAAAACATATTTTCCAATTGCTCTTCTTATCTCTTCTGATGCCGGCTCTCTATCATATAAGAAATTCGTGGTTTCAGGCTGTGTTCTTCCACAATACATTTCGCTATTGGTTTGCGTTTCTAACCAAATATCATTAAGAGAGCTGTTATGAACGTTCAAGAAGTTGTGTAAAACGCAACAACATAATAAAATATGGTTCAATTTTTCTGGCGCATTATCGAGTCCTTTGCCTACTCGGCGAAATCTGGCTTTTACGTGACCGAAAGCATTCCCCACCACTCTTCTTGCCATCGAAAGATTTTTGTTGAAAGCTTTCTGCTGAGTGCTCAGGTCCATCGAAAAGGGATACGGTTTCATAACCATTTTTGAAAATCTAAATGCAGAATCGCCTACTAAAAATACAGGCACGGATATACCTTCAATCGATTTTGCATTTGATTGTGGAAGCTCGGATTGCTCAAATTCTTTTTTTAATTTCGATGTTTCGAAAATCATTGAGTCGTTGCATCGCCCAGGGTGTCCAACGTTGAAATAGAGAAAACGATATCTAATACAAATGATTAGTGAGTAATTTAAAGATATTCAAAAATTTATTATCCGTACCTATAATCCACTAAAGCAAAGAGGTTCACCGAGTACCAACCCTTGTAATTATAATAATCAGCGGCATCCTCAGAATGCGGCTTTATTTCAACATGACACCCATCTATAAAAAAAAATTAGTTATGTGTTCAATTACAGATAATGGATTGCTGTTACTACCGATTGCTCCAAAGCACTGAGGAAAACCTATGGTTTCAAATCCACGCACAAAATCCTCAATTGCTTCCTGTGTGAGGAATTTACGTGGCAAAAAATCAGGCGATAGAACTAGCCAACACTCCTTACAAAATTCTTCCGAAATCTTACATACAGTTGACTTGCCCACACCAAAAAGTCTACCAATTGTGCGATACTCTGCAGATGAGCCAAGTGTGTAGAGAGCAATCGCAATTCGTTTTTCTAAAGGAATACATTTTCGAAATGGCGTGTCTTGTTTTTCCAACCTTTTCAGTTTTTCTACTAAAATATAAAATGTTGCGCGGTCGACGCGAAAGCTTTCCTAATAGCCTTTTTACACTAACATAGGAAACCTAGGTTTGCGTTCGTAACCTAAATGCAAACCTAGCGCCTTTACACTGCACTTATCGAGGTTACGTTTGACAGTTCATGTTTCTTTTTTTAAATAAATACATACTTATACTTGTTTGTGAGATTGTGAATTTTATCACGAACTTCCACAGGAGCTCTGAAAAAATTTCTTTTCGCCATTTCATCACAAATCTCGGCATACACATGGCCGTTTTTTCTGTTCCCACGTAGTCCATTTATATTTTCAGCCCACAATTCGATTAGGGCACATTCCGCATCTTCGCTCCACACCTTCTTTTTCTTTTTTTCCCCGAAAACCTTTTCTTTTAATTCCTTATTCATTTCCTTTTCAAAAACTTCGATTTGACTTCAACTTCTTATTCTTTTTCTCATTCTTCTTCTTCTTTAATTCATTCCCCATTCAACGAAAATTGCCATTTCACAGGGAATTTCTCACAATATATGTCAGTTTATTGAATGCAACCCTGTGCCTTATCGAGGTTTGGGACTGGGTTAGCGCCAAACCCACCACTTGACTGGGTTTGCTTTTGTATGGGAAACCGAGCGGTTTGATACTGGGTTTGGCAGCAAACCTAGTTAAACGAGGTAACCCCGTATGTGTAAAAACGCTATTAAAAAACGCATCATTGCTGTTTGGCACATCCTTCTCCCAAAACACTCCAAAACGTTTCTGCAAAACACTCTATGTAATTATGTCTTTCGATTTTAATTTCTAATTTCGATTCTTACATATGCCCAAATTCTGGGAGGACGCTGAATGTTACGAGATGCCGAAAGTTGCATCATAATTTGCATAATTTTTTTTTATGATTTCGCGCAGTGAGCTGCTCTTCACTACTTATAATTGCTTTTAGAACTTCTCTTGCATTGTTTTCTTCATTTAAAACTTCAAAAATCGCAACTTCAAGGTTTTTTTCACACATTTTATTCACTTTTTGAATTTTCCGATTGATTGGCTTTTTAAACGTTTGAATTGTCAAACACAGCTGAAACCATCTGTTCCAAACCCACACATAAGCCCTATCGCAATGTGAACGCTCTGGGTTAACTTTTGGGGTTAAGCAGTTAACCCTTATAATGTGAACATGTTATTATAAGTTCCGTCGCGGGGGAACATATTCTATTAAAAATAAAAGTCGCTCGAAGTTTTTGTACGGCTTCCTACTCTCATTTTCTGCCTGTCTGATTTTTCCTTTATATATCCTTCATCGATTTTGAAAATTGACCTTTTAGAGATCTCCATGCACTTTTTAAGTCATATTCTGAAATAAAAATATTTTTATTTTGTCAAACCACATGCTCAAAATTATTTAAGTAGCATCGTGCTTTCAGCAATTTCGTTCAAAATTTTTTTCTTCAAATGCACTTCTTTGAACGTTGGATTCCTTCTATCACCCAGCATTGGCTTATTGCGAACCAAATTTATCAATAGCTGTATTTTTCTTCGCTAAGTCTAAGTCATTTTGAGACAAAGTAAAATCGAAACTTGAAATCGAACTGTCCCGCAGCATAAGCAAACAACGAAACAGCTTTTTCTGGCTTTTTTCAACTATCAAAAAGCCTCGTTTACGAGATAAATTAAATTTTGCGAACTTTTCTCGTTGCGAACTCTCGCAACGAGTCAATTGGGGATTGCGCTGTATGATATCCAGATATCGAAAACCCAGAAATCACGTTTCTTGTAAATTCTTGTATATGTAGCAACTGTCCCTCTCTTGCACGTTGGCAATTGCATATGTCTGAGTGAACAGCAAAATACTTGCATTTGTTTTGGTAACATTTCGAAGCAGATTTTGCTGGGAATATTTTGACATTTGACGCCGTGACGGTGAGCTCTCTCTCGCAATGAGCTCTCGCACCATTCGACATTAACCTTAGATCAAGCAGTCGATACTTGCAGCCAAGCGTTAGGTGCCAAGCCACTCCAGACAGGTTCTTCCGCGTGTGACTTCTATGTTACTCGGTCTTTCCTCAAACCTGTAAGAATAGTGCTGCATGCATACAGCATTTGTTAATTGGTTTTGGAAATTAAATTTTCAGCTGTTAATAAAACCTGACTTTCATTTTTCCAACTAGGCATTTTTTCGAGGTTTATTGGTGGTACCTTAATATACAACGCGTAAGTATCACATTATTTTCAAGTGAACTAAAACGTAGCAATCCAATCTACAATGAATGAACAATATATCGTCACAGATCCAGTCTTTACATAGAGTGGCGAGCAAAGGTGGATACATGTTGGGCTTTTCAATTGTTTTCAATTGACGAAAACAGCGGGAAGGTAGTATGAAAAGAGGGAGCACAAAACATTCTCTAAGACCCACATGTATCCACTTATGCTTGCGTTTTAAAGTTAAACGATTTATATTAAATAGGTAGTGGGTGAGAAAAATTATGAATTTGTGGTAGATGGTTGATTGGGATTGTCTTCAGAAAATATATTTCATATCTTTTCAATAACTCATCGCCGTAGAAGCATCCCTTAATATCAGGTTTAATATTTTTTTAAAGAATTTTTAACAAATTAATAACTAAAAATTAAACAAGTTTATGATATTTTTCATAAAATAATAATTTAATTGATCATATCCAAAGCTGGGCGGAATACATAAGCAAACCCATATAGGACTATAGGTATAACTCTTCTTCCTAATCCCTGCAATGTGTTAGAGCTACGCTGCTTCAACATAGGCATATAGCATGAGGAAAAGAGAAGCATGCTATGGCAGCGAAATCTTTAGCTCTGCTCTGGTGAAATGCATCGCCACTTTTATTTTTAATTTTGGGAGATTTTCGAGTTCATTACATACAAAATATCTACCAAACTCATAAAATAATATGAAAAGCTTGAAAAACATAAAAATAATCAAGGAATCTCAATATCAAGGAGAAATATAAATTGTTTTTTTGTCCTTCCCTGTCCACATAACTTTTTGATCACACTATTTCAGAAAAAATGCTAAATTCTATGTACAATCTAATTCGTAGCCGTAGTCAAAAATGTATGTCAATTTATTACAAAATGATAACATTCGTGCACGTTAAGCAAAAACATATCGTAATACATTTAGGCCCGATATTACAGTGCATACTTAAGTCAAGCGGTTTAACAGTCAATTATTATCGAAAACTCACGAAAATTTTTTTCGGTAGGCAACATTTGAAAAAGCCTATATATTTTGTTTATACTTTTTTAAAATTCGTAAAATTAGTGAAACTCCTTCATTAAATTAATTTGAAACCTTATTTAAGGAGCACTTAAAATTTGTACTGTTAAAATGCTTTACAGACTTAAGCTTTACTTAAGTGCTAAGGAGACCTTAAGTATGCACTGTAATATCGGGCCTAAATAAAGTTTCAATTATGAACTTTTCAAGCAATATAAAAAACCGAGCCGACGCCGTGTTTCTTTGATAATTTTCTCGCAAGTGGCATCATAGTGCCACTTTGTGTCTACCCGTATTGTTGTTGCTAGCTTTCTGGTGAATTTCTCGAAAGAGTTGAATTTCCTATTCCTGCTTACGGTTTTTGTTAGTAGCTTTTTGGTGAATTTCTCGAAAGAGTTGAATTTCCTATACCTGCCTAATGGTGAATTTCTTATTAGCGGCAGAGGCTTTTCGACGTCGACAGTTAGACCTACAGTGCTACATGAGCAAACCTAAGCTCATGAACATGTAGTGGTGCAACAACTTCATAAAATACAAATTCGCTCTTCATTTTGCGAAGACGAGCGACATAGGTCTTACCTTCAGAAGTATTCATGCCATATAGAACTATAGCTGCAATTTCTGCCAAATTTTGGCGCGTTAAGCTGCAATCAGTGATGGCATAGCATAGCATAACAGGTTGGCTGATAAGTCCCCGGTCTAACAAAGAAAAACACATTTTTTTTGTCAAAATTCGTTTTTATTATTCAACATAGTTCCCTTCAAGAGCGATGCAACGATTATAACGACCTTCCAATTTTTTGATACCATTTTGGTAGTACTCCTTCAGTTTTGCCTCAAAATAGGCCTCAGTTTCGGCGATCACCTCTTCATTGCAGCCAAATTTTTTCCCTGCGAGCATCCTTTTGAGGTCTGAGAACAAGAAAAAGTCGCTGGGGGCCAGATCTGGAGAATACGGTGGGTGGGGAAGCAATTCGAAGCCTAATTCATGAATTTTTGCCATCGTTCTCAATGACTTGTGGCACGGTGCGTTGTCTTGGTGGAACAACACTTTATTCTTATTCATATGGGGCCGTTTTGCCGCGATTTCGACCTTCAAACGCTCCAAACGCCCATCCCAAAAAACAGAGGCCATTACTTTGCCAGCGGACTTTTGAGTCTTTCCACGCTTCGGAGACGGTTCACCGATCGCTGTCCACTCAGCCGACTGTCGATTGGACTCACGAGTGTAGTGATAGAGCCATGTTTCATCCATTGTCACATATCGACGCAAAAACTCGGGTGTATTGCGAGTTAACAGCTGCACACAGCGCAGAGAATCATCAACACGTTGTTGTTTTTGGTCAAATGTGAGCTCGCGCGGCACCCATTTTGCACAGAGCTTTTTCATATCCAAATATTGATGAATGATATGACCAACACATTCCTTTGATATCTTTAAGGCCTCTGCTATCTCGATCAACTTCATTTTACGGTCATTCAAAATCATTTTGTGAATTTTTTTGATGTTTTCGTCGGTAACCACCTCTCTCGGGCGTCCACTGCGTTCACCGTCCTCCGTGCTCATTTCACCACGCTTGAATTTTGCATACCAATCAATTATTGTTGATTTTCCTGGGGCAGAGTCCGGAAACTCATTATCAAGCCAAGTTTTTGCTTCCACTGTATTTTTTCCCTTCAGAAAACAGTATTTTATCAAAACACGAAATTCCTTTTTTTTCCATTTTTTTCACAATAACAAAAGTTGCTTCACAAAAGACGCTCTATCTCACAAACTAATTGACTTACAGACGTCAAATTTTGACACGAATCATTTGAAGGTTGCCACTATATAAAAATAATATGCATTTAATACTAGCGACGCCATCTATGTGTCAGACAGGGGAGTTATCAGCCAACCTGTTAACATAGAATAAGAATTTATTTTCAATAGATTTTTTTTATGCCGTCTTATGCGTTCACTAACGGCTTTCATTCAAATGTATGAATTAGCTATTTTCTATATAAAGTTTGAAGTAACAGAGAATTTGACACAAGATAGGATTTTCAGCAAACTTTAAAGTAACGGTTTTCCGTCAGAAATGAATTCTGAGAAAAATGTTGTTCTACATGTTGTATAATGTCATGCGTAAAAGGTGTAAAAATTTTTTTTGGGAATCGGAGACATGAAGTCCACAATTTGTCCGGTTTGTAAAATAATGACCCATATGCTAAATTTTGATAAAACAAACACAAACAAACTTCATATATGGTTGTTTGGGACCATACGCTTATACATATAATCTGCCAAGCGCTCATTAAGAAAAAATAAGGACCACTCTTATGTATCGCTCATTTACTCAAAGACTGTCATAACTCAAAAAATCAAGTTTCGAAAAAAACGCATTTAAAGTTTTTAATTTTCGGACGATTGTATGGGAACGAACAGCATGTTATTTATCATAACTTTTTCATTTTTAAAGATATATTGGCACAATATAGAACTGAATATAGCGAATAAATCTGCATCATTAACTCATAAATGGTTTTTTTTTTGAGTTATGACAGTCTTTGAGTAAATGAGCGATATGTACATATGCTCAAAAAGTTAATAACAGTATAGTAGACTTACAGCGAACTGAAATATTCCGTTATTACTGCCTGAAAACACGATTCGACGAAAACACGTTTAAAATTAATTTACTTCACGCTCGTAGGTGTTGATCAGATTGATTAGACGCAAATGACTGAAGATGCACATAAAATGATTTTCCCCGAAGAGCCAAACGCTCGAAACAAATACAACAAGCATAAGCAGCTTCCTGGAAAAAAACGAAGTCGAAGATTCTGGGAAAATTTTTGGAAGCTGTTTATGCTTGCTTAGTCCGCTGCCACATTAGCGAAACATCGCATTAAAAAAACTAGATGAGCGGTAAATTTTTGCTTTCACGATTAATTAACGGTTAATTCACAGCATCGATTAAGCTATAAGTGGAAAAAAAAACATATTTTTAAAATTTTTGTTCCGCTAAGTTCATATGAACTTGCAAGGATATCTAAGAATGTTCAAATCAATTCTAATATTTTTCACACATTTTGTATAATAATTTTGTTCCGCCTTTAACATGCCAATTTCTTTAGAAATTAGCAATTCGATGCGATATAAAATACAAAACAATTGCTTTGGAGCGTTTAAAATAACAAAAAATAGTAAAAAAAAAAAAACGGAGAAAATCCGACTTGTCGACAAAAAGTCGTCTGAAAACCCAAGAAAAACCTATCTTTAGAAAAACTGCTATCGCCCATCGTTTTAAGCGTACAAATTTACATTAGATAGGATATATTTAAGAAATTTGAAATCGGCGAATTTGTTTTTAACATACCTACTAAAAAACCTTATAAATTAACGCGTAAAAAAATTGATTTTTCGTCAAAAAGTAGGGGAAAGTGGGGAGGTTGTAGGCAAACATTTTCAATGGCGAAAAAAGGATAAAAAACATTTTAATTTTTTTTTAAATTGAATTTTATATCTTAGGCTGATTCATTGGCTACAATTTTGCATTAAAATTTTAAAAAATTTTTAACCTTTGTAGAAGATACAAAATCTTTTATAAAAGTGTCGTTCTGAGTAAAACCACCCCCGGCACGGGGTGGTTTTACTCAAACAGGGGGATGTTTTATTCATGAAATTTTTTAACTGTGTAAGACGATGATATTTTTGTTTTGATATGGCAAACGATAAAAGTTAAACCTGTTGATATGAATTGCATGATAACCATTACTAAATTACCATAAATTATGCCAAAAAATACTAAAGATTGTCATTCCTATAGTTTTATGAATACAAGCAATAAAATTAACTTCAAATTTCTGCTGAGTTATCTCCTCGTATATCACAAAATCAAAAAATTTGAGATAAGCACGTTTTCCCGTGTACTTTTCCAAGATCTATCCATCTGTCGAGTCTCCAGGTTGCTATACCTTATAGTTTACGAGATATTTGTGAGCTAAATAATTGTATTACCTTTAAAATGATAATTTCTACGCGTTATAGCATCGTATATCCATATTTTGTGGATATACTATGATTTATATTAATTTGCGCAGTAAAAAGTTGTTGCGTTATCTCATCGTATGTGCAAACAATTTTTTTTTTTTTTAAGAAACATTTTTTTATGTAAATTTTAAATAAAAAAAAGATTTATTCGTGTGAAAAAAAAAAAAACAAAAGAAGCAAAAAAAAAAAAACAATTCTCATAGCAACACTCCTACAAAAATTTTCATTCTGAAAATAATGTGGAATGCTTATTATACTTAGAATATAACAAATTCCATTTCATTAAATTTATAATATAAAAAGATATATTAAATTAATAAATTTTGAAAATATTTAACATCTTCTTCTGGAAGATAGCTGAATAGACTCTCAATGTCTTTTTGTTTCTGTGGCGCAATTTGTTTTGGGTTTGAAATACTTATTTAAAATGGTTTTGAAACAATTAGAAGAAAGAAAGCCTTTGCGGATTTTTTTTTTATATGTACAAGCCGCATAATATGCTTTTTCGCTGAAAGAATTTTTGTACATTATATTGAATAAATCGTTCTTATTGTATTTAATTAATTTAATCTTATTGAAAGGCACTAACTAAAGCTAATGCAGGTAGTTCAGCTCCTTAAAACAAATGTGGAACGTTCTACCAACAACAATACCCATATCAATTCCTTATTTGAAGCTTAGTTGCTTACATTACATATAATAATTTAATTTCCCCAACAAAAAAAACGAATTCTAATTTTTTTTTTTTAAATCTATGGCTGAGAAGAAGAACGACTTAACTCCACTTTTCTGTTTTTTGAGAAAAATCTATTTGAAAGGTGTAAATGTTTAGGTCACGGGAAAAGAATAAGAAGAGAAATGTGTATCATTTAAATAGGAACATTTTTAAGGTATCATGTATGACTTTTGAATGCTACCTTTAATGTATAAAAAAAATTTCGCTATTTGATGCAGTGGCAAGTCGTTTTTCTCAGGAAATGCGGAGTTAAGTCATTTTTCAACAATAAGATTATGATTTGGACTCCTTTTTTTTTTAAATGTAAAAAGGATACTCAAATAACAAATTTCCTATATAAACTCATTAAAAAAATTTTAGTTATGTCGTTTTTCGTGTCAAAAAAAATAAAACAAAAAAAATTTTTCAAATCTTTATTAAATCATTTGCTCGTATATCCACTTTCCAAAACAGGTTGCAAAAAAAGTGGCGTATACGATGAATTGTCAAAAATTCTTGGAATGAAAAAAACCCTATAACTTAAATGATTTTCCAAGTAACTTTAAATTAATGATCAGAAATAATAAAAAGTAAAGCATTTTATATTAGGAAATCAGAATCAACGATTTTCAACGAGCCATTTTTTTTATATTCCATGTTAAACTTTAAACTTCAATTTCCCAACAAAAGGTTGATTGTGATATACGAGGAGATAACTCCGGGACGACGATATATTAGTTAAATGTGTTCACTTTTGTTGCTTGGGCTCCTTTTTTAATACGTTTTTGTACCAAAGAAATATTAGATTCTTTAGCTTGGTTAAATTTTTGTTTTTTTGAAGCTTGGTTGCCATCAGGCTTAATTTTCTTATTTTTTTGCAGCTCTTGAAGTCTGATAAGCTCTGGAGAGCTAGTATAAATTCGAGATTTACCCTTTTCTCTCTTTTTTCTGTTTGCATCCTTCGGTTTCATTGACTTGTGGACGATTGGTCTTTCTTTTATAGTTGCGCGGCATGACTCTAGTAGAATAAAGCAAAAATGGAACTTTCAGTACATAACCTTTGCATACCTTAGCATTTACATGTAAAGATAATTAAAAAGCATTTTTTTTTAGGAAGAGTGAAAATTTTTTGCAGTATGTACAACATGGGGTGGATATACGCACCCCGCAAAAAAGTGCATATATCCTCCCAATGTAGTGGCGCGTGATGATTTTTATATTTTCACTCAAACTTTGCATGATATTTCAAAAATCTTACTGCAAATGTCTAAAGTAAACTGTCATCTTACCGGGTTGAACTTTACGGCTTCCAAGAACGCTTTATTGCAAAAAAAAAAACACAAATTACTGAAAACAAAATAAAAATTTTGCAAACAATTTCATCCGCGAGTAACAACACGCCATCATTACAGGTAAACAAACGACTGAATGGCAGCGTTTTTTTTCTACGGCTGTCGATTGATAGACTTTTAAAAACATTTATCGGCTTGTTTCGATATGGCCTATTTTAGGCGCTAGGGCTTTTGCGTAAATCCTCCCCATGCGTACAACCACCCCACTTTCCCCTACTCCAAAACCGCAAAAAAACCTATTTTTGAAAAAACTGCTATCGCCATCATTTTAAGCGTATAATTTCACGTTGGAAAGGTAATATTTAACAAAAATTAAATTAGCAGATATCTTTTTTTTTCCTACTAAAAAAACCTTAAAATTGCAAGTACAGAAAAAGTCACAAAATTGAAAATCCGCAGGCTCGAAAATGTTTTTTTTTATATGTCGTAGTGGAACTTTTTTTCCTCATGCCAGAAGCTATCGAAAAATCGATGGCACAATATCGAAAAACTTTTGTCCATACAAATCGACCCGGCCTAATATATATATATAAGTATATATAGTATATGTCTATATCTACGGAGCTTAGTTGTAGATATTACAAGATTGGCACAAAAATAATATTCCATGCTTACACTGGGTATAAAAATGTAAACTTTTACTGGAGTTTGCTAACTTTTTTGACCTTATGTGCTCACAATTTTTTTCCTTTTGTGGCAACACTGCCAGTGCCGTAGCAATTCCGTTTTGCGTGGAGGGGCAAAATTATTTTTTTAATTTGCGTGGGGGGCCAAAATTAGTTTTTCAATTTTAACGTCTATTTTAATTAAAACCACATTACATACACGCTTTTAATGCACGTTTTTTCGATTGTCATTTATTTATTCTCCTTTTCTAATTTTTTTCATGGGCAAAAACAAAAATGCGTGGGGGGGCAAAGCCCCCTCTTGCCCCTATGGTTGCTACGGCACTGAACACTGCCACGGAAGCAAGCTAGAAGCAAAAGAGCGTAAGCACTCATATGTACACAAAATTGCCCTCAAATGAGAAGCAAAGCTGAGAGCCAAAAATTCGTGCATTTGAGTGGAAAACAGTGTTGCCAAATTGATAAAATTGTATCAAAAGTGATGCTTTACGGAGATTATTTTTTTTCTGAATTTGATACCTTTTTTGTTTTGAGGGCTAGCAACCCTGTTTAGTTAGAACTAAACGGATTTTGACATTCCCATTTCGTTTGATATCACCACGGTGACCATTAATTGAAATTGAAACAAGTAAGAAAGCTAAAGTCGGTCAAGCCCGACTTTGAAATACCCAGCGTCCCGACATTATGAGTGCACTATGTTTTTCTTCTCTATTTGTGGGCGTGGCAGTGGGAGGGCCACATAAATTATTTCCCTACACCCTTCATTCGCCTTGGTGAACCTATGTTGCGAATTTGAAGCTTCTACGCCTTTTACTTCGGAAGTTACGAAAAATCTTCATTTGTGGGCGTGGCAGTGGGCGGGCCACATAAAATTTTTACCTACACCTTTCATTCGCCTTGGTGAACCTATGTTGCGAATTTGACTCTTCTACGCCTTTTACTTCGGAAGTTACGAAAAATCTTCATTTCTGGGTGTGGCAGTGGGCGGGCCACATAAAATTTTTACCCACAACTTTCATTCGCCTTGGTGAACCTATGTTGCGAACTCGAAGCTTCTACGCCTTTTACTTCGGAAGTTACGAAAAATCTTCATTTGTGGGCGTGGCAGCGGGCGGGCCAGTTAAATTTTTTCCCTACACCTTGCGTTTGCCTTGGTCAACCTATGTTGCGAATTTGAAGCGTCTACGCCTATTAATTCGGAAGTTACGAAAAATCTCCATTTGTGGGCGTGGAAGTGGGCGGGCCATATAAATTTTTTTCCTATACCTTTCATTCGACTTGGTCAACCTATGTTGCGAATTTGAACCTTCTACGCCTTTTACTTCACAAGTTACGATAAGCCCTTATTTGTGGGCTTATTTGTGGGCGTGGCTCTCGGAGGGCGGCGTCCATTTTTTGCCAGGATATGTCCCTTTTCGTAGTTTACCAGTACATCAAATATCAATGGAGTGTGTTGAGTCGTTCGCAAGTTACAAGCATTTTACTGAAAACACATTATATTCATTTGTGGGCGTGGCAGTGGGCGGATGTCTCCAATTTTTACTTAGGATCATACTCGGATCCCGATATACCTGTGTGCCAAATTTCGACTTGATTGGTCCAGCCGTTTCGGAGGAGATCCGACCACGGACGGACGGACAGACGGACATGTCTAAATCGATTCAGTTTTTGATCCTGATCATTTCTATATATATACAGTTGAACTTCGATTAACCGTGATGCTCGGGACCGGGCTAATCACGGATAATCGAAAATCACGGTTGAAAGAGGTAAAATTTTACATGTATAAATTTTATTATTTTTATTTATTTTTGACAAAAACATGTAAATCTGCGTCTATAAACAACTTATCATATCTCTAGGAATACAAACATTTATTTTAATATGAGAGATGTGAGTGTATTATACGAAAAAAACAAACAAGCAGTCATATGGACATGTGCATCACGGATAATAGAGGTAAATCACGGTTAATAGAGGTAAAAATCAACCACTCAGCATCACGGTTAATAGATAATCACGGTTAATAGAAGCACGGTTAATCGAAGTTCAACTGTATGTCTATATCTCCGGAGCTTAGTTCTCCCTGTTACAAGATTCGCACAAAACTAATATACCCCGCTTACGCTGGGTATAAAAACAGAACAAAAATATTTTTTTTAGTCTTCAACTTAGTTTATTTAAATCTTTTACGAGGTTGTCACAGAACGAACCTTTCAATCGGTCCAAGGATAACGACGATCGAATTTGGACGTTTTCGCTATTTTCCACTAAAAAATACGCAGAACAAGCGCCTAAAAAACAGAACACCTCTGCTAAAACAGATATGATGGTCATCGTAGATATCACTGATCTGTGCTTTTGTTTTATTTGTAATTGTTGCCCTAGTGCCTAGAGAGTGAAGCTAAATGAGAACGTAAATTTTTTCAGCCTTGATACACTTTGAAGAAAATTAATTTATTATACTTAAAGTTTTTCATCGTGTAATTAACATTCAGTCATTTTATTATATAATATATATAAATTCAGCACATCATTGAAATGTACAATAACTCTCTGCTCTGCACTGTAAATTTTCAACATAAAAGAGCTCAAGATGAGCTGAAAAAGCTCCAAAATTACCCATCCCTACCTCTGGGATGAGGCGTCGAGTTTGGCGACATATCGATCCAGGGACATATCCAGTTCTAAAGAACAAAATTTTTCGGCTCTGCTCTATGTTCGGAACCACCTATGCCTGTGATTCGGCATTTTCGAGCATGTTTTTAATCAAAAACAAACACCGAAACTTTGACGGACCAGATTTAGAAAATCTCATGCGAATAAAACTAAATAATACAGACATCGATTTCGATGAGCTTATTGAGTTTTCTAAATCCTCAACATGCTATTATTTAATAAAAACAAATAGGAGTTTTCCCTTAAACGTATTCTTTCCTCAAAAAACTTGAAAGCGCATAAATCAAGAAGGCTAAAGAAAAAGTTATGCAATTTCGTATGAAAGATTCTCGCTGTGTAATGTGCACGCATACGAACGCAATTAGTAAATGTAGTTGTGGCCGGCACTGATCATATCGGAAAATTTCACACTGATCGGTTGCCTAGTTCAAAAAGTACGTGCAAACTGCGAAACATATAAAAATGTATTTCTTTCTTTATAAGAATATGGCAACAAAAACTACTAAAAGAACAAAATTTCTAAAATTAGTTAATTTTAGAAAAAAGGATCCTTTTTCCAATATAAAATTTCACATTTAAGCTTGTTTAGTTTTTATAGTTAATCTTTTTTTTAATTCTTTAAAAAATATTTAAACCTGCTATTAAGGGGTGCCTCTACAGCCATGAAGTTATGAAATATATTTTGTAGAGTCCTTGACCACAATCCCAATAAACTATCTACCAAAATTCATAATTTTTCTCACTCACTACCTATTTAATATTAATCGTTAGTTATCTTTGCAATACGAGCAAAAGTGGATACATGTGGGTCTTAGAGCATGTTTGGTGCTGTCTCTTTTCTAACAACTTTTACGACATTTTCGCCCATCTATTTATATTCCCAAATAATCGAAGAATATATACCAAAAAATTTCAAAACGATATCTTCGTTAACACCGGAGATATAGGGAGGAAACAATTGAAAAGCCCAACATATCTACACCTTTGCTCGCCACTGTACATATACCTATGCAGAAGTGAGCAGGCGGGGATACCCATAAGTTAGTCGAACTCCACTTTTCCAAATTAAATTCCATATCTATATTAAATCAAAAAAGTTTACCTACAACTTAAAATTCTCAAGAAAACTACTTTTTCCCCCAATTAAAACTCCAAAGTGTAAATTTTTTTTTTAAGAAGTAAAGACAACAAGGTATTCTTTTTTTTTTTTGAATTCATTCTATAAAAACATCTTAATTAAAGAAATCAGCTAGCGAAGAACAAAAATATTCATACAAATGCATATCAAAAAAAGTTTACGTACACTCGAAGCCCAGTTCCATCTGCAAAATTAATATTTTGAGTTGACTCGTCGTGTACTGGCCGGCAATGGCTCTTGTATAATTTCCCGAAGCAATTGCATACACCTCCCCAGTCCCCTGATATGAAGGTTATCGATCATACTTCATGCTCCCAGATTTAGAAAAACCATGCGAAAATTTTTTAAAAGCAGGGTTTTTTTCGAAAACAGGATTTTCGCAGGATTTTATTGAATTAATAAAACACCGGTATTCTTGTCAAAAAATAAGTGAAAAATACATGGCTTATTCATAGGTGGTCGTTGGTTTGCCTTCATCATCAATCATTTCTCCGTCGGGATCTATTTCAATGTTCTGGGTTCCATGCACGGTATGAATTACGTGACCAACTTTTTTTTTTTTTTTTTTTACTAAAAATCGGTAAAAATACCGGAATTGCATGTGAAAAATCGCTACACATAAAAGAAAGAAAACAATACAATCAAATGTGTATTTTATTTATTCGACTAATTATTTTTTTCATATTACCTGAGTAATTTTCCTCAAAAATGAAGAGCAAAAAAAAAAAACAAAAAAATAGGACCTCAATTTCGGATCTCAAAAACCCTAGTAATTTCGAAAATTCTTCTCTTAAAAAAAAAAAAAAATTAAAAATTATATTTTCATTCAATTAAAATCATTATTTCCTACTTTGATTTTTGAATGTTGAATATTGAACCGATTTTTCTACTAATTTCGGTTGAGTTTTAATTTTATTTTGCCAGTAGTAAAATTCGATACGAAGTCCGGTACAAGTTGGCAAAATCGTTAAATTTCGGTGTACCGAAGCTATCTTGCCTCAAAATTCGGTACAATACCGGAAAAATCGGTACAGTTGGTCACGTAAGGTATGAACTTAGTACTTTTCATTCGATTGAATCTATCGGAGCATATCAGGCTGGTCTTTTATCCAACGGAAAAATTCCTCTTTTGGGTATAAGATTCAGCGTTAAGTTGGTATTTTGTTGAAAATTGACAGTTGTCATGAGTTGAAAATTGTTAAAACGCTTATTTGAATGAAGACATGATAAATTGTATATTTTACAGGATTTTCATAGCTAAATACAGGTTTGAATCTCTGGCTGGATTTGTTTTTAAAAAATAGGATAATCCTGCGATATACAGGATAAATAGAAGCATTAATCATACTTGAAGATTCCTAGGAAAACGGATTCAAAATCATAAAACATCCTCCAAGGGGTCTTTATTACGGCATCAAGGACTAAGTGGCCAAAAATGACCCAAAAGATTATTGATTTTGTGGTCAAAAGCAGACGTCTGAAAGTCGTTTTAGAGGCCAACACAGTCCCCAAAACATTTTAAATTAGCAGTTGGAACTCGTTTACTTGCTGTTTTCGAAAAATTTTTCAATCCGAATAATAGTTAATTGTGAGCCATTTACTCTACAAAATATAAATGAGCACGCGCAAAAACGAATATTTGAATAACGTCCAACGAATGAACATCTTTTTTGTCCGCACCCAGACAGCCAAATGATTGCACGATGCGGGATTAATCGCCGTCATGCGTGCCAGAATGAGATAAATCATGACTGCGAAATGTCAGACATATGCCATGTCACTCTCGCAGCTTATTTGCATTCACGCGTGATTTTCTTAGCCAAATGATTGCACGATGCGTGCTTAAATGCTGCCACGTGTGCCAGGATGAGATCACGCACGAATTCAAAATGTCATACATTTGGCATGTCAGCTACGTGCTTGTTTTCAATCAAATTTTAATATGAATAATTATATGATCGAAATCTCGAGCTTTTGGACATATATTAATATATTTAGGCAACTCATTCTTTTTTTTTCTAGTGAAAAAATTGACAAGACATTGAATGTTAGAAATGGTTTATAGGAAAACAATAATATAAGTTCATTCCAATCGATGCATATACTTACGTTTTTGTTTTTGTGTGGATTGGATTTCCAGCTCGATTCCAGCTCACAACCTAAAGCTGGCAAACTATCGATGGCACTATCGAACAGCTGATAGCTGTCGACGTGCCAGTTTTTTCGCTGCGTTTTCAAAAGCATGCGTGACATTCTCACGTGACAGCTTTTTCGCTACGTTTTAAGGGACATGCATGAGACTCTCGACACCGTGATAGCTTTTAATCTGCATTTTCGCGCTCACGCGTGAAAATCACGCTGTGCCATGTGCGTGATAATCACATTGGCTATCTGGGCAACTGCAAAATTTCTAGCAAAGTTTATCACCCCAATTCTGAATATTCCTGGGGAACAAATTTTCGGGGAATTTACTTTTCTCGAGAGTAAACTTCTTCTTTTTCAAATATTTGGGGGAACAAATTTGATGGAGAATGGGTATATGACTCATACCCACAATCTTCCTTTCCCTATCTATTTTAAAAAGGAGAATTTGAGTCTCAAGAAAAGTAAATTCCCCGGGAATATTCAGAATCGGGCTGTTTTAGATACAACTAAAAAATCAAATTTAAAATTTAGGGTGGGTCCGCCCACTGCCACTCCCCTTGAAGACAAACACCACCAATTTCAATTTTAATATCTTTAACAATAGTACCCAACAAACACAAAAACGAGGATGATATCGTAACGATATCGAGACGAATTTGAGAAAAATAATTTAAGCGTTAGAATCAATTTCAAGTTATAAACGAAAAAAGTCAAGACATTTTAAATTATCAAACACGGTGTAGAGGGTGACCACATAACTACAAGTGGAGGTTTCCGCGGTTCAAATCCCACAGCAGGAGGAATCAAAAGTGAAAAATAATCATTCGAAATATTGTTTTTTTTTTGTTTTGTTTTGTTTACCCGAAATAGTCTCATTTTATATTTTCATTGAAAAAAAATTATGATTTGAAAACAAAGAAAATTTATATTCGAAAACAACTCGAGAAAACCTTCGTTAACGATTCGAGAACAAAGCAATTCTCGATTCGCTAACGATAAGTGACTGTCTAACGATACCGAATTCGTCTCGAAGTCTCGTCGCGAAAGTGTTTTAAGAGAAAACGATATCGTCTCGATATCGTTACAATATCGTTGTGTTTATTGGGTATCTATAAAGTGATCTTATATGTATATAACATATTATATACATATCTGAAATTCATTTTTTGAATTACATGCTACTACAAAATAATAATAAGATGTCCCACGACCATACATTTCAGCGTGCTATGAAAATTTTTGTGTGGACGCAGCGTGCGTCCACGTTAGCGATCAGTAAGGAGAGTAAATGAACTCAAACCTTCTTCAAACACGATTTTTTGTGTTGGATCCGCTCGAGCACACGAAAATCGCGTTTGATGCAACCTTTGGTTCGTTTTGGCTTTGCTAATGAACGGGATTTGTCATTCGGTATGGATGCATATATTTGTAAGAGCTTGTGTGTATGTTTAGAGTTTTCAAAGCAGTCAAGTCAAGAAAATTTCTATTTTCTGATTGTCTTGTTCTGTTTCGTATATGCGTGATAAGTGTAGCAAACGAGCCGAAGTGCTTTATACAATGTCGTACTTCTCTTCGAGTAGCGCACATTTCTTACATTTCTTTAAATGGGTAAAACGAGAAATATGCTTAGGTCTATCTATTTATTTAATTATTTATTTAATTATTTAATTGTTTATTTATTTATTTATTTATTTATTTATTTATTTAATTTATTTATTTATTTGATTTATTTGATTCATTTAATATAGGAATGTTCCAATCACGGCTTTGGCCGTCATGACTACCCGACTAGTCGGTTGTAAAAAAGCCGGCTAGTCGGCCGATTAATCGGCAATGCCGATTTTAGGAGCTTTCGTTACAATTTTGCTGAGTAAAGGCAAACCTCTTTCTCGAATTCGAATCGAATTGGATTCGAACCAGTGCCGCTTTTAGGTATTGGTGGGCCCTGGGGAAAGATACGTTTGTGGGCCCTTAGCGGTTTTTTAAAAATTGTTCGTAAAATAACGTTGGAACAATTCTAGTTGCTGGCCGTTTTTGGGATCTTTTTTTTTCGGTACCAATCTATAGAAAATGACTCCCTGATTCCAAATCTGAAAATTTTTTGGCGGTCGCTTCTAGTTTAGATTAGCACATAAGACAATGAAAGCAAAGCAAAGGCAAGAGGATTGAATAAACAACTCAGTCGGTTCATCAATGTTTTGATGTTTGTTCTTTAGAAAGAGATACTTGGTCAGTTGAACAGAGTAAACGTTACTTTACAGGAACCAAATATAACTCCTTCCATCGTCGTTAAGCTGTTCAAATCATTGATTTTGTGCCTTGAAAGTTTAAAATTGGAATATGATAATGTTTTTACTGAAGCAGAAATTATTCCAAAATATCGAACACATTTCATCAGATAATGTGGAAACTAGAGATGGGCGCGTGCCTAATTTTTTCGGCACGACACGACACTTGCAGGACTGCATTTTTCCAAACACGCACTACTCACGCTCGGCCAAATATTTTCAAAGCACGGAACGAACACGCACGCACGACAAAAAAATAGTTTTTAAGTTTATTTATTTATTTAATGATTAAATGTCTTGAAAATAAATATACAAAAGACATTTTTTTGGGTGCTTGGTATCAATGACCATGTGCACCCAATTGTATGAGGGTTTTTTTTATATTTTGTTTTTTAAACTATGTTGACTTAGCGTATTCTAGATAAAATTTAAGGATTCCACCTTACTGCAGTCGAGAAATTGTTTAAGGCTTTGTGGGTCGCTTGTGGAGCGTGGGCACTCGTCAAAGATGTGTTCCACTGTGAGTTCGCATAGGCATTGTCTGCATTGTGGGCAGCTTTCGTCAGTGAATATGTGTTGGACGTTGAAGAGCGCTTTGCCTATTCGTATTCTGGCGATCTGGATGCAGTGTTCTCTCGAGAGGGCTGTGTTGTAATTTGGCCTGGAGCACGTTGAATTGTGTTGTTTTAAGAATTGTCTCGAACTTGTCCATTTCAGTTTGCGCTCTTCCTTTTGATAGGCGTTAAAGCATGTAATTGAAACGCTGCTGAGTTCTTGTGTTTCTTGGGGGAGTTGCATTAATAGGGCATCTTTCGCTAGTTTGTCTGCGTATTCATTACCTCTAATGCCTGCATGGCCTGGTATCCAAACTATCTGAATTTTCTTGTGGATTTTTGATCCTCTCAGCACGAACTGGGAGATTTCGTTGGTATGTTCTGTAAGTGCCTTTATTGAGCTGAGGCTATCGGTGAGGATAATAGCTTCCGATTTTTCCATCGCAGCCTTTCCCAGTGCAAAATGAATGGCAAGGAGCTCTGCATGGAAGGATCTCGCATTGTGTGGAAGTTGTCCTTGTCGGATGTTGGTGAACTGGTGCACCCCTATCTGTTTCGCCACTACATAGCCTGTTTTGCCATTCGAACAGGAGTCATCGGTGTAAAATAAATTTGAGTGGGGTAGGTTTCTTACGAATTGTGAGAAAAGTTGTCTATAAACCATTGGGTTGGTGTCGCATTTTTTTAAGGAGTTGAACGAAAAGTTTAATTCTATGTTTTTGGATACCGAGCTATCGATTGGTTGCGGTGGTTGTGGAATTGGGATATTATTTTCCTGCATGTAGGAAATAATTTCCCATATTCTACATCTAAATTTGTTCTGTTGATTTGCTCAGTTTAAGGCATTGGTGAAATTGTTGTAGAGCCCCGATTTCGTATTTACAAGTGATTTTGATGCAAGCGATATGGACCGTTCGTAAAGTATCCAATTAAACGCTTTGTATCGTCCTTTCTGTTTCCAAATATTCTGTGGGTGTTGACCTAAGCAGTCCTGTTGCAGTCCTAAAGCAACTTTTTACAGCCGTCTCTATTTGAGTCTGGTTGCCTTTGGATGTCTATCCATTAATGGTAATGCAGTGCTGCAAAATTCCTAAAGTGAGAGCTCGGCAAATGTTAATGGCAGTCTCCATGTGAGGTCCTTTTTTTTGGTGCAAATTACTTTAAGAAAGTTGTTAACTTTATTAGGTTTTTCGATTTGCTGCTTGATGTGTTCGTTCCACTTTAAGATTTTAGTGAAAATGATTCCAAGGATATTCATTTCTCGTTTGACTGTTTAGGATTAATCCCTTAATTTAACTTGTGTTGCGTCGCAGCGTTGCTTCCGGCACAAATGTAATATTTCTGCCTTTTCAGCAGGTACTCTAGTACCTGTTTTTTTTTATAGCCCAATTGCTGATCTTTTTGTCGGCAGCTTGAAGGGATTTGATGACTTTATTTGGGGTCCCTGACGCTAGGATAAACAAGTTGTCAGCATAGACACCACTATAATCGAATTGCTTGAGTTTTTGGATGCTTCTTAATAGCGAGTTCACATATATAAAGAACTACCGAGAGGGGGGATCCCTGGGGTACGCCGTTGTCAAGTTTAATCCTATTGGATGAGTACCCATCAACACGTACTGTAATAGTTCGATTTGCCAGAAAGGTTAGAATAATTGGTATCAAATTCTCAGGCTTGCCCCAAGTCAGTAGCTCATCTAGAATTTGGTTTACAACTACACGATCGAATGCCTTTTCAAAATCTTCAGAGAGTAGGAGGCAACGTTTTCTCTTGGAAAGTCGTTCTTTTATTTTGCTCTCAAGCTGGCGACATAACTTATGACATCCATGCTGCTTTCTAAAGGCTTGCTGCTCTGGAAGGAGGTTATCTTCACAGTGGCTCCAGAGTCTGTTGGCCACAATTTTTAGAATAGCTTGGAAAGCACCGGCAGCAATGATATGGGACGCTATCCTTCCAGCCGATTAGGATTTTTTCCTGCCTTAGGAATCGGAGAGAGAGTTGCGTATTTCCAGTCGTGTGGGAATGTCCTATTTTTTAGAATGTTGTTGTATAAGTCACATAGTCTAGATTTAAGCTTATTTGATGAGTTTTTAATCATGGTGTAAGTAATTTTGTCGCTGCTCGGCGTAGTGCCTTTGGTGGATTTGAGAGCAGTTTTAAGTTCATTAATAGAGATTTCTCTGGTGTTCATCATATTGTTCGGAAGCAGGGTTTTGTATATGTGTTTTTTCGTTTTGGTAATATTTGTAGTGAACGAAGCATCTGCGCCGATTGAGCTCCAAAATCCTGCCAAGCAGTCCGCGATTTCTAGGGGATGCGTATATGTCTTGCTGTCGATTAAAAGAGGTGGAAAATTAGCTGTGTGTGGGTTCTTGAGTTTTTCGTTTTACTCCATAGGCATCTAACATCCATTCCAGGGTTGAGTGAGTTCAGAAAGTTTGTCAACGTCTCTCTTTTGGCAATTTTACTTGCTTTTTTGACTTGTGCGCAGGCTCTCTTATAGCTTATTAAGTTTTCCTTGCTCCTCCTCTTTTTGTATTATTTCCATGTTCTGTTTTTTACCTGAATTAGACGTGCAATGTCGGAATTAAACCAAATTGGGTTCGTTCGATGTCTATTTTGACTTACTGTGATGGAGTCATTTGCTGCTCTTCTTATTATCCTCTTGATTTTGGCAGCAGCTTCCCTATTAGTATTGTCAGAAACAATATACATAGTGGGAGCATAGCCGATTTGTAAGTGCAAGGAATATATCCCAGTTGGCCCTTTTTTCTATATATTTGGAGCTAGATCGTTTTTTGATAGATGTTCCTGAGCCGTTGGGTATAAGAATTGGGAAGTGGTCTCCTGCTTCGTGATCCATGCAATTCCAGGACAGCTGTGCGGCCAATTCAGGATTTGCCATAGAGACGTCAACTGCAGTTAGTGTTCCCCTTGTGTTGAATAGGGTCGGTGTTCCATCGTTGAGTATAACTAATCCTTTATTATGGCTGTAATTTTCCCATAATTTTCCAAAGTTGTTTGTGTTTTGCGACCCCCATAGCATGTTGTGACAGTTGAGGTCCCCAAGGAGGAGCCAATGGCCGGTGTCGGCGGGTTGATGCTGTCAATCATTTCAGGAGTTATTTTTATTTCCGTTTCTTTGTAAATATTTTAGTTGTGTGTAGGTTAATTTTACTGTTGTGTATACAGCAGTCTACTACGCGACGTCGAACGTAACACATCGCTTACGCTTAGTCGATCACAGTCAGCGTTCATATATATACCTACACACATACTGTTTGTCACTCACTGCCTTATGTATGCATATAATAAACTATACAATAAGTAAAACCGCAGTATCGCATACTGTACTTTTCACTGGCGACGGGGATGGGATTTGCACATTACTAACGAGATAGACAACACAGGCAGTATACGGTAACGGTAGAAATAAAAACGCGTGATCAAAAAAGACAACTACAAGAATACTGCAACAGTAAGAATTTGAAAACAATTAACTAAATCAAGCAAGTAGTTGTGGACTCGTGTAATGCCACTGGAAAACGAAAGCGAAAAGCCAACAGGCAGTGATACAGTACCTGTTGTTAAAAGCGAAGCAGTTCGTACGGACACATCTAGAAGAATAGTCATGGCTGGAGTTGGAAATTTATAATCTTTTGATTTAAATCAACCTAATAAATGGCCAACGTATGTGGGGCGTTTTGAATTATTTTTCCTGGCCAATGATGTTCAAGAGGTAGGTCGTCAAAAAGCGACATTTCTTACACTAGCCGGAGCACCGTTATATGACCTCTTGGCGTCATTGGCGTCGCCAAAACAGGTTAGTGAACTGAATTTAGAGCGAATTAAACAGTTATTAACCGACCATTTTTCACCGCGTCCATCGGAAATCTGCAAATTTGGTACGGCCCTCGACCGGATGTTGCGCGACCGTTTTGTTTGCGGAAGGATACTGGGTTGCAGAGGAATCTCCTCGCGGACAATGATCTGACGGTTCAAAAGGTCGTCGATCGTGCGTTGTCGAGCGAAGCAGCAACAATCAGCGCGATGTCTATGCGGCCGTCGGTAGAACCAGTCAACGCCGTTCAGACAAACCATGCTCGCCCAAGCCAGCACGGAGCGGGAAATAACAATAAACAGCAATCATGCAGTGGCTGTGGAGGTCAGCATTCGCGGAAACAATGTTCTTATCGGGAAGCTATTTGCCATGCTTGTGGTCAAAAAAGACACTTACAGCGAGTCTGTCGAAGCACGAAATCACAAAATAACTCATCGAAGGCATTTGCAACGAAAACAACTCCAAGTCCTCAAAGAATGAAGAAACGGTCAACAGAGTAATGCCATTAGTCAATATTAAGAAATCTATTGCTATAACAGTTAATGGCAACTCATGCACATTCGAAGTGGATTCTGGGTCGCCGGTGACCATTATGACGGAAACAACATTCAATAGAGTTTGGTCCGATGAAAAACCAGAATTATCCAAGTGTGACTTGGGTCTAAGCGATTATCAGCACAACCAAATACCCGTCAGTGGGGTCGTCGATGTGTCAATTCATTACAATCGTCGTAAAATTGACAATTTGCCACTAATCATCGCAAAAGGCGGTGGTTCCAAACTTGTTGGGTGCAACTGGTTCGACGCACTTGGTATACGTATAGAAGGCGTATTCGCAGTCAACAGTGGGGTCAGCATCCAAGCCATTTTATCCCTTTCAGCCCCGAATTTTAACCTGCTGTCTAATACCATTATTTTTGACTCAAAACGAAAGGTGATGGTGAGTTGTTGAACTAGGCGAAGCCTTGAGTTGTTTTGAACCATCATATTGGTGCTGAAATAAATTATCTCCAAACAGAAAAAGGCCTATAACTTTTTGAACAACCAACAAAATTACAAAAATTTTCGTTTTCCTCATTTTTTGTTATATTTGCGCTTCAAGTCCGCAAAAATTAATAGTAATCAAAATTATTTTTAATCAAAATAACCAATTACTATAAAGTCATTACCTTTGAAAAAATTTAAAATTTTAACTATTTTCTACATGTCCACACTCTACGGCAAACAAATTCGAAATAAAAGGATTTTCTTTGAAAAATTGTAACGTATTCTTTTCTTAGACAATTAGTCGACCGCACTTTATTAAAATCAAAAAGTTTTTATGCATCACATAGGCGTAATTGCAAAAAGAAGGAGGACGTTTGAATGTTGCTTATATGCAACATTGGGGTCGAAAGGGGTAAATAAGTTCGTGCACTTATTTTCAAAGGAACTTGGTCGTTTTACGGGACATCCAGTGGCTCCTAAAATTGATCCGGCCGTGTCACCAATACGATTGTCTCCCCGTCGGATTCCGCTTGCTGTTAAGAGTCTAGTGGAAGAAGAGATCGACCGATTGTGTAATCAAGGAATTTTGCAGCCGGTGGAGTATTCAGATTGGGCGACCCCCATAGTGCCAGTGGTTAAAAAGGACGGGTCCATTCGTATATGTGGCGACTATAAATCAACATAAAATATAGCAATCAAACCACACTGTCATAAAATACCACCGGTGAACACGCTATTAGCATCAATCGAAGGGGGATCAATTTACGCAAAAATCGATTTAGCACAGGCGTACCAGCAACTGATAGTCGACGATCGCTCAGCGTCACTGCAAACTATTATTCCGCATAAGGGTGCTTTTAAGGTAACTAGATTGCAATTTCGAATCTCTTCAGCCCCTGGCATATCTCAGAGTTGTATTGAAAACGTTTTACGAAATATTCACGGGGTTCTTCCATACTTCGACGACATCGTAATAATGGGAAAGACTGAAGAGCAACTAGAAAAACGCCTTGAAGAAGTATTCAAACGTCTTGACAAGGCTGGATTGCGGCTACGCAAAGATAAATGTCAATTTGGATTGCCATCGGTAGAATTCTTGGGGTTCAAGCTTGATTCATTTGGTATTCGGCCATCAGCGGAAAAGGTTAAAGCTATTCATGAGGCGCCATCACCCTCTCAACTTTTATCATGCATTTTTGCCAAATAAAGCAACAGTGGCAGAACCCCTTCACCGTTTACTGGATAAAGAAGCAAAGTGGAACTGGGAATATAGACATCAAAAAGCGTTCAATGAATTAAAGAAACGAATTGCATCAGAAAATGTGTTAGTTCACTACGATGACAAGCTGCCATTAGTGCTAACATGTGACGCGTCACCATACGGACTCGGAGCAGTCCTCAGTTGAATTCCGAGACGGGTCAGAGAAACCCATTGCATTCTATTCAAGAATATTCTCCGCAGCTGAACGAAACTACGCACAAATAGATAAGGAAGCAGTAGCACTCGGTGCAGGCGTTAAAAAATTTCATATTATCTGTACGGCCGCTCGTTCATATTGGGAATATTTACAACATCAAAACCTGTGCCCAACGTCATTTCAAATCAAATGCTTCGCCGCTCAATATATTTGAGCGCATACGATTTCCAATTGGTACATTGGGCAGGGGTAAAAAAAGCAATGCAGATTTTTTGAGTCGATGCCCAATGTTGCATGAATCAGAACCCAAGTCAACCAGTGACGTCCTGATGATTGAATTAGTAGCTAAGCCAATCGTGAGCGCGCAATCAATCGCATCACAAACGGCAAAAGATCTGGTGCTCTCCAAAGTTCTAAACTGGGTGTGAAGAGGATGGCCTGATAACGGAATCGACCGTTCGGATATACTGTACCCATTTTATCGCCGTAAGTACGAGCTCTCTGCAAACAGAGGATGTCTAGTTTGGGGCAATCGTGCGGTGATTCCACCCCAGTCAAGAAAGTCAATTCTAAACGCACTTCACGCGACACAGCATGGCATAGTGAAAATGAAAGCATTGGCGTGCAGTTACGTTTGGTGGCCTAACATCGACGCAGAGATCGAAATGGTTGCTAAGAAGTGCTCACCATGTCAACAAAACCGCCACCAGCAACCAAAGATCGCAACTCACCATTGGGAGTCCGCCAAGAAGCCATGGTCACGCCTGCATGTGGACTTTGCTGGACCATTTCAAGGCAATACCTTCTTTCTGGTAGTTGACTCATACTCGAAATGGCTGGAAGTACCTGTTGTCAAATCAACCTCCACCGCAGCCACTGTTGGAGTGCTTCGTCAGTTGTTTGCGACTCACGGACTTCCAGATGAGATTGTTTCAGATAACGGCGTTCACATCCGAAGAATTCAAGGCATTCACAGAAAACAACCTTATTCGTCAGGTCCGTTGTGCCCCTTTCCATCCTGCCTCGAACGGGCAAGCGGAGCGTATGGTACAAAGCACAAAGGAATACTTGAAGAAGATCGATCGGAACACAAATATTGAATTGTACTTATGCAGAATGAACCGGTGCAACTTGTATGTGTTGCGGGTTAAGCGCATTCTTTGCACATTTGTGTGTCCTCAACGGTAACTTTTTCCCATTCTATGTTTAGTTTCTCTAGTCGACGGATAAGGTTGAAAGTGATCACTGCTGCGCCTGTTGGAGTTAGTTCATCCAAGTATTTGGTTAGCTCTTCCTCCGTTATCTCTATGATTTTTCTTGAGTATATCCTTCCCTTGGTCGAATTTAAACCAGCGTGCATAATAATTTTGACAGGGACTATGTCTATATAATTGGCTTCCAAGAATTTTTCGGCTGCCTTTAGGTTGGTGGTTTTAATGAGAAGGTCACCGGATTTCAAGTCGGTTACGCTAGTGTATTCCCGTGAGATGTGATTCAGACCTTTTTCTATTTGAAAGACGTTGTGGGCAGAGATGGGCCGAACCTGGTGCCCTTCAGTTTGGCTTATTGCTGTAGTAACTACATACCGGGCGATGTGATCGTCGTTTTTTTGTTTTCCTGGTAGGGGCATAAATTCCTCTGTACATATTCTGGGTTCGGTTTTTTTTCCTTTTTGCCGGTTTAGGATCAAGCATCCTAAATCTATTTTGTTCAGGAGAGGACCCCTTTCCATGGCGCGATGTGCACACTAAGATTGTTCCCTTATTTTACAGCGAGAGAAGAAACGATTTGTCAGGAAAACAAAAATAAGCGCCAGACCGATATAACGGCCCAAAGAAAAATATGAGAGTGAATAAAAAGACTCAGCGACGAATGAAAAACACGTTTAACCGTGGCAATTGCCTGAGCTCAACTGGATTTTTTAAGTAAGTTTCATTGAAACTAGTGTTATGTATTCGCTTCAACCATGTATAATAAAATGATTACACTACTCGACAAATTTTTGATTTTTTTATGCTCCAAGCACCAAACATATGATTTCTAAAGTAAAATTTTCTGCTGATTACGATTATTTCTGCGGACAATAAAAGTCGAGCATTGCTGTAAGGCCTATACCTCAACGCATACAATGGTGTAACAAACATTTGAGTACGTAAAAAAGTTAAAACACTACATTGCAAAATGTAAAGGAAAATATTTTAAATTTTAGATTTTTTTCAAATTTTTAATTTTCAAGACAACGGCAACCCTACAAAAAAATTTATTTTTATTTTTTAGGCCTCGGATCTTAAAGCCCATTTAATTTCCAACATTTAAAGTGGTCTAAAGATAAACATGGGTTGTGTGTAAGTGATGTTATAGCCAATTGCCCAAATCAACCCAAAAGACATATTCTGAAGAGACAAAAAAACTATGAAAAAACGATTTCTTCCATTTCGTATTTATTACTTAAAATTACAATCTAATACCACCAAATCTCTCTTTTTTTATGTATAAGGCTAGTTTTTTTAACCTTCGCCCTCATGAAGACTATTTTATACATGGGCTCATAGTATCTACCGGGGAAGATACAAAGCATTTTCGTATAATTATATATGGGCTTTTTATGCTTGAGCAAGAAAAGTCATTTAAAATGTTTGACATTTTATAAGTAGTTGAAAAAGTAACGATATAATTTTTACTTCAAAAAAAGGTATCGATTTTTCTTGGTTAGTAACCAGACGTATAAAGATATTTTGCTACACTAAGTGCCTAGATGCAAACGAAAAAGGGAGTTCCCCCAAAGTTTCATAGTTTGAATAAGAAAGCGCAGCTATTGTAGTTAGTTTTCAGCTTATTTCGTTTACGCACGGTGTCAGTCTACGCTAAAATGAACGGAAAAGAAAATTTTGAACATCTTTCTGCAGAAGCAGTCTCTAGGTGTGTTAAAGGTGAAATGTAGTAGCAAAAGTTTATTATATTTATGTTTTTTGAAATAGATTGTCATATAAAGAAAAGCAGGAGTACTTTCGGCGTATGTTGGGTGCCGAATCGAATTCCGATGCAAGTTAACCCGAAGATAATTTCAAAGGTGACAGCAGCGATGAAGAATATTTGCCAGACGATCAGGATTTAGATTCGGACGCTGAGGACATGGAAAATTACGAAGTGGAGCTCGACAGTGAAAGTGAATCCAATGAAACTGAAAATGAAGGATCAGTTGCCGCTTTGGATGACAACTATTTCTGTTGTAAAGATGGAACAAGGTGGTATAAGAACAGTTGTTCTTTCGCACGTCAGCGCACACATAACATTATACGCAACTCATACACAATGGGACCTCATCCGAGTACCAAAAATTTATCGCCAGTAGATACGTTTTTTTGCATTATGAGTTCACCAATAAGAGACCAAATTTGTACGTTCACAAATAAAAAAGCCGAAATGGTTTATCGCCAATGGAATGGCGGCCATCCTAATAGTAAACCCGTTACATGGACTCCAGTTAGCAATGATGAGCTTAAGGCATTTTTAGTAATGCTTCTTGTTATGGGGGCACAAAAATCGTCGCGGTAAGAGCTTAGGGAGCTGTGGAAGCAAAATACCTTTCCTCTATATCGTGCAACTATGTCTATCAATCGTTTCCAAAATATTTTACGTTTTATTCGTTTTGACAATCCTGTTACAAGAGCTGCTCGTCAGTTAGAATATAAAGCCGCACCGATAGGGGATATCTTCAAAATGATAAACTCAAATTTGGAAGCGCACTTCAAACCTTATGAGTGCATAACTGTAGACGAGCAGTTGTTTGGATATCGAGGTCGCACTAAATTCACGCAGTACATACCATCCAAACCTGCCAAATATGGAATAAAAATTTGGTGGGCCTGCGATACAAAAACTTCCTACCCCCTAAATGGACAAATTTATACCGGAAAAGAAGGCAATTTCAGAGACGTGAAGCAAGATGAGCTCATTACAAAAATTCTGGGCCGCTGCTAGAAGAACTCTTGAAATGGAATATGTCAATTGTCGGAACTCTCAAGAAAAATAAGCGGTACGTGCCCGAAGAGTTCAAAGCCTCTAAAAATAGAGAAGTCTTATCAAGCGAATTCGGGTTTGGATCCAGTGCAACGATTGTTTCTTATGTTTCAACAAAAGGCAAAGAAGTTGTGTTGCTTTCATCAATGCATCGTGACTCGGTTGTATCTGACATAAAAAAGAAACCTGAAATAATTATACCCAGCGTAAGCGGGGTATATTAGTTTTGTGCAAATCTTGTAACAGGGAAAATTAGGCTCCGGAGATATAGAAAAATATATATAGAAATGATCAGGATCAAAAACTGAATCGATTTAGACATGTCCGTCTGACCGTCTGTCCGTCCGTCCGTCCGTCCGTGGTCGGATCTCCTCCGAAACGGCTGAACCAATGAAGACGAAATTTGGCACACATGTATATCGGGGTCCGAGTATGATCCTAAGTAAAAATGGGAGACATCCGCCCACTGCCACGCCCACAAAGGAATTTATTGTGTTTTCAGTAAAATGCTTGTAACTTGCGAACCACTCAACACATTCCATTGATATTTGGTGTACTGGTAAACTACGAAAAGGGACATATCCTAGAAAAAAATGCAAGCCGTCCTCCTCGAGCCACGCCCACAAATAAGCCCACAAATAAGGGCTTATCGTAACTTGTGAAGTAAAAGGCGTAGAAGCTTCAAATTCGCAACATAGGTTGACCAAGGCAAATGAAACGTGTAGGAACAAAAATTTATGTAGCCCACCCACTGGAAATAATTTATGTTGCCCTCCCACTGCCACGCCCACAAATAGAGAAGCAAAACATAGTGCGCTCATAATGTCGGGACGCTGGGTATTTCAAAGTCGGGCTTGACCGACTTTAGCTTTCTTACTTGTTTTATATTACAATGCAACAAAAGGCGGTGTGGACACAATGGACAAAATGTTGACGGAATACTCCACGAAAGAAGCGACAAAACGTTGGCCTTTAGCCATGTTTTACAATTTGTTGGACATTGCAACCCTTGCAGCTTATATTATATATGTCACTTACAACCCTCACAGCAGCGTAAAGAAGTCGCGACGTAGACGTTTCATTACCTGTTTGGGATCAAATCTGTGTATACCGCAAATAAGAATTAGAGCCCAGAATCCGCTTGTAATCAACAAATTCAATATCAAGGCGGCAATTGAATGCGTTTTAGGTGTGAACACCATTGAAATTTTTTTTTACCGAACTCATATATGTTTCACATTCTAAATAGGTGAATCAGTCTCTGCACTCGACCCTGATGACGAATTTCAAGCAAACGATGATTTTCAACAACTTCTCCACAAATGTAACAAACCCTATTTGGATTGTTTTTGCACATGAACGTTCTAGGTGTGAACACCATTGAAATTTTTTTTTACCGAACTCATATATGTTTCACATTCTAAATAGGTGAATCAGTCTCTGCACTCGACCCTGATGACGAATTTCAAGCAAACGATGAGCCAGAGCGAGATTCAACAGGAAGAATCAAGCAAAAGGTAGGTTTCTTTATGTGTTACAGGGACTCCAAAAAGAAAAGGGCTACCCGTCAGGATTCCATCAAGTGCAAAAAACCCATATGCACTCAACACTGCCTCACGCAAACCAAGTGTCAGGATTGTGGCAAGGATGCAACTTCACAAAAGCGCAGCTTACGGTCATAAAAAATAAATTGTTTTGTTTCCCTTAACTATATTTAAAAAAAAATTAAAATAAAAGTTACATGTGTTCATAGAAGTTCCTTTCGCAAGTAGGACACACTCCGTTTGGTGTCCAAGGCTTACTCTCATTCTGCATCGGAAACCCGAAATAATCGAAATAAGCTTGCCGCACATTATCTCTTATGTTTCTGAACTAATGATTTTCAACAACTTCTCCACAAATGTAACAAACCCTATTTGGATTGTTTTTGCACATGAACGTTCTCGTTTCCATTTTGTAAAAAAAAATCACTTTCCAATAAACAACGCCGCGAAAATAAAATGCAAAAAGGATAATATGGATAATACTAGTCTGCGAATAATGAGCTCGGTTTGAACACTGAATAAGTGTACTCAAATTCATTTCGCTTAAATACCTCACGACATGCTTAGATTCGTCTCCCACATAGTCAGTCAATGAAAGTTGACCTGTAAGCCTTTTTTTTTAAGAGGAACAATGATATTTTTTACCGTATTTTTATTGAAAAAACGGGTGGAATCATATTTTTACCTGTATTCGAACACATACGAAATAATGCCGTCTTCAATAAATACCTGCGCGCTTTACCTACTATACTATACAACTAACCCATTGCATTAAGAAAAAAATAAAATAAAGCCGCATATATTCCAAACTAAGAAAAATAAGTCAGTTACTTAAAAAAACTAGCCTTATACGTAAAAAAGAGAGATTCGGTGGTATTACATTGTAATTTTAAGTAATAAATACGAAATGGAAGAAATCGTTTTTTCATAGTTTTTTGTCTCTTCAGAATAGAGATGGGCACGAGCCTCAATTTTGAGGTAATTAGAAGATAATTATCAACTTATTCGTTAAAGATTTTTTGTTGTTGTTGTTTTGGTTGATTCTTCTGAGTGGAATTATTAAGGACGATAACTTCCATTGATCAGGTTACTAAAATCGCCCAAATTTCATAGATAAAGCACTTTTAAAGGTAATTTGAAAAATACACATACAACAAAATAAGCCTTTCCCTATGTTTTACAAAAATTAGGGCTGACTATAACCACCAATCTTCTTAAATAGTGGAATTGAGATGTGTTACTATGATAGTTCATACCCAAAAATTGTTTTAAGGAACTGGGGCATTTTCATTTCCGGTAGACCTTTCTGTGGAAATGCCCATATGTTATAAACATATTTTTATTTTTTCTTCGACTACATAACTGAGTGTATTATATATAAAAGTAGTTTTTTTTTTACATTTATTTTAGAAATATTAAAAATAGTCAGGATATAATCTTTCTGAAATATTTTGAGGAAATTAGTGTAGTCAGGCTGAATGTTTATATGTTGCTTTAGCAACAGCGCATACCAAAATTGAGTGCAAAACGGACGTTGCGATCTTAATACATTCGTGGTCGGTCACACATCTAATTGTAGCATATTGTTTATCTTTTACTCATCATCGAAAATGTAAGTCGGCTTTTACACAACCGTATAACTTCACTTGTGCTTCTCTTCTCAAATCGAAAATCGGCCAATAATCGATATATGTAAAAGCCCACAGATGAAATAAGTGCCTTTCCGATAAAAACATTGTTCAGTGCTTAATATGTAGCGGGCCTCTTTTCGGGCCTACGGGCCTGCGGGATTTCAACCTGAGGCCCGGGCCCGCACGGAAAAAGCCGGTTTTTGATTTTTTGGCCCGAAGCCCGTATTTTTTGACCTAGGCCCGGCGGGCCCCAGGCCCGGCCCGGCCCGTGCCCATCTCTACTTCAGAATATGTCTTTTGGGTTGATTTGGGCAATTCGCTATAACTTCACTTACACTCAACCGATGTTTATCTTTGGACCACTTAAAATGTTGTAAATTGAGTGGGCTTTAAAATCCGAGGCCTAAAAAAGTTAAAAAAAATTTTTTGTTGCCGTTGCCTTGAAAATTAAAATTTTTAAAAAATCTAAAATTTAAAATATTTTCCTTTACATTTTGCAATGTAGTGTTTTAACTAATTTACATACTCAAATGTTTGTTACACCATTGTATGCGTTGAGGTAATGGCCTAACAGCGATGCTTCGATTTTTATTGTCCGAAGAAATATGACGGTGTTATAGTGAAAAACGACATGTTGAAAAAAAAGCCGAAAACCGGTTTTTTGTAAACAACGGAAAACCTGTCCGATAGAAAATTTTTTTTTTGCCATTCTCGTAATCAGCGGAAAATTTTACAATAGGAATCGTATGTTTGGTACTTGGAGCATTTTGGTGTAGACTAGTGTTATTATGTATAGAGACTTATAATACGAATGTAAAAAATATAGCAACATGAATCTCAAAAGGCTTTCAAGCTTTCGAGGAAAAAGAAAGCTTCAATCATTAAAGGTTTTTCTTAAGACTCAAAAATATATATTTTATCAGTAAGAACAAAATAGCAATAAATAACTGTAAATATGATTATGTAATGGTAATAACGACTGGAATATTTACATCAAGCTCCAGTTACGCCATTACTTAAAAGAAGGTCTACTTCGACAAACTAAGAAAAAAAAAATTAGTACTGCTTCGAAAAAAAGGAATGTTTTTTGAGAAATTATAATTCAATGAAGAATTCTGGCCAAAAAGATATCATGTTGATTCTTTCCAAAAAAACAATTTAATTTCATTTAAAAAAGGCACTACAAATGGTGGTCTTCCGGGCAAATCATAAAGTCCAACATCATATCTAAGCTACTGTAAAAGCATGCGTAAAAACCTCGATTTTTTGTTTTTACTCAGCAAAATGAATGCATAAATTTTAAAAATTTGCGAAAACATTTTTTTCTTATCATTAAAATCTACATATTTTTATAAAGAAATAAAATTTTTTCCAAATTGGAACTTAAAATTCTAGTTCGTCTTTCATTGTAAACTATTCCTGAACTTGAAAAAATACGCTCGGTTCTCGCTGAGCTCGCTGGAATAGCCAAATTTTTTTGTGCTCCTTTTTAAAAATTTCAAATTAGTTGCATTTCGCCAAAATGTTAAAATATTTAAATCTGTTGGCACACTCATAATGAGATAACTGTCAAATTCTGAATCCATAATACTTTTTTGAAGTTTGCGTTTTTTGCAGGCATTTATATATAGGAACTAGGCAAATTCGTGATTTTTATGAGAACCAAAAGTTTCAATATAATAGTTTTCATTTTCTTCAGATTTATGCTAAGGCATGTGTCTTTTTGTCATCGGACAAAAAGTTTCACTCTTTAAATGGTGGATTTATGTTAAGAACAATCCAAATGAAAAGTACAATCACATCAGAGTCAAGAGCTCCTGCTTCACAAATTTTTTCCAATCTTTCTGACCATAAAGCGATTATATGTATAGTAGGCTCCTTATCGGAACTTAACTTTTCGGAGCATTCCTTAAAAGATTTTAAAAAATTAATTAATTGTCATAAGTTAAAGTCTATATCAGAAATACGTTGTAGCTCGTTCCTGTTCAACAAAAGCACCTTAACTTCTTTTTGCATATCGAATATGCTCTCAAGCATTGTTAATATTGAATTCCATCTGGTTTTTATGTCGTGTTTTAGTGTTTTAGAGAATTTGTTTTTTAATTCAGAGTGCTTGAAATTCTCCACTAACTTTTTGGCAGAGTCTATTAATAATTTAATTTCAGGCAGGGGATTTTTTTCGAATAAATCGCCCATCGTCAAATTTAAATTGTGGCATGCACAGCACAACCTTTTGTAATGACTAAGGGCGCTAACGACATTTGCACCATTGTCTGTTACAATTACCGACTTTTCTAAATAACTTTGCAAACTGAAGTCTTCTAAAATTGCGTTAACTTTGTTTAAAATGTTTACGCCTTAACAACGCATATTTATTCCGCTTAGATAAAACGGAATGATTATTTTTGCTCACTACTTCATATTTCTCTAGTTTTTGCTTAACAAATGCCCAGTATTTTTCATTTGGACGAAACTGTGGGCAATTTGATGGATTAGATGTTTCGGTCAAACTTCATCTCCATTTGATACCAAGCCATGGCAGCATTGGAGTAATGAATAGTAGCTAAATCCAGACAAAACTTTACTGGAGTCCGGTGGTGAAGAAAAAAGGGCAATAAACGTTTTTGTAGACACTCCTTTATATAAATATCCGTGGAAAAAGTGGAAAATGTAACGAATGCACAACTTTTAAGGCCGCAACTGCAAATTGCTTGCCAAACCAACGTTTTCCTGCCAAACTTGTCCACTTTAATGTACTTATATTTTGGAGCGACATTTCCACGATTTGGAGCGATGTAAAACTTTTGCCCTGGTAACTGCCTGAAGTCCATTTTTACGTATGTCTCGTCATCCATTACAATGCAACCATTGAATTTGGTCAAAACCTGATTGTAAAGCTAACGAGCACGTTTTTGGGCATCAAAGTTTTGTTTATCAGACCTATTAGGGCATTTAATTGCACGTTAGATTTTTAAACCTGCGCTTAAACGTATCCGTCTTGCCGTACTGGACGTGGCATTAAGTTTGTTTGCCCTATCTCCATCTGATAGTCCAGGATTACTTTTGAATGACCTCAGCAGCTTAACTTTGAGCACAAGGTCCCTGAATCCTGCTTTTTTGTTCAGTTGTTGCTTTCGATTCACAGTTGACCGTTCTTTGTAGTTTTTAATTACACGACAAACGGTGCTCCTTGGCATCTTCAATTGTTTGGCGATAGCTGAACCAGAAAGTTGTATATTTTCTAGAAAGTTGTGCAGGACCTTTTCGCGATTTGGTTTTTCCATTGCCTGTCAACTTTTAAACTTGCACGTACTATATTCAGATTTTCACGAAGTAACTGTAAAAGCTTTGTCAAAAACATATGTTCAAATTAAGCGGCCATCTCCATCACAAAAGCGTCAGGAGCCATTTGATAGTGTATCAATTTTGTTTGAACAATGCTTTACCTAATAATGCGCCTTTTACTTCGTAATCCTTATTATTGTAATGAGTGCTGAGAGAAATGAAACATTTCTGGGTTTGGTCGTCCTTCCACATGTCTGTGGTGAAACCAATTTACTGATCCACAATTTGGGCCTGGAGCTAGATTTTGATCTTGCGGTACTCATCTTCCATTATATTCGTGGTTAGCGCTTTTCGTGATAAAACTAAGTCTTCAATTTTAATATTTCCATATTGGTTTTCACCGTTCATAAGCATTTGAGCGTACTCTCGAAAACCACTTCCTATAAATTCAAACAACAAATAATTAGAAAAACAACAAAACCGCAAAAGAAAACTTTGTTTTAGCCTGGAAGCACACCGGATCAGTCGAAACGATTTCAAATTGTTAGTTAATTTGTTAGGTTTTTCGGTGTCTTTTGCCCCATAAGAAGGCGTGCATTTTTAGACAACTATCACAAGCGCAGAAAAACAAATCGTTTGGTTTTGACTAATCTGGTATGATTGGAAACTTCCCGTGGGTACAAAATATGCACACTTAGTTGAATACCATTTTTATTTAAAATATGCTCTTACCTTCAGTTACGCTCAGCGGTAGTTAATCCTTTACGACAAAAGCGAATTGCCTAGGTGCCAATTTGTCTAATTCTCGCTTCGGAACAGATATTTTGGAAAACGAATCCAAGGTTTTTTATTTAGCGCTTGAGACGTCCCTACGCACCTATGTCGCAGCAGCGATCCAGTGCCGGTTTTAACCGTATATATCAAAACTTTTTGGCATTTCATGCAACACGCAAAGTCAACCTTTGAGTTGTCATATTCTATTAATCGAAATGTTTTTCATACTTCGCTTTTATTCGAAGAGCATGCACTTTCTATCAACTTAATTTTGGAGTCTTTCTTATATACAGCATCTTCAATTGTTTTTTGTGACGTCTTATTTTCAGTAATTTAGCACTTTTAATTTTCTTCTTTTTTAATTGCGTCGCGAGTCCATAACTTCCCAATTAGGGATGTTAAATCGAGATCCGAGTGTATGAATATCGAATAACATCGATTTTTCGCCCCGAAGTTATGATTTTTTTAAAGACGAAGCTCCATAAACGCCGGAAACGCGTTTTAGGAGGCAAAGGTAAAAAATTTTAAATTTTTCAGGAATTTCACGTGGAAGAAATGTCGCTGCTTCCATTGCTTGAATGTACTATTCACAATTTAAATTCTTCTGTACTATTTAAATGAAAAAAATGAAAAATTTCAACTTTGCCGCCTACAACGCGTATCCGTTGTTTGTGGAGCTTTGCCTTAATTACTGGCTATGACTAGTTATGTTCAGCTGTATGGATAGTTATTCTTGGCTATGAATGGCTATATTCAACTCTTTGTTGTTTAAGTCCTTATTTTATTTTTTTTTTTTTGTGCAGAATTAGTATATTAAAGCTTTAAATAAAAAATAAATAAGAGAAATACAAAAGTGGCTAATTTACTCAAACATCGACTTGAAACTTTCATTTTATTCTAATAAAAAAACTTGAACTTTTTACTATAAGAAAAGTTTGGTGTACACATCCGCGTCTCCTAGAAGTATAGCTGACCAGAATATTTACAAAATTGACTACCCACTTTTTTGATTGTCCACTAACCGTGAAGTGAACCACAGCTAGCGCAGCTTGTAATATATCGATAGCTGGTCGATAAAAGTTTAATTGGGTTTTGTTTGTATTTGGCATATGAAATAGTTATATAATTAACGTTGTGAGTCGTGTTTTGGGTTAAAAAAAAATGCTCACGCACGGCTCACGGCGCGAAACCTGATTTCAGTCACATGCAAGCCGTGTTTTTTGTCGTGTTCGTGCGTGGCACGGAAAAAGCACTGCACGGGCCCATCTCTAATGGAAACTCGCTCTATGACAAGTGAAATTCATGATTTACACGCGAAAAAACAATATTTGCATGAAACCATATTTTTCCTGTTATTGCTTTGCTTTCTAACTTGAACAAAATTCATGATGTATTTTGCTAATTGGACGAAACTTTTCCTTTTTTTTGAACCTAAATTCAATGAGAAGTGATGAAATCACCAAAGCTTGTAAGAACATTTCATTGATTTATCACGATATTGATGAATTTGAATTGATTGACGAGTGCCAATTTGCAAAAACCTACTTCTGTTCTGAAGATTAGTCGCATAAGTCTATGTATGAGACTCTCGATGGTGATAGACTTCGAGGCACATTCCCGAATTTCGATATATTACTTCGAATATACAGGAGATTTCCGATTTAACGAGTATTCGCGTTAGCGAGCAACATAAGAAATCAGTGAAAAAGCATAAAGAGAAACAAAGAGGATTCCAAGAAATACATTTTTTCGCTATTTTTATATTTAACATTTTTAAACATTTTTACCCACTTTGCAGAGAAGCTCAATACATAATATTGAGCAAATCACAAAAATACCGATTTTTTCAATACTCTAAATTGTTAAAATACTCTATTTGCTAACCGTGCAAACAGAATAGCTCTTCTTTTGGCTTAGATTAAAATTTATGTATTTTAAACATAGATCAGTGATGTCAGATCAGCAGATGTTCTGGTAGATCTAGCAGATTTTGAAGATGGGCAGCGGAGAAAAATACATCGTTGCAGTTAGCTGAAAATCGAGCAGAATTTTACGGTTTTCCGCTGATAGTTAACTGAACTTGTTTTATATTTGTGTGCAAAAAGATGGGGGAATTTTTTTTGCATTGGTGCTCACCGACTAGAGAAAGAAAAATTTCGCTGGTCTTGAAAAAATGGTCCACTACTTGTTAACATATGTCTACGAGAGATTATTTTAAAATATTTTCGAGGTTCTGTGAAAATCAGTAAGAGGAAGTGAAATTCAAATATCTGACAAACGCTAAAGTGTTCTTATAAGTATCCTTTCATTTCATGCTTATCTCTGAAATAGAAATATTTGTTTTTTTTTTTTTAAAGAAAAATAGAGTTATTCGAATAGGAAACTGCTATTTTTGAAGTAACCACAGGTCCCTATGTTTTCACATTTTTTAACATATTTTCCATGATATAATATGTGTAACAGGTTGGCTGATAAGTCCCCGGTCTAACAAAGAAAAACACATTTTTTTGTCAAAATTCGTTTTTATTATCCAACATAGTTCCCTTCAAGAGCGATACAACGATTATAACGACCTTTCAATTTTTTTATACCATTTTGGTAGTACTCCTTCGGTTTCGCCTCAAAATAGGCCTCAGTTTCGGCGATCACCTGTTCATTGCAGCCAAATTTTTTCCCTGCGAGCATCCTTTTGAGGTCTGAGAACAAGAAAAAGTTGCTGGGGGCCAGATCTGGAGAATACGGTGGGTGGGGAAGCAATTCGAAGCCTAATTCATGAATTTTTGCCATCGTTCTCAATGACTTGTGGCACGGTGCGTTGTCTTGGTGGAACAACACTTTTTTCTTCTTCATATGGGGCCGTTTTGCCGCGATTTCGACCTTCAAACGCTCCAATAACGACATATAATAGTCACTGTTGATGGTTTTTCCCTTCTCAAGATAATCGATAAAAATTATTCCATGTCCATCCCAAAAAACAGAGGCCATTACTTTGCCAGCGGACTTTTGAGTCTTTCCACGCTTCGGAGACGGTTCACCGATCGCTGTCCACTCAGCCGACTGTCGATTGGACTCAGGAGTGTAGTGAGAGAGCCATGTTTCATCCATTGTCACATATCGACGCAAAAACTCGGGTGTATTGCGAGTTAACAGCTGCAAACACCGCTCAGAATCATCAACACGTTGTTGTTTTTGGTCAAATGTGAGCTCGCGCGGCACCCATTTTGCACAGAGCTTTTTCATATCCAAATATTGATGAATGATATGACCAACACGTTCCTTTGATATCTTTAAGGCCCCTGCTATCTCGATCAACTTCATTTTACGGTCATTCAAAATCATTTTGTGAATTTTTTTGATGTTTTCGTCGGTAACCACCTCTCTCGGGCGTCCACTGCGTTCACCGTCCTCCGTGCTCATTTCACCACGCTTGAATTTTGCATAGCAATCAATTATTGTTGATTTTCCTGGGGCAGAGTCCGGAAACTCATTATCAAGCCAAGTTTTTGCTTCCACTGTATTTTTTCCCTTCAGAAAACAGTATTTTATCAAAACACGAAATTCCTTTTTTTTTCCATTTTTTTCACAATAACAAAAGTTGCTTCACAAAAGACGCTCTATCTCACAAACTAATTGACTTACAGACGTCAAATTTTGACACGAATCATTTGAAGGTTGCCACTATATAAAAATAATATGCATTTAATACTAGCGACGCCATCTATGTGTCAGACCGGGGACTTATCAGCTAACCTGTTACGCTCGTATCGAAAGAGCCCAGGTTGTCAATCACTGTTAAGGAGATACAGCCAATTTTACGAAAAAATTTGGAAAAAGTGAAAAAGGAGATTTTTGGCTTTTCAAGTAGTGGCAACACTGGTCTATCAGCCGACGTAAGATTTTTTCGGTTCCGTCGTTTTTTCATGAGATATAGAAATGTAATGAAAAAGTGTTCATGTTCATTAATTTCTGTAGATTTCTATGTTTAACCAGCCAACCTTAACAAACGATTCCGGGGAAGAAAAAGGAAATTACAACAACCAAATTAATAAAATTGTGAAATTATTCAAAACTTTTTTTGATAAATTAAAACCGTTTTTTTTTTTCTCAAGAATCAATGTTGAAATAAGTCTGAAATTCACTACTGAAAATTTAAAGTCGTTTTTCTGAGAACTTCGATTTTTAAAAATATTTATTTATTTATTTTTAAAGTTATGACCGCTTACAAAGCTATATCTAACTTATGATTATTTATAGCACTGGCTTCCAGGGCTTAAAGATACGTGCAGTTGTTTGCGATCAAGGATCGAACAATCGCTTAGCTTTAACAAAATTGGGGATTACAAAGGAGTCACCTTATTTCCATTAGAACGGCAAAAAAATCTACGGAATATATGATGTCCCTCACCTAGTGAAATCGCTAAGAAATACAATGTACATATGTACATACGCGCATACACAAAGTCCTAAGTTCCGTACGCAATCATCCCTCAAAATTGTATTTGGCTGCCTCAAAGAAATTGAAAATTTCATTCATAAATGCTTACGAGGCAAAAAAATAAAAAAAATTGCGCGAACAAGCGACGTGACCCATCATCTTCAACGCTTTTTCAGTCACTGAACAGAAAACTTCGTTGGTTTGTACGAAGCCAGCCGCGTCGCTGTGGGACTCAGCCGATGAGAGCCGAAGTGTTATGGGACCTAGACAGCATGATTTTTGCAAAGCAACTTTTGTAGCTGTTTGAGCTCTCTATATTATTATATGCTCAGTGTTAATACTTACAGATGAAGTTCTATTACGAAGATAAGATTTGAGCTAGTTCAAAAAATTTGAGTGATATCCAATCGCAGCAAGTTTATTTATCAGAATAGAATGCGCTACCTTATCAAAGGCTTTAGAAAAATCCGTTTATCGTTACCTTAATGTAGAAAGGCCCCAACTAAAATTTTTTTCCAAAATTCCAGGGACCCAACCGGTTATGCCTTTTAACAACAAAAATCTTTTCGAAATTATTATTTTTAAATTTCTATTATTTCGATATAAAATTTCGGTTATTTTATGAATTATATTTTTTTGAGGTAAAATACCGATTTTTTTTTAAACTTATTTTTTCGCTCCAGAAAAAAAGTTTAAATATGATTTTTAAAACACAAAATACCGATTTACTTTGCTTTTTATTTTTTCGAGCCCAATATAAAAATGTTATTTTGATTTTTATTTTTTCGAGCCCAAATAAAAAGCTTTTCTTGCTTTCTATTTTATCGAGACGAAAATAAAAATCTTTTCGACCTCAATTTTTGCTTTGAAATTGGGACGAAGGCGTAATTTTGTAACTAGCGGGTTACAGGGATCATATATCAGTGCCCTAAATTTTTTTCAACCTTGGTTAACGCTTTTCTTTTTTACATGAATTTTAAAATAACCGATGTTTTGGGTCCCTGCAAAACTCACTTTTTTGTATATTTCGATATACCGCCCCCAAATACACCATGATAAAAACAAACAAGTAAGAAAGCTAAAGTCGGTCAAGCCCGACTTTGAAATACCCAGCGTCCCGGCATTATTGGCGTGCTACATAAATTTTTCCTGCACCTTTCGTTCACCTTGGTCAACCTATGTAGCGAATTTCAAGCTTCTACGCCATTAACCTTTAACTGTGGACGTGCCAATTTCGTTACACTACTATGGACGTGCGGTCTCACAGACCGATATCTTTGCGGGCTGGTTTCTTCTTCATGGTTTTGTTTTTATCCTTTAGAATAGCTTCTAATTTTAAATAAAAGAGTTAATTTTAATTTAAAAAAATCATTTATTTCAAACTTAATCTTACAATATAACAATTAAAGGCAATATTCAGACTTTATATCTTGAGATCACTGTATTGGTATATTACCTCAGGAAAATGACTTTTTTAGTTACTTTAACTTCTCTAATAATAAAATATAAAGAACAAAAAAAAAAAATTAAAAACATAATATATTCTTCTCAATAATAAACATAAAAATTTTGACAAGGGTCGAATTATGTCGTTTTTACTGGCAGTCTTTGCATAGCGACTTCGAGCATTGAAGGCATATTGACTGTTTACAGCCTACACAAGTGTGGGCTGTCTTTCTTTTTAACTTCGGTGGACATAGTTTACACGTCTTACGTTTATCACCTATATTTTGATCACTTCGTGGCTCTTGCGATGGCATATCAGGTCCCAAAACTCGTTTCAGCGTCATTACAAATTCACTTGGCAAGCGTTTCCAGTTCTTTGTCTTGGTGTTGATTGAAAAAGTAAAGGCATTAATTCCACAAAATACTAAAATTAATATCATGTGTGTGCTACCACTTCGATTTATTTTCAGTCTGGTAGCACGAAAAAAATTAATTTCTTGTTTCTGGATTTTCGTACAAACGGCGACTTCATTACTCGCGATTAGTTTATAATTGCGATTAGCTGCCATATAAACGTATTTAGTATTTCAAAGGCTGTACGGCTGTGACGTTAGCAGAAAAAAGATAGCCATGAAAAACCTAACATTTTCAAATTTTTGAAAACAAATTGGCTACCCTGTAAGCATTGCAGCAATGTTTTTATCGTCCGCTATTGTTGCTGTCTTATCGCGGAGAGGTGAAACTTTCTAGGTGCTTGTTCATTCGGCCACGACTCTTCTGGAAGAATAATTGGCGATTCATATTTTTGACTCAAAAATTTTGAGTGATATTTGTAATCTGTTGAGAGGATTTTTCCGAAATCCTTACTCGCCTATCGGACCGAATTTTCTAAAGGAAACGCTCTTTAGTTTTATAATTTATCATTATTTATTAAACGATTAACTGCAACTTATATTTAGCAACTGATTTCAACTGATTCTTAGTTTAGAATACAAAAGCTTATATACTAATTATTCTATATATTTAAACCTAAGTCTGCGCTCTGCAGACGCTGATTTGTTCTTCGGGAACGGTGTCATGGGCCTGCTGACGCATGCTGATCTGTCCAGGTGTGCTTCCGGGTTTGTTGGTCGTTTTGTTCCCACGAACATTTGATTCTCATATTCGCATAATTCGCATGCTCGGCGATTCTGCGTAAGGTCACCTATGTTGTAAAGTTGCACTTGGCACGCTTGTATGAAGGTCCAAAATGCCAGCTTGCATTTTTGGCCGTCTGCCGTCGCTAACGGTATTTCGTAAGCTACAAGATGAGCTGCTCTGCTGTTTGACTCATAACATCCCTCCCCCTTTTGAAGACGATGCCACGTTTTGGCATTCAAATTAACGGTGGAAGGTAAGTTTGTCATTGCTATTGTAAGGATTGCCGCAAAAGCCATCTTAGTGTTTTGAGTCATCTGTTATAGGAAGATTGGCTGCTTGTTGGGATCCGACAGGAAAACTATTTATTTGGTCCCAAAATTTTAAGTGGTTTAGCTTTCATATTTTTTGTTGGTGCAACTCTGGAACTGCTCGAACTTCCGACTAACGTTTTGAGCTTTCTTGTTTCTGGTTCTGGTAGGTGATGACCTTACGCCATATTGGTTAATTACGAAGCTTGTGGTCAGCATGGTCAGCATCCCATCGATGTCCTCTCCGGCGTCATTCTGCTATAGATTCGATTGAGACAGTTGCAGTGGGTTTTTATCACTATTTATTTTTTTTTTTTTTTTTTTATTATTTAATTTGATTTTTTTCTTTTTTTATAATTTTTTTTTTTGATACTTGTTCTTTTTTTTTTTTTTTTTTTTTTTTTTTAAATTATGGGTTTCTCATGTTCAATTTATTTATTATTTTTCTTTCTTTTTTTTTTCATTAAATATTTTCTTTGTTTCAACTGTCTCCCACCTGTAATTTACAAAAATTTGACTTACAGATTATAATCTATATTTGTATAATATTCTTAATTATATAATTCAGTTTTAAGCTACTAATTTTTCAATTTTTCTTACAACTATATACATATATGTTATCGAAATTTTAGTCTTTTATTGCAATTTAAATTTTTACTATTAGTATGATCTATTTAAATTTCATGATTTCGAACATTTTGAATTTTAAATTTTGTATGTTTTTTCCTCAGAATATTTTTCCATTCAAATATGTATATATATATATATATATATTTTTTTTTTTTTAAATAATTTTGAATGATTTTATATATTTTATATTTATAATTTTTTGAATACTTCGCTTTTCTTTTCTTTAAGCTTTGAAGTGCAACTAGTGGGAAATTACTCCTTTTTTTTTATGTGAAGTGTAATGTCAAATTTTGTTAATTTAGATACTTGATTTTTAATTTTTTTTTTTTTTTATTATTATTATTTTTATTTTTTATTTTTTTTTTTTATATGTATATCTCCAATTTCCTCTTATTTTTTTTTTTTTTTTTTTTTTTTTTTAAATAATTTTTTCTTACCAATCACTCTTCCCCTCTTCTTAGTTTGGAAACTAAATTAAATTTAGAAATTTCAACACTTTCAATTGAGTTTCCAAATTTTAGAAGGGAAATTTTACTTCTGATATCCATCGTTAAGCCTCATTGGTCTTCCTGAAAAGAAAAAGAAAACATGAAATTATTCCCTACCTGTGCTACAACTATTCTTGTGTCCCTGCCTTTAGTTCATTTCAAATCTTGTTATATAATTCTCTTCCCTTCCTGTCCTTCCTAAGTCTAAATCGTCCATTACTTAATACAACTGCCCTCTTAAGGTATGTCCCTGGTAACCAATCGCGCCTAACTTCTTCCCAAGCGGCGTTGACAATTTTTTTATCGTCGACTGGGTTTTTGGACTCTGTATTTCGCTCTCGTACCCATGACATGGCGATTTCCGCCAGAAATTTTCTTGTGTATTTACAGTTTGATATTGAGAAGTTTGCGTGTTGGGGTTGAAAAGTCTCACCCTGGTTAAATACCTTTATGAAATTATTAAAGAACATAATTATGAAGATTCCACAATCTATAGTGTTGGGTTGTTGTGGACAATTTGGATAGATCATAGGCATTGTTTTCTCATCGTAAATTTTCTTAGGGTCCTCACAACTGACTTTTGACTCATCCGCAATGAATTCATGAATAAATTTTGTCGCGCACCTTGCTAAGTTTACGGCTGCGCCAATAATGTTGAGAGGATTTTTCCGAAATCCTTACTCGCCTATCGGACCGAATTTTCTAAAGGAAACGCTCTTTAGTTTTATAATTTATCATTATTTATTAAACGATTAACTGCAACTTATATTTAGCAACTGATTTCAACTGATTCTTAGTTTAGAATACAAAAGCTTATATACTAATTATTCTATATATTTAAACCTAAGTCTGCGCTCTGCAGACGCTGATTTGTTCTTCGGGAACGGTGTCATGGGCCTGCTGACGCATGCTGATCTGTCCAGGTGTGCTTCCGGGTTTGTTGGTCGTTTTGTTCCCACGAACATTTGATTCTCATATTCGCATAATTCGCATGCTCGGCGATTCTGCGTAAGGTCACCTATGTTGTAAAGTTGCACTTGGCACGCTTGTATGAAGGTCCAAAATGCCAGCTTGCATTTTTGGCCGTCTGCCGTCGCTAACGGTATTTCGTAAGCTACAAGATGAGCTGCTCTGCTGTTTGACTCATAACAAATCGTATGGCTTAATAAAAAGTATTGCTACACACATTTTTCGGGTTTTTCCTACTTTTCTTTCTATTTAAATTTTTTTTAAATGTTTAATTTCTTGCTTTTGATTTTCCTGTGTGGGGATTTGAACCTCCGAACTCTCCCTTTATAGTCATGTGCTCAAAATCGACACCGTGTTCGCCAAATCAAAATGGCTGGAGTTTTTTAGTTAATAAGTTTAAAGTCAAATTGCATTTATTTTTTTTGTCAGATCCACTTTTCCAAATTTTTGAAAATCTAATCGGAAGTTGGAATATAAGTTCAAATTCTAAATTTCATTCACAAATGCAATATGCCTTCCAAACAGATTGTGTCACGTATAAAAAAGACTTTCTCATATTTTTCTTCTAGCGTGTTCTCGCTTTAGCCGAAAGTACGTGTTTTCGACGTTTTCGTAATTCCGACTGAAATCACGAAGAAATCAAGTAGTCTTCCCATACAGAAAACTGTCAAATGAAAATACGATACAGTATGAAAATACGCTTGCTTTGAACGAAATTATGCACGAAATTTAAAACACGTAATTTTAAATACTACTTTGAACAGTCTTATTTCTAAAAATAAGGAAAATTCGATTGCATGTCATCACTCATGTGATTTTCGCGTGGGTCTTGTTTTCGGTTTCCCACTTATTCATTCCAACCAGAATACTTAGAATTTGGGCGCACTCGATTCTTTGACACATAAGCATACACAGGCTTTCATACAAACAAACCCTTAGTTAAGAAACATACACACAAAGGTTTTCATATTCACAGCCACAATTCTAGTAGCGCTCTTTAGAAAAATATTTTTTATATATTCTATTAAATTAAAAAAAATATATCCAGAATTAAAAAAAAAAAATTAAACTTAAAAAAAAATACTTCCATGAGCCTCGAACCGGAGGCTTCTCGATTAAGAGGCTAGCATTCATACTCTACGCTGCATTGCCAACTTAGTAATCACTGTCATACCCGCTATATATGCTGTAAACATAATGACGAGAGCACTTTTTCTCTCAGGTTCTGTAACATTTCAATGTTACAGCACGATTTCTCCCTCTGTTAAATCGATCGGTCTGTTAACGGATCCGCGTATTCTAGCTAGCTTACATTGACTCTTGCGTATGGGTTCGAACCTTGTTGAATGATAAAAATTTTTTAACATAAAAAAAAAAGTTTGTTTGTTTGTTTTTTTTTTCAAAGAATAAAATGTAAATATATTAATAAAAAATTTAAATTCTGATAAAAACCTTTTTTATTCAGAATTTTTGGGTAAAATGTACTTGCCAAAAACAATTTTCGTCGATTTAATCCTTAAATTTTTGAAATTAAAATTTTTTTTTATCCATAGAATTGGAGCACATAAATAGCACATAATTCCCACCTATAAACGATTTTTCGAAAAAATCGTCAAGTGCGAATTTTTGCGGTGTCAAGCTACACCCCCCCTTTCATACAAATTACTTTTGTCCTTAAAATCTGACAAGGACGAGCACAAAATTTTTTTAAGTCGGTACATAAATAGCACATAAAAAGCACGTAATTCTGAGAAAAAATTTTTTGATTTCATGAAAAGGGGGGTGCAGCTTGACGCACCTCAATGACTCCCCTTTAGATTCGCCGGTTTGTTCACAAGTCCAACTGGGTTTTTGTGGATTGCTAAGTCCATAAAGATCACACAAGTAATGAGGAAATAAACGCTCACCTGAAGCAGTGCCTCATGCTACGGGAAGGCTAAATAAAACCAGAGGTCGCCATATATCTGGAGTACACCGTTAGCGTTAGCAATAACGTTGCAACATTCATCCTGTAGGCACGGTACGATAACACGTTTAGGATTTCGTTTTATCGAGTTTTCGTCTCTTGATCCACCATATGTAGCATAGTCGCACAAGTTCTCCAGGAAAGTGCTCTCTGCAGAATGCAGGGGATCCTGTCCTGGACAGCCTGTGTGACACGCACGGTCACCTCAAGCAGGGTGTGACTCTTAGCCACGCATGGTCGGTCTTAGTTGTCATGGACCCTTCTGGTTCGTCAGCCACATCATCGTGTGAACATGACCGATGAGACTTGACCCCCACACGCCAAGTTTTATTGCTTTTGTCAGAATAATGATGCATTAATGTTATAGGAATGTGGAACGTGTAATATTGAAAGTGTAACATTACGGTAATGTTGCAGCAGTGTTGCATTCACAATATTAATAACATAATATTGCTGAAACACAAATAATAAATGTTGCTGAAACATTGCATTGTAATATGACTGGAATACTACGATCCTTACATTGCTGCAATATTGCATAGGTACTACAGCTTTTATCAGGCGCGTACGCAGAAAAATATAAAGGTGGGGATTTTGCAGGGACGTGGTACGTATGTGTAATTTTTATTCCTTATACAACGCTGCAGTAACCTTGATGATGATTTGCTTAACGTGATTACTTACGGCACCTGAAACAAACGAACTAGTTCAAAGGAAGATAAAGATTGTAGCAAGTACAACTAGAAAATAAATAGATACAAAAGGGATGGTTCATTTCTATTGAATTTTTCAACAGTTTGTTGGAGTTTCGTTTGTTCAGCATAGTTCGATTTACATTCATTTAATATATTTGCTGCGCGAGTTACATCATACCTGGATCACTCACCTTCCGTGAATACACTTTAACAGGTTGGCTGATAAGTCCCCGGTCTGACACATAGATGGCGTCGCTAGTATTAAATGCATATTATTTTTATATAGTGGCAACCTTCAAATGATTCGTGTCAAAATTTGACGTCTGTAAGTCAATTAGTTTGTGAGATAGAGCGTCTTTTGTGAAGCAACTTTTGTTATTGTGAAAAAAATGGAAAAAAGGAATTTCGTGTTTTGATAAAATACTGTTTTCTGAAGGAAAAATATTCAGTGGAAGCAAAAACTTGGCTTGATAATGAGTTTCCGGACTCTGCCCCAGGAAAATCAACAATAATTGATTGGTATGCAAAATTCAAGCGTGGTGAAATGAGCACGGAGGACGGTGAACGCAGTGGACGCCCGAAAGAGGTGGTTACCGACGAAAACATCAAAAAAATTCACAAAATGATTTTGAATGACCGTAAAATGAATTGATCAAGATAGCAGAGGCCTTAAAGATATCAAAGGAACGTGTTGGTCATATCCAGTGCCGGCCACCACTACAATTACTAATTGCATTTGTGCGCGTGCACATTACACAGCGAGAAACAGTTGTGGATGTTTTCATACAAAATTGCATACATTTTTCTTAGAGCCGAAAAATTTTGTTCTTTAGAACTGGGTATGTCCCTGGATCGATATGTCGTAAAAACTCGACGCTCGACTCGATGGGTCATTTCGGAGCCTTTTCAGATCATCTTGAGCTCTTTTATCTTGAAAATTTACAGTGCAGAGCAGAGAACTATTGTGCAAATCAATGATGTGCTGAATTTATATATATTATATAATAAAAATAACTGAATGTTAAGAACACGATGAAAAAATTCCTGAACTATAAAAAAATCATTTTCTTCAAAGTGTATCAAGGCTGAAAAAATTTACGTTCTCATGTAGCTTCATCCGACGCAGCTCCGTCTCGCTTGACGTTTTCCACTCAACTGAACGATTTTTTGGCTCTCAGCTTTGCTTCTCATTTGAGAGCAATTTTGTGCACATACGAGTGCTTACGCTCTTTTTGCTTCTAGCTTGCTTCCTTGGCCGGCACTGGTCATATCATTCATCAATATTTGGATATGAAAAAGCTCTGTGCAAAATGGGTGCCGCGCGAGCTCACATTTGACCAAAAGCAACAACGTGTTGATGATTCTGAGCGGTGTTTGCAGCTGTTAACTCGAAATACACCCGAGTTTTTGCGTCGATATGTGACAATGGATGAAACATGGCTCTATCACTACACTTCTGAGTCCAATCGACAGTCGGCTGAGTGGGCAGCGATCGGTGAACCGTCTCCGAAGCGTGGAAAGACTCAAAAGTCCGCTGGAAAAGTAATGGCCTCTGTTTTTTGGGATGGGCATTGAATAATTTTTATCGATTATCTTGAGAAGGGAAAAACCATCAACAGTGACTATTATATGTCGTTATTGGAGCGTTTGAAGGTCGAAATCGCGGCAAAACGGCCCCATATGAAGAAGAAAAAAGTGTTGTTCCACCAAGACAACGCACCGTGCCACAAGTCATTGAGAACGATGGCAAAAATTCATGAATTAGGCTTCGAATTGATTCCCCACCCACCGTATTCTCCAGATCTGGCCCCCAGCAACTTTTTCTTGTTCTCAGACCTCAAAAGGATGCTCGCAGGGAAAAAATTTGGCTGCAATGAAGAGGTGATCGCCGAAACTGAGGCCTATTTTGAGGCAAAACCGAAGGAGTACTACCAAAATGGTATCAAAAAATTGGAAGGTCGTTATAATCGTTGTATCGCTCTTGAAGGGAACTATGTTGAATAATAAAAACGAATTTTGACAAAAAAATGTGTTTTTCTTTGTTAGACCGGGGACTTATCAGCCAACCTGTTATATCGTTTGGACGAAGTAAGAGAAAACGAAAGAACAAAAGAAAATGCAAATCCTCAATTTCGACAATTCTAATTATGAAATGCTCAGTCATCGATCGCAAGCAAATGCATATATTTAATTTTGACAATTTTAATTCTGTAATGCTCAGTCACCGATCGCAAGCAAATGCATTGGCTGCATTCCCGATCATTGAACTACTTTCAACACATAACAAACAAAGAAATAGAATAGCAAAATGCAATGCTTGCATTTTACAATACAAACATGATAAATTAGAGTTTTAGAGCTATAAACATATAGCTGGTGTAGTCACGGGAAAACGATTCTTAAGAATTGTTAAAAGAACAGTATAAGACATTCGCGGCATAAACCCCTGTGAATCGAAAAAAAGAACAGTGTAAGACATTCGCGGCATAAAAGTCCTATCAGCCGAAAAAAGAACAGTATAAGACATTCGCGGCATAAAGGCCTATGAATTAAAAAAAAAAAAAAACAGCACGAGTATAAGACATTCGCGGCATAAAGTCCTGTGAATCGAAAAAAAAGAAAAAAATATTCGCGGCATAAGGTCCTGTGAATGAAAAATATAAGACATTCACGACATTAAGCTCTGACTTGAAGTTAAATAATTAAAATAAAAATATTCGCGATATTAAACTCTATGAATCAAGAAATTTCTATAACTAGCAATGTGTCAAAAAACCTGTTTTGGCAAAAATTTAATTTTTTTATGATTCGATTAGATTACATATTAAGTATTAACTTTTGTTTTATAACTTTTTTTAAACGACAAAACTCGGGAAATGGGCATTTACTATTTCCTCCCATGAATAGTGGGATCGCATAATACATTTGAGTGTAAAAACTATACGGAGTGTTCGCAGAGTGATGAAATTTGGCACTGAACCTTATCTCAATAAGATTAAGAAAAATATGAAGTTTCATCAAAATCGGTCACGCACACCAACCACTCCCCACACAACTCGAAATTAATTTTTAATGTAAAATTTTTTCCTTTGGTCAGAATGTCTTTAAATTTTGCACAGAGCTTACAATTAACGCAAGGAAATTATTCTGAAGTTTTCATAAAAATTTGATTTCGTTAGAGCACACATTTTGCATAAATTTTTGTTTTGAAATGAGTTTTTCATATGAAAAATTTCTACCCTAAGAGCCTATACTGAGATATGCAGTAACTACTTGCACATTAGGAGCCTATTCGCTACAACGTCGTAAGGTGTGAGAGAGACAACTACATTCACGCCCCTTTAATTCTTTAAAGTATGCCAATAATTTAACACCTTCGAAGTCTGTGTCAGTATTTACTTTGAAAAATGTGCCGCAATCAGCTGTCCTGGCATTTACTTCGCATAAAAAATTGATATGTTCATTTCTATGGCGAAGTAAACCAGGAAAGTCGCATGCAACCCTGCGCACTTGATTACTTGACATCTCAGTATAAGCGAAAGTAAAGTATTTACTTCGAAGTACTTTTCAATTTTTTTTGCACGTATTTCTTATGGGCGCTTTACTTACTGATTTGGATTTCGTTTTTCCTTAATAGTTTCCATGTATTGGTCCTTTTTGCTTGGGCCAAGTGGATTTTTAAGGGTGATTTGAACGTCTTTACGAAATGGGTACTAACTATAAAATCAGGTTAAGGGTGTGGCAAACTATTTCCGAAATTAGCATTTCCGAAATTCTACGGTTTTAAGCTATACAGACCAGAAACCGTATTGATATATTTAATGTTTATATAAATTTTTGAGAGACTTATCAATCACATGAAAAAACATCATCATAACCCCCGTTAATTAATTACTCATTATGAAAATGAAGCTTTCATAAAATAAATTCTTCCATTTATAGCTCCATATTTCTTATACATATGGGAAAAATATTTTTTGTTTTGAACTTGAAGACTGAAGATTTTTCTTTAAAAAAAAGTGATTTTAGATTTGTCGGAAGATTTTAAAAAAATTTAAAAAATGCTATCTATCTTGCTATCTATAATCAAACAAAAAACATTTAAGCGAAGTGAATGCCTAAAGATGAAAAAAAATCCCTAAGAATTGACAACCGGACAACTTGAAGAATTTTTTCTGGAATCGACATTGTCGCTACCATCAACAACGCAGTCAATTGCACCACAAACAACTACGTCGCAGCTAACTGAATCTCAATAAACAACATGTCGAGGAGAAACAACCAATTGCCCTATTCCGCTATCAGAATTGTTAAAAGAAGCAGGGATAATAAAGAATTTCGAGGCGACAAACAATGCGACCTTTCATCATTTATACGCGAAGTAGAGATATTCCTACCTTTATTTTAAAACACTTAGGTGAGAGATTACATCTTCCAGAGATGCGCCATCAATAAACTGCAAGGAAACGCCCTCAATGCTGTAAGGACATAAGGACCTAATCCATAATGGGAAGAGATTAAACATCAACTGATTAAGAATTTTGGAGCACGACAAACATACCATCACCTTTATTTTCAAGCCCTTAACGAAAAAAACCGATATTATCTTAGCTAGTATATTGATTAATTAAGAAGCATTTTAGTACAAAATTCGAAAAAGATCATGTCAAACGAGTTCATGTTGCTACAAACTTTCCTCAATAAGATACCGGCACATTTGGCTAGCATAGTTCATAGCAGAAATATTTACACTCTCAGAGAGGCATACTATTCACTTGAAGAAACTGGTTTGATTAAACCTGGTCGAAGATATGAAAACAATTACACAACTACCCATACATCACACAGTAGCGGTCAAACCAACTGGAAAATTGTTCATCAACAACAGGAAACAGACAAGAACAAAAACCAGCAAATTCAGGACAATTAAGACATTCTAATTCGAACAATTCAGGTCAGTTTAAATAAAACTATTCAGGACAATACAGACAAAATAACTCAGGCCAACACAGCCCCACAAGAAACACAGGATGAAGAAGTAAATTTTCTATCGGAGATGAGCAAGAACCAGGGTTGGAACTTGGCGACGAAGAAAATGCAGCAGTTTTAACAAAAACGGGCAGCAGATTTGAAATTTGCGCAGTAAAAAAAAATCATTACAAATCTGATTTGTATAGCAAAAAGATATGTTATTCTTTTCAAATAAAAAGAAAAATTCAACAAAAAGTACATTTCATGTAAATATTTCTCCATATTGCGAGTCTTCCAATGTGCATCGAAGATTTTTTACAAGATTTTTTTCTGTTGTATCAGCTGTCAAACTGTTAATATCGCGACATATAAACTTAAAAATAACATCCAAGATGTTAAACAAGGACAACAATAGTATCTTTTTTACAAATAGAATTGCGGTGTTGATAATGTATATCCAAGATTGGTACTTTTTTGGTAGCTATCGTTAGGAGTTTTGTTTGACAAAAAAAATCGAGTGACACCAGGGACGAAAATCGCCGTAGATTTTAAGCTTTTCGCAGTGTCGCAGTAGATGTCAAAAATTTCCAAAAAACGCAGTAGATCTACTGCAATTGCAGTAAAGTTCCAACCCTGGCATGGACATTTAGCGATAGTCGAATTAACAATTGGAAAACACAAAATTAGCTGTTCAATTGATGCTGGATCATCAACTTCTTTACTTGATATAGACGCTCTCCTAACATATAAAATACATAAAATAGAAAAACCAATTTAATTTAGAACTTAAAAGCTAAAAACTTTCAAGGTCTTAAGGACAAAACATTTTATTAATACTAGAAGCTAAAATGGATCTCTCAGACAGATATATAGAAATTAACAAAAACAAAACTTATTTAACAAATGCTTCCCCTTACAGTTACGAAAGTACTTATCCATCCGAAAATAAATCAAATAATTTAGATACGTTTCAAAAGCTCTTAAGAGTTGATATGAATGAAGAAGAAAAAGCCCAACTGAGAAAAAGTTTAGAAAACAACAGTGATATTTTCTTCAAAGAAGGAGAAAATTTAAGCCACAACCATGAAGTTCAACATGAAATCGTGACTGCAACCTGTAATCCTGTTTATGCAAAAATATATTGTTGGTTTTTCGCCGTAGCCACTTTGAGGCCGAGGCTTTAAAGAAAGGCGAAATAACCAAACTTAGTGAGTACCCTTTTCGCGTTTGACTACGCTAACCGGCAGCGCTGCCTGGGAGGACTGCGCGCTGCCCTCTTCACTGTCGAAAAAGTCTCTTCGCGTTAACTACTCGCTCACGCGTCGGCAAAAACGTTAAAATTAAAAGAAAAAAATTTCCAACTTAAAAAGTAATTAAAAATCAAAAGGTGAAGTGATTGGAGTTAAAATCAAAAACAAAACCAAAATATAATTTGAAACTAAAACAAAATAAAAAGAATAAAAAAAACCTTTACTTTTTAAATAAAAACTAAGTATATAAATCCGAATTATCGTCGCGCAAACCGACATATAAATCGACGTACCCGGCATCCCCCAGGGTCAGCAGCGGAGTACCAGGTACGTCCTCTTTAGTCTGAAATCAGACATTTTGGCGATCCTGCCAGGAGCCTGGAATAGGTTCTGGTGGACCATAATAGTTAGAAAGGGTCGAAAAAGTCCGTCACGTGCTCGTCGCCTTTGACCTCTGTTTGCCCTAGTGCAAATTCAAGGGCACGACAAGATCAAAACGCGTGTCACGCATTACAACGTAACGGCGGGACAAACTCTTTCCTCCTCGACATCAATCATCTGTCTCACTCGCACACCCGTGCGTCGTTTGGTGGTGGTTTTTGTGCACAGCCGATAGTGCAAAAACAACAAACACAGCAGCATTTGGTTTTCTCGTTCCTCTTTGAGGACTAGTTGCAGTTTTTTCCTCCTTTCTTTTGTTCCTTTTGGTTTCTGGACACGCAGCGAAACCGTGTCTCGACTTTGGTTTTTTCATCGAAATTTCATACGAATTCAAGGCCAGCAGACAGCGAGCCAGGCCATCTGCATAAACGCATAGGGCATACGTGCATTGTGTTGCGTAGGTCAGTTCTAACGCTGTGCGTTGCATCGAACTTCGAACATAGAAGTTGATCGCGTATTGCCTGTTCGAGCGAACGTGGGTGAACTCAATTAGAACACACGGCCTCATACATACGATCCGTCGCTCTGCCTGCGCTCTGGCTGCACGCTGTTTTTGATTTACGTGCATCACATCGACTTTGCGAATTGGTTAAAAAACTTGAATTTCTAACAAATCAATTGAATTTGACCTATATTTTCTTACTGGAATTTCTTAAATAATTTGGAGTTTTTAACATTGGATTCGGAGTACCAGGAGTCTTGCGGAGGTGTTGCGAAGCGCAGGAATTATTGAGGATTCGCTGCCACGGTTGCATATATATTCTCCAGTTTGTTTATTTCTTTTTCACGGCTGACTTGAAGGTGCTCAGACGACATCGATCCTCACCGTGCCCTACGACCGGTCTCTTCCGCACCCGACAAAGCCTAGTACATCCAGATTGCCATCGATAATTTTGCGTTTGGTAAAATTAAATTTAAGCGTGGGCGAGTATATTCGTTAATTTTACTGAAATATTATTAAATATTTTTTCGTTTTTTCACTCCGGAATCGCGTTGCTTGAGCTCTGTGTTAACGTTTCATCTTCGCTTCCAAAATGGCTTTTAATCTACAATTCAATGATGCGGTGGATCAGCTTAAGAGCTACTGCGATGTGATTATGCGCTCCAATCCCTTGAATCAAACCGAGTCGCTCATCGAAGTTAAAATTGAGGAAACTGACTCTTGTTGGCAACGTGTTCAAGAGACTTACAGCCGCGCTCTCGCACATGACGAATGGACGGCTGAGGTTGCCGCCAGTGCTCTAGTTACTTATAATGAATGTCGCGATCTCCATGTTACTGCTCGAGCGCAGCTGAAGCATATGCTACGGTTGCATTTCCAATCTCAACCACCACTATCCAGCACAAGGTCGCCTCCACAATATGCTGAGATGCCGCCAGAGGATAATTTTATTCGAGTGCCCCCTTGTGACGTTGCGAGTTTTTCCGGAGGATACAACGAGTGGCCAGCATTTCGTGACATGTTTACGGCCGTGTATATCAACAATCCGAGACTGCCACCTGTACAAATGCTGTATTATTTGCACAATAAAACGACAGGCGCCGCCGGAGCGATTGTCAAAGGATACCCCCTGTGGGGATCGAAATTTTCGCACGCCTGGGAGGCTCTCAAAGCGCGGTACGAGAACAAGCGCATTTTAATCGATCACCAATTGAAGACCTTGTTCGATCTGCCCGCGATTGAAGACGAAACCAGCGAAGGAATTTTAAAAATTCAGACGACAGTCAACGATTTTATCACCATGATGAGAAGCCAAGGAGTTGTCGATTTTTGGGATGCCATGCTCGTTCATTTTTGCTCCAGCCGCCTGCCAGCCTCTACGATCACACATTGGGAGCAGTTGCTTTCATCGCATCGAGAGCTGCCTACTTGGAGACAGATGAACGAATTTCTCAGCAACCGCTATGAGGTCGTCGAACGCCTTTCGAGCTTCACGAAGGTAAAAGCGCCGGTTCTATCAGCAAACCAGCCAACTTCATCGACCTACGCGTTCCACACACAAGAGAAAATACCAGGATTGTGTTCCTTGTGCAATGGAAATCACCCTCTACGCCAATGTTCTCAATTTTTGAAGATTCCAGTCGCGGAACGTTTTCAAATTATCACAGAACCAAAGCGTTGCTTCAATTGTCTCGCTACCAGTCACCAACGATCCAATTGCACCAGTCAACACAACTGTGCGAAGTGCCAACAACGACACCACACTTTGTTGCATGTTTCGAGCGCGGCTGCAACACCGGACAACAAAGTCTCTACCCCCCCATTGACATCTCCCCCGGAGATGGGCCCGTTTCCGACGAGCCAACCGCCGCATTTTCGTGCGCAACCAGAGGCTTCGAGCTCCGTGAGCATCCCCTCCCCGTCACAGGCACACGCACACGTCTCCATCAGCCAGACTCAGGCGCCTTTGCCAACGGTTCGGGCGCTTTTAGATCAAGGTTCGCAGAGGAAATTTCTTACTGCTCGACTGCAGCTGCATTTGAATTTGCCAACGACTCATAAAATCTGCAACGCCTCTGGCATGGGTGGCCAATGCACCCAAATCGCGAAAAAGAAATGCACCATCACGCTCGACTCGCCTCGTTCTTCGTTCAAGGAAGAAATCGACGCCGTGGTGTTGCCGAAATTGACCAATTGGCTTCCGGCCAAAAGGGTCTCCAATTTGGATCCCCACGAGATCTCATCGTTGGAGCTCGCCGATCCCCGGTTTATGAATCCAGCCCGCATCGATATGGTCATCGGGTCTGATATCATGCCGAAATTACTGCGGCCGCGCGTCAAGATGAATGTCGGAGGAAGCCTTATTGCCCAAAATTCAATATTCGGATGGTATTTGAGTGGGCCAATCGCCAGCGAATCCATCGAAGCGTTTACGACGCAAGTCTCCTCCGGAGACCACCAGGAGTCACTTCACGAGTCACTCAAATCATTTCCAGAACAAGAGGAAGTTTCAGCCTCGCCTCTCCCTCTTCCAGAGGACATCTATTGCGAAAAAATATATTCGCAAATCACATCTAGAAATTCGGATGGTAGGCCCGTTGTGCGTCCACCGTTTAAGATCGAATTTTCTAAAGCCGCTCCTTGCTTGGACTCGTCGCGATTTGGAGCGCTGACGCAATACAGGAGCTTGAAGAAAAGGCTCGCACGGCAGCCACTTATGCGCGACACCTTTAATTCAGTGATCAAGCCCGAGAGTACATCCACGAAGATACGAATCGTTTTCAACGCTATCCAAAAGACCTCTTCCAACTTATCGCTGAACGATGTGCTTTATGTTGGAGCGGTGCTGCAAGCGTATCTGGTCTTTCGTATGATCAGCTGTGCATTCGTCATCCAGCAGTTCGATCCAGGAGGATTTTCCTCCTGGATTTTCGCTATCGAGGTGTCGACGCGAGTTTTCCACCTCACGCCGCTGCTCCTGATCGCAACACCTCCCCCTACTCCTTTTCATTTATTGTTCACTATCTTCTCAACAATATCGCCTCCGCCTTCTTCCACCAACGTCGCCACGGCCCAAACCAATCGTCTAGCAGACGCGAACTGGATTGAGAAATTATCGTTGCGTAGCGCAAGGCGGGCAGTATGTTGGTTTTTCGCCGTAGCCACTTTGAGGCCGAGGCTTTAAAGAAAGGCGAAATAACCAAACTTAGTGAGTACCCTTTTCGCGTTCGACTACGCTAACCGGCAGCGCTGCCTGGGAGGACTGCGCGCTGCCCTCTTCACTGTCGAAAAAGTCTCTTCGCGTTAACTACTCGCTCACGCGTCGGCAAAAACGTTAAAATTAAAAGAAAAAAATTTCCAACTTAAAAAGTAATTAAAAATCAAAAGGTGAAGTGATTGGAGTTAAAATCAAAAACAAAACCAAAATATAATTTGAAACTAAAACAAAATAAAAAGAATAAAAAAAACCTTTACTTTTTAAATAAAAACTAAGTATATAAATCCGAATTATCGTCGCGCAAACCGACATATAAATCGACGTACCCGGCATCCCCCAGGGTCAGCAGCGGAGTACCAGGTACGTCCTCTTTAGTCTGAAATCAGACATATATAGATACCCAAGAATCCATGAAGAAGAAATAAATAAGCAAATAAATGAAATGCTAGAACAGAATATAATTGCAGAAAGCACATTTCCATGCAACTCTCCTTTGTGGATTGTTCCAGAGAAAGCAAAATATGAAAAAAACCCTCGACTTAGCGAAAGGACTTCACCAAATGAAATTTAAAGAGGAAGATAGAAAAAAACGGACTTTTTAACACCGTTAGGACACTATGAATTGAAACGAATGCCTTTCGGGTTGAAAAATGAACCATCCACCTTTCAGGGGCTCATAAATAATGTCTTATGCGAATTAATTAACAAAATCTGTGTCGCATATCTCGATAGTATATACATATTCAGTACAAGCATCTAAAATGGTTCTCCTCTAATATCAAAAAATGACTCCGGGACTCTTCATATATATTATGATCTCTTTATTATTTACGATTCTTGTTTATTTCACACTTTAATCCAGTAATGATTCTTTTACCTATTATTTATCATTTATGAAACGTTTATTATTTATGAAACAAATTTTAACCAAAACACTGTCACTCTTTAAACTAAACGCGTCGTCAATACAATATAATTCCAACTTCCCTTATTCAAGAAATAACACTTATTTATAACTTACGACTAGGTTCGCCGCTGCGAACTCTGCTGCTGTCTTGCCACCTCAGCGATATTTCCATGTAGTCCAATTCCAGTCTGTATTCTTTGCTTCTTCCGCCATTTCGTGCCGTCTCGACCTTGTACGGCTTTTCTTCTTCATGGCCGCTTACGGGTGCAATTTTGCGTTGACCCGTATGTGTTGCTAAGCTTAATGCATACAGTGGGCCCTCGACCATGCTATACGTTTGCATGCTCGCAACATTCCTTCACCCCCTTTTTTTTTTGGTGGGTCCGCATTCATGCTGACTGGTTTGTTGTTTGGAAAGGGGTTTGTCTCGGCTTGATTGGTCTCGGGGTTGCGCTGCAGTCTATTTACTTCGATGTAGCGTTGTCTCACTTTTAACATCCTCATGTGGCTCACCGAACACGCAACGCCTTGCGACACCAAGGCTTCTAGTTGTTATTTTGTAGTTGCATCGCTTATTTTGTGCGAAGGCGCAATTGCGTTTGTTCCCATTTACGGGGGTCCTCTGTTCTTGAGTTCTGAAACAATTGACTTGCGGCGCTGTACGGTTATGCCCTTGGCCTTGTTATTACTGTATTACTGTAGCGCATGGTGAGCACATACCGCAACTGTTTTTGTTCGTGCCGTGTATATTCTGGGTTCCTCGCTGCAGTTGTGCCGGATCCCAAGCTGCTGTCGTTACTGTGCCGGATCCCTCGCTGCTGTCGTTACTGTGCCGGGTCCCTCGCTGCAGTCGTTATGGCATAATTAAATAATTTTTATTTTTGAGATCAATTTTCTTTTGTGACTATTATCTTTTTTTTTTTATTATATTGTTTTATTTGTGTTTTTTTTTTGTTTTGTTTTTGTCTTTTTGTTTTGTTTTTTGTTTCGTTTTTTGTTGTTGTTATTTTGGTTGTTGTTTTTTTTTTCGTTTATTTTTTTTTATATGTATATAATTTGTCCTTAATCTACCCACATTCTCCCTTACTTAAGACGTCCAGTTTCCTAACTAATATTTCATTACATATTTTTCTTAACGCTAGCCGAAACGGCTGTGCTTTGAACTTAAAAATAATAAATTGAAAAAAATATTAAAAAATTGAACAAGACTTTGTTATGTTACGTTAAATTGAACAAAACTTTATTACGTTACGTTAAGATAATTATAAAAAATAAAATAAAAACTTTTCTTCATCAACTTCCCATTTTCATGCAACAGGTCACCGATTCTACGTTTTTTCTTTTTCCCTGTACAGAATTCAATTCTTATGTGGAACGAACACACTTGAGCGTCGATCCAGGCACCAAATTCTGTTACTAATGTGGAACGAACACACTTGAGCGTCGATCCGGAAGTTAACATTCAAATTCAATGGTTTTGATTGAACTGCTTTTTATTGACTAGAAAGTTGCATTTTTATACATAAATTTTGCTTACTTCTAATAAAATAATTTTAGTGTATTTAGTGAGCAACGTGCAGTGACATGTGCCGCGGTGGTTTGTTAGCTTTTCTTACATTTTGCTGATATGCAGTTTCCCACGCAAACTGCATTCGTCTGAACCTCATATGCAATCATATTGTTATGCAATTCTGAGTGCCGAATTCGATATGCTTGTTCAATGCAAAACAAAGTGATCAATATGTTTCTCAAACATACTGCCCGCCTTGAATTGTTAAATTCAATGATATTTTGATCAACCCTCGTAGGGAGAATAGAGATTTGAATTAAGAATAAAAAAAAACTTCACTCTGTTGCTCACTCGTATCTTCAGCTCAGATTTTGGCGTTTGTTGTTTCTTTTTGTTTTTTTTTGTTTTGGTTTTTTTTTTTTTTTTTTTTTTTTTTTGCACAATGCTGAGCTTGCATAAAAAGTTGGATCAAAGTCATGCTTATAGTCTAATAAGAATTCCAAGCCTTGATTTTTCATTCTTCGTTTACATTTTTACGTTAACAGTACATGTAGCGGATTTACAAAAACGTATGATTAGCAATAAAGGCCATTGGAAGATGGAGTAGTAAGTGTTTAATGGAAATTTTTTTAAATTTTGTGACAATTAATATTTCAAAGCTAATTCACAGATTCTTAGCATGCGGTGTCTTCAATTGATCGTGGTGCTGGAATAGGCACTTGACGTGGTAATCCCTTTATTTGCTTCAGTCTGCGGCCAAGTGAAATTATTATGATCGCTAGAAGAACTGTTAGGCTCACAGCTACGTAACTGATGATTAGGCTGTGGTTGTGTGTGGCGTTCGTTGTGTTAGGAAAGCTTGATGCGTTGATCAGTGCTAGTTGTTGTTGAATAATTTCTAAATCTTTAAACTGTGTTGTGAACGCCGTTACTTGGGTTGAGTTGATATCAAATTGATGCGCTCGTCCTACTAATTCTCCAAATTTATTATTTTTTGCGTTTAATGAAGTCACAAATCTTTTGAGGCTCTGTATAGTTATCAGATCGTTCCTGATCGTGCAGTCGGATCGGAAGTGGATCATGCCGCTATGTTGAAGTGTAAATTGCTGATTTTCGTATTTACACACAGCCGTAAAGCGAACGTTGCTCGTTGTCGCGTAGATCCATTTATTCGGCTGTTTAAGTTGATGCCAAAGAATCGTATCATTCGACCAGTGTAGTTCGCATCTGGGGTCGCTCTCGTTGTTGAGTAAGTCTAGTTCACACTGACAGACGGTCGATGCCTTAAAGTAAGTGGCTTGCATATTGGGGCACAACCACTGCTTGTTATTGAGACTTAAGCATGACTGTACTTGCTCATTGGACAACGGAACGAACTCGTCGTTATGCGGGCTGACAGCTAGAAACGATGTCGCTGTTCTTACTGCTGCTAGCGTCCCATTTATTGCTGTGGCAATCGGAAGTACGTGTAACAGTTTATACTCCTTTGAATTTGTTAAGGGCAATTCAATACTGAAGACCACATGATTTTCCGCAACAACTCCGTTAATCTTCATTAACTGATACACTTCGATTAAATTGTTCTGATGGATGGGCAAGTGTAATTCCGGTGGTAGGTGGGCCTTTATTTTCTTAACTTCATCTCCCAATTGCTCAGGAGTTAATAAGAACGGATTAATTTTTCCGTGATGGCTGTCAATCAATACGTCCAGAATTGAAGCATGTGTCCCTTGCAATCTTGATGCAATAATGCACATCTGAATTGCCAATGTAAGAATTACTAGTTTTGCTGTTTGTAGCACTCGATGCCCGTCCGTGACGCAAATCGTCGATTTGCCGATCGATTTCATCAAACTTGCTTTTAATTCTCAGTTGTTCGTCTTTGAAAATGTTTATCGTTGAATTTATCAACGAAGTTTGATTTTTGAGCAGGTGCTCAAGATGTTCGTCATTTGTTCTTAAGCCGGTGATGGTCTCCGACATCTTAGTGGCATAGTTAGAGTCGAGGACCCCAAAAAGTGAATTGGCGATATTTCCGACCAAATCTACAGCACCTCTTTTTGCCCTGTTGACAGAAAGCAGATTGAGTTCTGTTTGTAGCTGCTTTTCAATTTTTTCGAAATATTCAATGAAGAAAGTGCATGTTGTGTCGTTTTTGGGTTGGACACACAATATTTGCAATGTGTTGATCCCATCAATTAGCACGTCTATTTGGTCTCTATATGGCTGCAGGTCGTAATACACTATCATGTTCCAATTAGAGGTGATAGGCCTTGCGGATCCAAGCTGTTCGAAGTATACTCCTGGCTTCTGGCTAAACGTCGTGATATTGACTGGATTGCACAGGATTACAGGCAACAGGATTAGCGCTATCAGGGTGAAAAGAAGGGTTGGTTCAATGCGTCTAACCTTGTTTGGAATGACTTCGTTGTTGAATGAGTGAACATTTTTAAGGCGACTTAGGGGGATGCTAATCGGTAAGGAGACCTTTGACGTTTCAGGAGCTTCCTTTGTTCGGCTTTCTTCTCCGACGTTTTCTTCGCTACTGTCTTCCGGAAAAAGTGGCGCCAGTCTGTGTATGGGTCGCTGGATTATTCCTTTGTGAGTCCGAATATCGCACACTCGTACGGCTCCATCGTCTCCCTTATACACATTTATTATTCGACCCAGTGGCCATTGTAATACGGGGAAATTGTCCTCCTTGATAATTACCAATGTGTCTGGCTTGATAATGGTTGTCGGGCCCTTCCATTTATGTCGCAATTGCAGCTCGGCTAAATACTCCTTTGACCAGCGCTCCCAGAATTTGTGTTTAATTTTGGAGACCTCTTCCCATCGTGTTGACATCTTTGTTTTCATTGGTTCGGTGTCGGCATCAACGTTTGCCCTCAATGGCTCTCCAATGAGGAAATGTCCCGGAGTAAGTGCGCTTAGATCATTCGGATCGGAGGACATTGGAACTAGTGGCCGTGAATTAAGCATTGCTTCGACTTCAGTCACAACCGTGTTTAATTCCTCGAATGTCATTGTCGCTTCATGCAGTTTTGGAGCCAGCAGTTTTTTTGTTGACTTCACCGCCGCTTCCCATAGACCGCCAAAGTGTGGAGCTCTTGGTGGGATGAACTGGAAGCTAATTCCTTTTTCACTACAGGTTCGTATGATGGAATCGGATGCCTTTGATGAATAGATGCTGCTGGTGAGCTCCTCGAGTTGGTTTTTGGCTCCCACAAAGTTCGTTGCATTGTCGCAAAATATTGTTTTGCAGTAACCCCTGCGTGCAATAAATCGTTTGAGAGCTCCGATAAATGCGTCGGTCGTTAACTCCGTTACTAGTTCCAAGTGTACGGCCTTAGTCGAGAAGCAGCAGAAGACGGCAATGTACGCCTTTTGTGGCGCCTTTCCTCGAGTTTTAAAATGTACTCGGAAAGGTCCACAATAGTCTACGCCGGTGTGTAGAAATGGGCGCGCTGGTTCGACTCGTGATGGTGGTAAGTTCCCCATAACTTGTTTGTATAAAACGGGCCTTGATCGCGTACACCTTACACAATGTTGAACGACTGATCTTGCCAAGCTTCTGCCTTTAAGTGGCCAAAATCGTTGTTTGACGAACGCGAGCAGTGCCGAGGGTCCACAATGATAATTCTCCTTGTGCATCTTTTCTAAAAGCAATTTCGTGATGGGATCATCTCCAGGTAGGATCATTTGATGCTTCGTGTCATATTGTTGAGATGATGCTTGTAATCTGCCGCCTACTCTGATTATTCCTTCTTCATCTAAGAATGGAGCCAGAGAATTAAGGGAGTTCGAGTTTGGTACTTTTCCTTCTTTTCGTAAGATCTTCAGTAGATCTTGAAAGTCGGACGTTTGAATTTGGCGTACTATTAATTTCAATGCTGCATCTAGTTCTGCCGGTGACAGTTGCTTATTTTTTGGTCGAGCATGTTTAGATTTTTTGCAATTTTTTGAAAATCGCAGTACGTATCCAGTCACTCTCTGGAGATAGAGAAATGAATTTCTGGATGGGATTGAATACACCAGTGGGTCCTCTGCCAAGTCTGCCTGTTTTGACGTTATGGCTACCGTTGCTGGACTATTTTCAATGACTAATTCCCTGTTGAAGGGAGGTGGCCACCTAGGCTCAGGCTCATATAAGAATAATGGTCCAAAGAACCACATATGGCACGTGGCCAATTCTCTCGGTTTTATTCCTCTTGAGAGCAAATCTGCTGGGTTTTGCTTGGATGGCACGTGTCGCCATTGCTCTGGCCTCGTCAACTGATTAATTTTTATAATTCGGTGTGCAACAAAAACTGGAAGCGTGCCTGGATGATTGTTTATCCATGAAAGCACGATTTGTGAATCTGTCCACAGGTAACTTGCCTTATTTTGGTAGTTCAAATCACCTTTTACTCTTGTCATTAGCTCGGCTGCTAACAGGGCGGCGCATAGTTCCAAACGTGGAATCGTTTGCTGCTTTAGTGGTGCCACGCGTGACTTGGAACAAAGTAAGTTCAGCTTGATCGTTTTATCCTTTTGCACAGACCTGATGTAGATTGCCGCACCGTATGCCTTCTCGGATGCATCAGCGAAAGCATGCAGTTGTATGTTCAGCTGACCTTGCTGACTAAGCACGTGTCGCGAAATTTTAACATTGTCCAGTGCTGGCAGGTCATCTTGCAACCGCATCCATCGTTGTTGAATTTCCAACGGAAGATCCGAGTCCCAGTCGATTTTAAGCTGCCATAATTGCTGTATGTAAATTTTTGCAGTAACCACTACCGGACCGACCAATCCTAATGGGTCAAAAATGCGGGCCAAGTCAGAGGTCATGCTTCTTTTAGTGGTCGTTGTTCTTCTTTTGAGGTTTGTTTTTATGCAAAAAACATCCGTTTTGGGGAGCCACGTCAGACCTAAGGTTTTGGTGGCTTGAGTTTCTTGAGAGTCAAAATTAAGGTCAATTTCTTGGTCTCCTGCGGGAATCCCATGCAGTAATTTTGGACTGTTTGCACACCATTTTCGGAGTTGCATTCCAGCTCTTTGAAGAACATCAATTAGTTGTTGCTGCATTTCCAGAGCTTCTCGCAAAGAGTCTGCGCCCAAAAGTCCGTCATCTACATAAAAATCTGCTTTAAGTGATGCTGCCCCAAGAGGAAATTGGTGTTGATATTCATCGGCTAATTGATTCAAGCAGCGTGTTGCGAGATATGGAGCCGCCCGTGTTCCGTATGTCACTGTATTAAGTTGATAGTACTTCAGATTTTCAGTCGGGCTGTTCCTCCACATTATCAGCTGCAGTTTCCGATCGTCCTCATTGACCCATATCTGACGATACATCTTTTCCACATCTGTTTTTAGAACATATTTATGAATTCTAAAACGTAGCAGGAGGGAAAAGAGTTCGCTTTGGACAGTGGGTCCGATGTACATGATGTCGTTGAGTGACAATCCATTTGTCGTCTTAGCAGACGCATCAAACACTACTCTTAATTTTGTAGTTGTACTTTCTGGTCGGAGAATACAATGATGAGGGATGAAATAATGCGTAAGAAGTTCTTGCTTTGGGTCGATTTCAGTCATGTGCCCCAATTTTTCGTATTCCATCATGAAGTGCGTGTATTGTGCTCTTAGTGATGGATTTTGGGTCAATCTCCTCTCCAAAGACATGAACCTGCTGTATGCTATGGCTTTTGACTTCCCCAAGACTGATGGATGCTCCTTGAGAGGCAACTTGACTACATATTTTCCCGCGTTTGACCTCGTCGTGTGTTGTGCAAAGTGAGATTCGCAGCGTAGTTCATCCTCTGTAAGCGACGTGCTCGAGTGCGGTGTGTCTTCAAGCTGCCAGAATTTAGAAATAGTATCCTCAAGCTCCTGTGTTGTACACACTCCACATGTGGCTATATTGGAGTGGGGACTGGTGATACTGCCTGCAATTATCCATCCAAAAACCGTGTTCTGGAGTGTTGGAAGATTCTCGGATAGCCTCTTCCTGCCTTTTGTAAGAAGGTCCAAATAAAGTTCCGCTCCTAGTAAGCAGTCGATACGTCCTGGCCTAGAAAAAGTGGGGTCCGCCAGATTTAACTCATTTGGAATGTTCCAATCGTCAATTTGTATCTTGTGAGACGGTTGGTTGGAGACGATTTTTGGAAGTACATGAGCATCTACGGTGGCACTGAACTTGTTGTATTTTGATCTCAGATGAATTGTGGTGCGATGAAGAACCGTGTTTTCTGTTACTCCGACTCCCTCTACACACGTTGGGTCGGCTCTGGTAGTTCCTCTTAGTTTCTTTAATAGCCGTTCCGTAATTAGGTTGACCTGGGAGCAGGAGTCTAATAGAGCTCGGCATTCAATTCGTTGTCCATCAGCTGTTACCAAATCTATTAAGGCTGTTCCAAGTAATACGTAGTGTTCGTTGATTTCGTTGCTGTTGGCGAGCAGGCTAACCTTTGTTGTATCGCTGGCCGTGGTGACGTCAGGCTGCTTGCTTGCGTTCTTATTGTTTTGAGCTGTGTCAGTTTGCTTAGCCCCATCCTGCTCCGTTGACCTTTTTGCTGTCTGATGGGAGTTTTCAGCGTGAAGTAACGTGTTGTGTTTTTTGGTACACTTGGTGCAGTGTTGTCGTTTACATTTATTGGATGAGTGTCCTGGTTTAAGACAGTTCGCGCAGAGCTTATGCTGATTCACCAACTGCCACCTTTCTTTGCACGTTGAGCTTGTAAATTTGCCACATTGGTAGATCGGATGAGTGTCTTTGTTGCAGACCTTACATTTGCTGTCATTCTCCACATATGCAGCAACTGTTTTGGAAGACGAGTCGCCTTTTCCTCGGACTTCTAGTGATTGGAACCTGCGTTCAAGAAACTTTAACACTTCTTCAAGAGTAACCAATCGCCGGTTGTCGTCCAGGCCTTGCTCGAATGACGTTTGGGTGGCCTGGTCCAGTTTTTTGAGAACAATATGTGCCACAATTGTATCCCAATAGTGAACCGGAAGGCGTTGCGCTGCCAGGCCATGCATACATTCATGTGTTACGTCGTGCAATGTCTTGAGGGACGATGATGACTCGGACTTAGTGGTTGGCTGCGTTAGTAACTTGTTCAGCAGTGTTGTAACAAGCAACCTTTGGTTGTCGTACCTGTTTATTAAAATGGACCAGGCCGCAGTGTAGTTCCCTCCGATCGCTGGAAGGTGCTGTATTAGTTTTTTAGGTTCCCCCGCGAGAGCTTGGGTTAAATAGTGCATTTTTCTTGCATCGCTGATATTTGCTGTGTGAACGATCTCAGTATATAGATCCTTGAAGGCCATCCACTGCAAATAGTTGCCATTAAATGTCGGCACAGAAATTCTGGGCAGAAGAATCTCGTTGTCATGATGATTCGATGATTCTTGTGGTCTAGCTGCCTGATCCTCTTTTGGAATGTGTTGTCGAAGCTCCACTAGGACTGATGCCACCTTCGACTCCATATCATAGAATAATTCTGGTGTATATTCGAGAATGTGGTCGTCCGTTGTGGATTCCCAGAGGACGTCATTGTTTTGAGTGAACTCCGACAAATATTTTTCCAGGATGCCAGCTTTCAACATGTAGTACGTATTTGGATGCTCCATATGAGCTTGAGCATTGATCTCTTCGATGTTGCGATTTAGCGCCTTAACTAATGCCTTTTGGTTTCTTAATAACTTCTGCGTCTTCGTGCTTAGAGTTCCATTTTCATTCGTGTTTGGTTGAGATTTGGATTGTTGCACCTTCGTTGTAGAACCTGCGCCCCCGCGACTGTCGAATTCACCACCTACAGCACCGCCATCCATTAAAACGTGTTCCATGCTTAGACCTTCCATTATTTTGATGTACCGGATTACCAAGTCGTTCATCTTGTCATAATAATTTTCCATGAAATAGTCATCTTCCGCTGCGACTTCTTTTTTAGCCAGAATTTCCTTATGATTACGATGAAATTCATTTGCCAGCTCTTGTAGTCGTCTTATACGTTCTTCCAGGTACTCTGGTGTCTTGCGGTCTTTGCCATCTTTTTTGAAATTCGCGATAACTTTCTCGATTAAGGAACCTAGTTCCTGCTGCCTTTGAATTGATGCCATCGTTGATGATGAATATCTTTCGACTCCGTATGGTTTTATGCGATTAAAAAACGCGACGAACTTTTCTTAATTTCACTTGCGATTTTTCGATTTTACGTTTACGCGTTCGAATTTAAAAGATTCTTTTGAATTTTCGGGGTCACCATGTACAGAATTCAATTCTTATGTGGAACGAACACACTTGAGCGTCGATCCAGGCACCAAATTCTGTTACTAATGTGGAACGAACACACTTGAGCGTCGATCCGGAAGTTAACATTCAAATTCAATGGTTTTGATTGAACTGCTTTCTAGTCAATAAAAAGCAGTTCAATCAAAACCATTGAATTTGAATGTTAACTTCCGGATCGACGCTCAAGTGTGTTCGTTCCACATTAGTAACAGAATTTGGTGCCTGGATCGACGCTCAAGTGTGTTCGTTCCACATAAGAATTGAATTCTGTACATTCCCTATTTGGTCGTTTTGTATGTCTGTATGAACACAAGTCCATTATTTGTTGTGTTACCGTTTTAGAATTGAAAGCAAAAACTTGAACGACAACACGAGGAGAATGAGAAAAAAAAAATACTGCAGCACAAAAAAATTATAATCTACCAAAATATTATGGAAACAAAACCTCTCCGGGGTACTCTCCTTATACATTTGTATTTGTATTAGGGGAAATTTTCAAAAGATTTCGTTGTGATGCTCGTCGACCGTCTTCAGCGTTGTCATTTACTCCGATTTTTCAACGAATAAATTTTGCAGTAACTGCAACGTGCATCATATATATATATATATATATATACTAGCTGGCACCAAGGCTCGCTCCACGAGCCTTCGCGCCAGCTTCGTATTACCCGCACTCGTTTCCTCTTCCGGCACAGGTTGATATTGGGCAAGAGTAGTAAAAGTGGTAAAGTAGTATGTTTTAAATACTCTAGGTTTTTATTCATTCTGTTATGAAGACAAAAACAAACTCGCTGCCCAGTGGCGACGAAAACAAAACCAACCTACTGAACAAAATATGCCGATGCAGCAGTACGTCATGGTCACGACGTTGGGCTATTGACTTCACTTAAATTTGCTGAAACTGATGAAGTTGTTTAAATGCTTTCTTTTAATTTAATTTTGTCAATTTTTCATTTATTTAATTTCCAAATTTCTCTGATCTGGCACTTTAATTTGAAATCAATTTTGTATTGATAAACAAATTATTAGTATACTGGGTGTCCCGTAAGGTAGTACATTCCTTTACAGGGGTGGTAGGGGAGTCCAAGATGAACAAAAAATCGTAAGTGGGGTGGGGGTCCCAAATGCACCCCTGAGGAGTTATAGGGCCTTAAAGTTTTTTGGCACTAAGTCCAGAAAAAACAATTCTCCTACGCTAGTGGCTTACTGTAGAAAAAAAAATGTTATGCGGTTTGAAAGCCAATTGTACAGGCTTTTGGGCAATTGAATTGATGGTCAAAATTGCAGTTATTGTGTGAAAAATAAACGCTCAAAGTAAAAAATTCTGAAAAATTTTTCAATTATTTTACTTTGGGAGCCATTTTGGTGCGGAAAAGGTCCAATTAACACATGCTTTTTAAATTTTTTTTTAAATCTTCAATCAATTTACTTCAAATCTGTGGTACATTTGTTATACCTTATTAGCGGTTTAACCTCAGGAAAAATAGGATTTAAAAATGAACTTGAACTTTTTTTAAAATCCAAATTTGTGTGATCTGGCACTTTTATTTTAAACCAATTTTGTATTGATAAACAAATTATTAGTATAAAAGAAATCAATTTAATAAAGAATTTTTAGTGGCTTTCACAATCAACAACTGTTAAGTCATTGCAAACGGAATTTCTTGATATAATATCAGAAATTTGTACAACGCGACTGCAAGTTTTATTCAGGTCTAAACCGAACCAAACACGAGACGAGGCAGTTCTAAGCATTTGGTGACCCCGACGTGATCCTCCAATCAACGAGACGAATAGCAAGGACGATGGAGTCATTCACGGATTTGGTAAAATCGCAAAACAACGTTGGAGAAGGAATCCAACAAATCATACGAAACTTCAAAAAGGATGCAAAGGGTCGAAAGACGGCTGCGTACTATCGGGAGAGACTCGAAAGGTTAAACAACGCTTGGACAAAGTTTGAAGCGACCGATCTGCAGATTAGATCGTCAGTTGATGTAGACCGCAACAACTCTTATTTCGCTGAAGATTATTTTGGAAAATTTGAAGAGATAGCAAACGATTACCGCTCCATTTTTGAAGATGGCATGATAAACACTCCAGGACTACCCAATCCTGATGGAGAGGGTACCTCAAAGCAGACAGTGGCACCATCATTCACTATCAAAAATAATCAACCTAACCCAACATTAAGATCAAACACCGATAGCAACATCGGAGCAGTACGAAAGGTAGCGGCTTTAATGGAAGCACTCAACAGACCGTTGAAAGCCATTGAAAGCTACCAGGGACAAAAAAACACGTCAATATGCTACCGTTAAAATCAACACAATAAATGAAGCATGGAAAACCCTGGAAACAACCAGTTTGTCCTTGTGGGAGGTTCAGGATGATCCGGCTGATTCAGGGTTCGATTTGGGAAAGTACATTGATCTTGAAACACGGATACAACAAGCCCTGCCAACAGGAATGAGATCCAACGTTCCTACTTCGGACATACCATTGCCAAAAGTAAATCTTCCAAAATTTTCTGGAGATTATACAAAATGGCATCAGTTTCACGACTTATTTTGTCAAATCATCCATAATCAGCCCATTTCAAACGCTCAGAAGATGTTTCACTTGAAGTCGAATCTGGAAGGCGAAGCAGACAGAATCATTTTACATGTGGCAATGTCAAACAGCAATTATGACACGGCATGGAATTTATTAAAAAATCGGTATGAAAATAAGCGAGTGATAGCGGACAACTTGGTACATCGATTGATAGACCAACCACAAACAGCATCAACATCAGCAGCAATGAAAGAATTTCATGATACCACTCAGGAGTGTTTGCAGGCACTTAAAAATTTGGATCTCAACATAGGCGCATGGGATGCTTTGCTGATGCCAATTTTGATCAGAAAATTGGACCGTCAAAACAGATTCATGTATGAAACATTCATTTCAAATCCACGAGAAATTCAGAATTTAGACGATTTTTTTTACATTTTTTGGAAACCAGATTTCAATCACTGGACGCTGTTGGATCAAAGGAGAAATCCAACTCAAGCAAGGCTCTTACTACAACAGTGGAAAGCACATGCAAATGTTGTAAACAATCAAACCATCCTTTGTATTCTTGCTCGAAATTTAAGCAAACACCAGTGAAGGAGCGAGTCAGTTTTGTGATTAAAAATGGAATATGCATCAATTGTTTAAAATCAGGACATCGAGCTAACACATGTTTTATGCGCAGTTGCACCAAGTGCTCAAAAAGGCACAATACGTTGCTTCACATCAACACTGAGGATTCAAAGAAGGACAGCACAAGTTTAAAGCCACAACCTCCATCGCAACAAAATCCACCAAAGACCCAATCGGAACAGTTGCCAAATACTGTATCATTGATGTCTACTGGCAACTCAAATAATGCATATGTTTTATTGGGTACAGCAGTCATTAACATTGTGAATCAACAGAGAAAAAGAGTGGAATGCCGAGCGTTATTGGATTCTGGATCACAAATACACTTAATAACAGAAAGACTTGCAAGAATATTACAATTACAATTCCAACCAGCATCAATCAAAATAAAGGGAATCGGTAAAGGCAGCAAAGGTTCACAGTTTTTCATTCAAACACAACTCCAGTCAAAATTGTCAGATTTTTCAGCGCCTCTTACCACATATTACATCAAAACAGCCATCTCAAACAATGGACGTTTCGAAATGGTCGCTGCCATCAGATATCCAGCTTGCAGACCCACAATTTGGTCGCCCCAGTAATGTAGATGTTCTGCTCGGTGCAGAATTTTTCTATCACTTACTAAAACCCCAACAACGAAGATTGGCACCTCATTTGCCAATTTTACAAGGCACAGTTCTGGGATGGATTGTTACTGGCAAGATTGCACCAGTCCCACAAACTAAGGCATTTTGTGGAGTTTATACTGAAGAGGACCAGTCAATGGATGACATGCTGACACGGCTCTGGAAAATGGACGAACTTGATTCTGAAAATCAAACATTATCGGTTGCAGAGCAACAAAGTGAAAATCAATTTTGTCAAACAGTACAACGCTCAAGAGAAGGACGTTTCTGTGTTCAACTACTATATCAGGAAGAAGCAACAGTCTTAGGGCAGTCACTACAAATGGCCACAAACCGATTTCTCGCCCTAGAACGAAGGTTAGATAGAAACCCAGAAGTACAGAAGCAATACGTTGACTTCATGATGGAATATGAAAGGCTTGGACACATGAGCAAAATTGTTTGACGCATCAGCAAAAACATCATCACAAATCTCATTGAATGACATTTTGTTAAAGGGACCAACGGTACAAAGCATACTATTTTCAATTCTATTGCGATTTAGAATGCCGCGCTTTGTATTTACAACAGATATAGAGAAAATGTACCGCCAGATTCAAGTCCACCCAAAGGATCAGCAGACAGACTTCAGACTGTCACTTACGGTACAAGATCAGCACCATACCTTGCAACAAGATGTCTTAAGCAATTGGCAGCTGAGAACCAGTCTAATTTTCCTCTTGGATCAAAGGCACTCGAGAGGGATTTCTACGTAGATGATGCGTTAAGCGGTTCTGATAGTTTGGTCGAAGCTCGTGAGATCCAACAACAGCTCCAAACTATTCTTGGCGACGCAGGCTTTAAGCTACGAAAATGGTGTGCCAATCACCCACAACTTTTGTGTGAAATCCCCCAAGAAGACAAGGAGATAAATTTGGAACTTTCATCCGACATCGCAAAATCAGCTAAAACATTAGGACTGGTCTGGACTCCAAAAACAGACAGCATTCCCATCAGAACAAACATTCCCGGCGCTGCGGAAAAACAGGCCACATTGCTTCTGAATGTATGTCAGACATCAACAAAAAATCGAATCAAAATAAAAATGAAAATGATAGACAAAGCAAAGGCAAAATTAATGACGTTTCGAGTGAAGACATTGCGAGCATTAACGTAGTGCAGCCTTTTACAAAAGGAAACAATAAGACTTTTATCGACGTTTTGGTAATCAATCAAACCATAAAATTTCAGTTAGATAGTGGCGCGACGTCATCGGTAATTACTCTCGGGACGTACGAGAAATTAAATAAACCAAAATTGACTCTTTCCACAAAAGTTTTGTATGGCTTTGGCAAAAATAAAATCGAAACACTAGGTGAGTTCATCGTTCCTATGACGTGCGGCAAAATCACGAAACAGGTTCCACTTGTTACAAAGGTGCGAGATGGACACAACTTATTCGGGTACGATCTTTTCGAAGCCTTCGGGTTTACGATAAGTCAAATCGCGTCAATTTCCGATTAAAGTTCAACAGCTGAAGAAATTTTAAAAAAATATAAGGGCGTATTAGAACCTGTACTTGGCACCATCGCCAATTTCAAAGCTACCTTAAGCCTTAAGCCCAACGCAACGCAAAAAAATTTTAAAAGCAGACCGATACCATACGCATTGCTTCCAAAAATTAAGGAGGATGCCCAACGTCTACTAGATGCAGATATATGGAAACTTATAAAGTTTAGCAATTGGGCATCTCCAATTGTGTTTGCAAATAAACCAGATGTCTCCATTCGAATATGTGGAGACTTTAAAGCGATTAATAACCAAATTGATATTGACCAGTACCCACTTCCAAGTCGAGACTGCATTTTACATACAATACGCCACGGGAGATTGTTTTCCAAAATCGACCTGAAGGACGCCTATTTACAGATGGAGCTAGAAGAGGATGCAAAAGGAATTCTTTTTTTGAACACTCCGCTGGGGTTGTTCCAATACCAGCGACTCCCATATGGAATTGCTAGCGCTCCTGCTATATTCCAAAAATATCTGGAACAACTAATTCAAGGAATTGAAGGATGTGCCAACTATCTCGACGATATTGTTATATCAGCAGCAACATTAGAAGAGCATTCACAACGGCTTGAGCATATTTTAAAACTGCTCGAAGAGAACGGCATCAAATGCAAGAAAACCAAATGTGAGTTTTTCCGTAATAGTCTTGTTTATTTGGGAAGACAAATAAGTGGGTCCGGCGTCTTACCAGACGACAAAGGAGTGAAGGCAATCAAGGAAATGCCACATCCCCGAAATCTTAAGGAAGCTGAAGCGTTTCTCGGCAAGGTAAATTATTACCATAGCTTCATACCAAACTTTTCGCAGCTCGCAGCTCCCATAAATCAATTGCGAAGGAAAAATGTACAGTTTAAATGGAGTGCAACGCAACAAAAAGCTTTTGAAATTCCCAAAAGCCACATTACAAAAGCGACAGAGCTCACTCATTTTAACGAAAAATTGACAATCGTACTCGCGACCGATGCATCTTCTTACGGAATTGGAGCTGTAATATCGCATCGGTATCCATATGGTTCGGAACGTCCGATCGCATTCGCATCAAAAACCTTAAACGTACAGCAGACAAAGTACAGCCAAATCGAAAAAGAGGCACTGTCAATAATTTTTGGCGTCCGGCGTTTCCATCAACTACTTAATGGTCACAAATTTATTTGGCTAACAGACCATCAACCGCTAGTAACTATTTTTAATCCTGAAAAGGGGATACCAACAATGACGACACACCGTCTCCAACGCTGGGCCATAATACTCATGGCGTATCAATACACCATCCAATACAGGAATACATTGGAGCACTCGAACGCCGACGCGCTCTCACGCCTTCCTTGTGGGCCAGATAAAAGTTTTGAGTTGTGGTTGTTCCTTCTTCCTTGCACTAGCAAATTTTGAAATTACTCCATGATGGCCATTGGGGCGTAGTAAAAATGAAAATGCTTGCTCGACAAAACTGCTGGTGGAATGGAATAGACAAAGCCATATAAACTATTGCTGCAAACTGTGACATCTGTCAAAAAGCTGGTGCTTCGCCATCCAAAGAGTTCTTGAGCTGGACGAAATCAGACCGACCCTGGCAAAGAGTTCATATCGACTTTGCTGGGCCGATTTTTCAATCCTTATGGCTCGTCGTAGTCGGGACCTTTTCCCAATTCCCGTTTGTTGTAAAAATGGAAAAAACGATCACGAAGGCTACCATTGCCGCACTTTCCGCTGTGTTCGCGCTTGAAGGCCTTCCTGAAGTAATCGTAAGCGACAATGGTCCGCAACTGACTTCTGACCAGTTCAAGGCGTTCTGTGAGCAAAATGGGGTTAGACATATAACGACAGCACCTTGTCATCCTGCGTCCAATGGGTTTGCAGAGTGTTTCGTTCGGACATTCAAAACTGCAGTCTCTAAAAACATTGAGGAGGGACTCGGCGTTAACCAAGCCGTAGTAAAGTATCTAGCTACATACCGCGCCATACCTAACATGGTGGGGAAAACGCCAGCTGAGCTACTCCACGGGCGCACTCATCGAACAATTCTTACGCAATTAAAACAAACCAAGGAAAGGCATCCAATTAAAAGCAACGGTTGCAAATTTAAGCCTGACAGTCTTCATTCGAAACTACGGTCGAGGGGCCAAGTGGATACTCGCAATTATAGTCCGAAGTCGAGGAAAAATGGTCTACGACGTCAAATCAGAATCACAAATACATAGGCGACACCAAAACCAAATAAAAGGCAGATCATTTGAAACTGAGGTGACCTACAAGCCATCATCTAGCGAAGTGCATCATTTTATGTGGACATCGCCCTCTAATGAGGACATACGGAACTGTACGCCAAATCGAGCTGCAAGACGTGGCTCTACACCAATCGCTGAAGTACCAAACTTACGTCGTCGAAGTGCAAGGCCGCGTATGCAGCCTCAACGTTACCAAGCCGGAAATAATTAAATAAAAAATGAAAGTAGACATGTTCTGTAAATATTATATTCTCATTCTATTAGATATTCTGAACTTAAAAAATAATAATAATAATACTAATAATTTTGGAGGGAAAAATGTTATATACGCAACTCATAATTCTTTAACTTAATTTCTATTGTAACAAAACATTATATCTGGCAAGGCCACGAATTCAACTGTAATAGAGCATACTCAATAAATATACAGTAGCTTAAAATACATTGTCGCGTACACATCTCGGAGCGCTTGTTCTCCCCTTCTCTAGCAACAAAGTTAACACAATCGATTCCCTAAAGACCTGTCAAAATACTACTCATGATTCTCTGAAACGTTGCTGGTGCTCCTGTGAGACCAAAAGGCATTTTAGTGAACTCAAAATGGCCTAGGCCCGTGCTGAAGGCTGTTTTCTGTCTATCCCGTTCATCAACCAGCACTTGATGACAGGCGCTAACTAAGTCCAGGGTAGATAAAAAACGACTAGATCCCAATTGATTAAAAATTTCATCTATTCGTGGTATAGGAAAAATTTGTTTAAATGTAATTTTGTTTAATTTTCTAAACTCAACCACAAGTCTCCATTGCTTTTCACCATCTTTTCCTAGCCTTTTCGGAACCAATTTTATTGTTGAATTCCAAGGCGATTTACTAGGCGTAAATATGTTGTGTTGTCAGCCAACATTTTATTACCTTGAGAATTTATTTCGGACTTATGATTTTTCGGTAATCTACAGTTGTGTTCGAAATAATAAGAACAACCAAAACTAAAATGCAAATAGTCACATAAACCTCATAAAATTACTTTTGAAAAAGTTTTTTTTTATTGTTCCAATAGCCGAAATATTGGGATTTTGAAACATAAGAGTTTTAACAGTCTGGCAGCTTTAGATTATTTTAAGCTGGTAACTTTTTTTCCCGCAGTCAAAAAAAAAAGCTGTTCGAAAAAGTAAGAACAAAGGCAATAAATAATTTTTTTTTCAAATTCTATTATTTAATGATCTTCAAATGTGAGTTTACGTTCAATATGAAGTTGCTCCCCCTCCATTTTCAATGACTTCGGCGCATCTGGAACTCATTGAGGCTATGAGTGTGCGGCATCTCAAGACTGAGATATTTTCCCAAGTTTTTATGGCTGCTTGCCATAATTCTTCGGAGTTTTTGGGCTTAGCATCTCTGACTCCCTTCTTAACATCCATCCAAAGATGTTCTATTGGATTAAGATCCGGGGATTGTGCTGGCCATTCCAAAACATTAATTTTATGTGACCGAAACCACTCCTTTGCTTTCTTTGAAGTGTGTTTCGGGTCATTGTCCTGTTGGAAAACCCACCGTAAAGGCATTTCTTCGTTTTCTTCCTCCTACCCCGATTTTCCGGACGTTTCGTAAAGTTTTTTGCATTGGTTATCATTCCGTTAGAAACACCGAGAATTTCTTTAATAAAAGTAAACTTTTTACCTTCATTTAGCAGCTTTTTGATCGTTGTTCTCATCTCAGGGCTACAATGTTGGCTTCTTCCCATTATTTGCAATTACGTCGCAACGATGGCAACTGTTTACTGTGCGAAATACAATTGTAACGAGGCAAGACTGTAAGATGGTTGAGTTGGAAAACGAATTTCAAAAATTGAGGACTTTGCAGTCAGAAGAAATGGGTCAATGTGCTTTTGCTCTTATTTTTTCGAACAGCTGTGTTTTGACTGCGATAAAGAAAGTTACCAGCTTAAAATATTCTAAAGCTACCAGACTGTTAAAACTTTTATGTTTCAAAAGCCCAATATTTCGGCTATTGGAACAATAAAAAAAAAACTTTTTCAAAAGTAATTTTATGAGGTTTATGTGACTATTTGCATTTTAGTTTTGGTTGTTCTTATTATTTCGAACACGACTGTATATTGTCTACTGTTAATTGGAGGATATCCTGGTTCTGTAGGGATTTCATGTGCTATTACCGTCGTATAGGAAAGGGTGTCTCCTTTTAAATGAAATAAATCTGTGTAATCCCTAAATATCTCTTTAATTGAATGTACTTCCTCTTCGTTAAGGTTGTTATCTAAATTCATTGAGCTCATTAAAAGGTCAAAACGCTTATCTTCACTATTTCCTTTTTGTAATTGATTTATGTTCGGAATCTCTACATGCTCAAATTCTGCGCCACAATCGTATTCTAATTCGAAAGGTTCTATTCGAATGTCTGTGCTATTTACGTTTAGTTTCTATTTTGTGAACAACAATTATTCCTGAAAATTCTTCCATGCATATTGCTACTGCCCTTGCTTCTCTAGCATGGATCGTGACTCGTTGTACAGTACAAACCCGATTGCTATTATTGGAACTAACAAGTGGAAGTGAAGCTATTTTTTTTGCCAGTTTGGAAAAATATAGATTTTTTATTTATGTTATCTAAGAAAGAGCTATTCCAGAGCTCATTTCTGCCTATTGGGCCATATCCATGAAATTTAAATTTTTACTCTTTATTATTGGAATGTACCATTTCTAACATTTTATTTTTCTTAACCTTTCCACCGAAGGCTACCCCTTAATTTCTAGTCTCAACTTCGTGTATTTTTTTTTTAATTTTTGAGTGCTTTTATTGTGGAGAAAAAAACTTTCGAATTGATATTTGCATTACATGCGGAGTTTTGAAATACTCGTAAACGTCAGCTCTCCAGCTTCTGATTCTTCATTTAGGTTAACTTTTTCAACTGATACATTCTCATGGGGATTTTTATGTCTATCTGATGGGGTTCCTTTCAAGAATTTTAATTCACAACATCCCCACCGCTAGATAGTCTCTTCTTATCCTTAGTGTCTTCTTTATGAATTTCCTCATTGCCCCACACTAATTTCTCGGAAATCGGTGCCACTTTCGCTTCCCTGAATTTTACCGTAACTGCCTCTCCAATACAAATCTTATCGATGTTGGGAACGACGAGTTGAAGTGACTCTGATTGACTTAGCTCTGAATGCATAATCTCTACGTTTTTCACAATGTCAATATTTTGTCCAAGTCTGCTTTTCCTGAATAAGTTCCTCTTTTCAACCCATCTGACTTCATTAAATCTGTATAAGACCCAATGTCCATTAACAAAATTACATCCTTGTTCATAGGTTGTCCACTAGGAAATGCTATAAGCGCGTCGTCTGATACTGAGCTTGAACATTGCGCATTAATGGTTTGGGGGCTATTTCTAATCAGGTTCTTATAGTGTTCTTTATTTTGGCTTTTTAACCATTTGCTTATTTCATTGCTCAAACTAACATAAATCAATTTTCCTGTAAAATTGCGAAGATACGTAACAGAAAAGATGAAAATAAAACCCAAAACTGGTTCTTATCTTCGTTGTAACTTTTTGCAATTTCAGCAGTTTTCTCACTCAGTGTTTCTACTTTTTGGGAATAAAAATAAGTTATTAAATGTGCTGGTTAATCTAATAGATGGTGAGGTGATGCCACATTTTTTGCTGATTTCTCGCAGCGCTTTTGTTTAATTCGAGTTCAAGAATCCTAGCAAATAAGATGGAGAACGAAAAGGAAACCAACCGCTGCATATGGATAATACTTAAATCAGAGACTGACATTTTTTCACTTTTGAAAACCTAATTGGTAGAAGCATTCCTGATGCTATGAAATTATATGTTTTGCATGTGTGTTACCATTTTATTTCGTTTTGGAAGTCAGGTAGCGCTAAGACCAACTAATGTGGGTTGCCGTATAAACGTTGACTTCACTATTCGCAATGTTCTTATTCGTGAATAAGGTTTAACGTATAAACGTAGTATATGTTCGGAACTCATATACTTTAAAATTAATCTTTCTAAAATAAAGCTTAACTTTTTGAAATTTTTAATTGATATTGTGTTTTAAGTCTGAAAGAAACTGTCTGTAGTCTAAATGAAAAAAAAAATATAAATAAATTACACTTTAACTTGCACTGGCCACTTTAATACTGTTGTTGGTAGAATATATCTTACCTTGAGAAATCTCAGATATTCTGCTGACTCCACACCTACCGAACAAGAGAGCGACCTGTTATCCTGCTCATCAATATATCTGCCGATCGTCAAAAAAATTTGCGATATCGATTTCGACATGTCTGGTAAATCATAATCGATAGATTTTTTCACGATTATTTTAGTGAATACAACACTCGACGATTTTCGGCCGATTTGCATTTTTTGGAGGGAATCAAAATGGATAAGACATAAGTAGTTGCAGTTTTTCCTATTTTTACGGTTCTTATATTATAAAATTACAGTAAAATGCACCGAACGCTAAACAAGAAGAAATTTTCATTTCTTTTATCAGCGAAAATTCCAAATTGGCAAAGGAGTTTGTGAAAGGGGATCGGACGGAAAATGAAGCTCTTTGGGGGAAGCTTGCCCAAGAGCTAAATATTTACGGCCCTCCAGGGAAATCAGTAAAGGAGTGGAAAAAGGTGAGCTAAATTACAAACATTACTCCTACGTAAAAATATCCCCTCATAATAATTATATATTTGGCAAGGCTGGAAAACGTGCATTCGAAGAAAACTTGCTCACAATCGTGTGGAAACAAATGGAACTGGTGGCGGAGAATTCAATCAAATACCACTTTCTCAAAATGAAACGACTGTGGCAGTTATAAGCGGAATTTTATAAGGCAGTTGAGGGCACTCACAATACTTGCGCGTTTGGGACTCCGCACGAATTAGATGACAACTCAATTTTATCAAAACGGAACAAAAAATTTTATCGAACACGGAACAACCGTAAAAGCAATTAGAAAGCTATATAGGAAAGCGCAAAACTTAGCTTCTTTCGCAAAAGCAAAGCAGAGAAAAACAACTCAATGTCGAAAATTGTGTCACTGGACGGAATTTCCTTAAAACTAGATGCGTTGAGCACAATCGCACAACCCAATTCTGAAAGCTTGAAATGTCTTTGCAAGCTGCTTGAGGCAGCCAATATTGAAACCCGCCGCCACAACCAAAAGCTTGAGGCAATCGAAATGGAGCGAAAGCATTTAATGCGTTTGGAAAACAATATTTAGTTTAGTTATGATATAAAGAGAAGTTGTTGATTTTTTTATCACTTTTTTTAACTTAAGCTATGGAAGCTTTTTTATGTACCTTATCTATTTAAAATAGAAAAACATTTTTTGTTATTTTCTAATAAAATTTGGAATTAATACAACAAAACTTATAGAAGTGATCTAGCAATTTCATTTCGAATGACAGCTCGTCGGTCGCGTAAGTTGTTTAAAGTTTCGTCATCTAATAATAAGAATCATTGTCGGGTTCCATAATTTCACTTAGTGTCTGATCCTCATCTATATCTGCTTTAAAATACTTGCAAATATTGTGCAGCGCACATGAAACGTTCACAAGTTTGAAAACCTTTTCGGGTTTGTAAGGTAAAGCAGATATATATATATGTAAAAATCTGAATCGGCTTTTTAGGTTTCCAATCACTCGTTCCACAACATTGCGTCCTGATGCATGGCGTTTGTTAAAAATGTGCTCAACACTTACCGCGGTTGGATTCCTGAATGGAGTCAACAAATATGACCGTAGCCGGAATCTGCCGAGAACCACGAATTGTTATCACCATAAGAATACTTTCCAAGTACATGAGCACGTGCACCACTTAGCTTCCAAATAAGGGCATCATGATCCTGGCCTGCAAGCGTCGATGTAGCTAATTCGCATTTTTTGGTCGCATATCTACGAATTTGAAGAAAACACTCAAATAATATTTTTTGGTCTTTGAAAGTCTTCTTACGATCATTCCGTTAATGCTAAAGTACCCTTTTCTATTTAGATATAGAGACTCGTTATGTGTAGGCTTTAAAATTCGAAAATGCGTTCCGTCGATGCAGCTTACTACACCAGGGATGTGAAAGTTATGAAAAAAGTGCTTTTTGCATTCTCTTATATCATGCTCCGTCTTTTTTAAATTTATCCACTCTCCGCAAAGGGTACTCTCCAATACATTTATTACCTTCCACAATACTGTACATACGGGCTAAACTTATTCCCACGTCCCGTTAAATTACTGCTTGAAATGTTCCAACTGCTAAATAGCGTAATGCAGTAGCTAATTTCAATGACACTGGGATGGAAGACTGCTCGAAGTGTGGCTCAATTTGGCGTAGTACATATATGAAAGCATCCTTATTTAATCTATAGTAACATATAAACCTAAAAAATTAAGGAAAGACTTAGAATCTTTTGGTAATTTAAATGGTTACTTTTGCACTTACAGATCATCGGGAAGTGCCATTGGGTCGGCGTTATCTCGAAGATGTCGACGCCTAACACGTTCTACACGAAACCTTTCGTAGTTAGCGTTTTCAAGAGCAGCTAATATTGCTCCAATAGGCATATTTCCGAGCCAAACTTTTGGTTTAACCTAATTGAAGTGTTTACAAAATTGGAAATGTGCAATCAGCTGATTGAAAACAGCCAAATTTTACATCTTAAAGCCCTCTTACACTAATCGTTAAAAACTAGAAAATCGCCTTTTCTGTGACAGGTTGATTAAATTTTGTTGATTTCAAATTGACGATTTTTAGTTCAATCATGAATTCTACTTCAAATAGTTCTCCTACGAAAGGGTGGTCGTTGATATGCATTTTAAGGAAAAAAATCAGTAAAATATTATGATGTTTTTTTTTTAACTGCTGCCAGCCGTCAGAAATTCCGCGTGAAATTTCTGTCAGGAATTTTCTGAAAATTTTGTTTTATATGGAGTTTTTTATTCTTAGCGGAACTGAGGCCATAGCTTGTTGTAGTATAAAGAAATGTGGTTGCTGACTACATTCCGAACAAACGAGCATTTACATTAAAAAGAGAGTAAGAAAATTAGAAAGGGGGAGAAAGAATGAGAGAGAAAGCTTTGACGTGCTTAACATCGTTTTCTCAAAATTTTCATTTATTGCATTTTGTCACATCAGTTCCTTCTGAAGCGATAAGAAGTTCCCGGTAAATATTTTTGATTCAAGAAAACTGCTTTGTTAGTTATACGAATCTATTTCAAAAAGGAAGGCCTTGTTCAGATATTGTAGAAACACAGTATGTATGGCAGTCCTTACACCGGGTAGCTTTGTCTAATGGCTTCCAACATTTCTCTTGCAGTGCCTGCAATGTCTAAAGAAGAAGTGCGTCCTTTGGATAAATGGAGGATCGTATTTTTAATATTCGTTTTGCATGGACTGGGGACCCTAATGCCTTGGAATATGTTCATTACAGCAAAAGATGTAAGTTATGGTTTTATCAGATTTGGCAATATTATTATCGTTCATCTTTTTACAAACCTAGTATTTTGTTGAGTTTAAGTTGAGTGATGTTTCTACAAGTGATATTCCGGCTAACAGGACTAGCAACGAAATCAGATCTGAATCCTCTTCCATTTATGCAAGTAATTTTTTGCAATACATTGGCTTCGCATCGCAAATACCAAACGTGATTTTTAATTGGTTAAATTTATTCTTTAACTTAGGGTAAGTTTATAAAAATTTAATAAACAAAAATAACATATCATTTTTTAGAGGGGATCTAACACAACGAATTGTCTATAGCATATTTGTGGAAATCATAATATTTATTTTTACAATTGTTTTGGCAATGCTCGATTCTTCGTTATGGCCTGGAACTTTTTTTTGGCTCACTATGATCAGTGTTGTAGTTTTGAACAGTAAGTGTTTAAATTTGGAGCGCTTTAAGGAAAGTTAATTCTTTATATATTACCAGTGGTCAATGGAATTTATCAAAACACTATATATGGCATGGTTGCAACCCTACCCACCAAATATACCGGAGCTGTTGTACTTGGGTCAAACATGAGTGGGCTGTTCGCATCCCTTATTTCGATATTTAGCGGTTATATCTTCACATCAAAACGAACAAGTGCTATTTATTATTTCATTACCGCAATGCTAGTGCTGCTCTTATGTTTTGACACATATTTTGTGTTGCCTTTAAATGTAAGCTAAAATTTCTTTTAATTCAATTTAAACTATTTATTTTGAGAACATATTAAACACTAATCCCCTTATTCATAATCCAATTTTAAATTTAAAACATTGCTTATATGTGAAATTTCCATACAAAAATTTAATTTTACCAATGTTGTCAATTTAAAATTAGATTTTGAATAAGGGATGAGTATCGCCGGCCGACAAACTGGTACTAATGGAGCCCCCTCAATTTTTGATCAAATTTTTTGGTGAAAATCCTACTTATATATTACACAGCTGCAGAAATGCATTTATATGAAGCAACAAGATTTTTGGAGATGTTCCAATTGATTTCGGCTAATCCTCAAAATTTTAAGATTGAATGAATACGGAATAACTATGAAAAGCAAAGTATGAACAACAGCAAATAAATATTTTGCGCCCAATGAGCGGCAAATACTTCGTATAAAGAGTAATTTTTAATACGTTTAGTCTTGCATAAGTACTTATAGTATCGTGATATCATTGCGAGATTTGAAAGTTTTATCGCTGACGAAGATTTATTCCACAGGCCTGCAAAATTTAAATTAGATTTTCCCCTTTTGAGTTGCAGTAGTGATTCTATTAGATTTTTGTGTGCTGAAAAATTGAAAATTTTCAAAAAAATTTCATCACGTCAGAATTTCGAGAAAATCGCGTAAGAGTTTTTAACGACCATTGCATTTTCGAAACTCGTTTTTCTCGTATATGGCTTAAGTTTTTTTAAATTTTTAAATCTTTTGTGTTTTTAAAACATCATTCTGTAATATGACATCAAAAATAACTAACAAAACGTTAAGTGAATGGTGTAAAATGATGCTCAAAGTTGAAAATTGTAAAATTTTTTGAAAGATTTTCATTTTTTTTGGACTTTGAATGAACGTCGTTCACTTAACAGTTCCCTTTCCAAAACCGATATCTTAAATTTTAGGCTAATCAATTGTGTGTAGATATGCCTAATTTCAAAACTGCAGCACAAACAGTTTCCACGATATAAACGTATTTTTAAAACAACTAAATTGGGAGATTCATATACATAACATAGTTCAAGTTGGAAATGAAAAATTCACTTGTTTAATCGTTTGAAAAGGGAGAAATGACCAGATTGATTTGTATTATGTTATGTATACGAATCTCCGATTTGAGTTGCTTTAGAAAAACCTTTATATCGTGGAAACTGTTTGTGCTGCAGTTCTTAGATTTGACATATGTACACACAATTGATTGGCCAACAATTTAAAATATCGTTTTTGATAGGGGGACTGCTAATGGGTGGGCTATGTTCATTCAAAGTCCAAAAAAATTATGAAAATCTTTCAAATAATTTTCACATTTTCGAATTTGAGCATCATTTTACACCATTCATTTAACGTTTTGTTCGCTATTTTTGATGTCATATTAAAGAATGATGTTTTAAGAACATAAAAGATTTAAAAATTTTAAAACATTTTAAACCATATACGAGAAAAACGAGTTTCAAAAAAGCAATGGTCGTTAAAAACTCTTACACGATTTTCTCGAAACTCTGACGTGATGGAATTTTTTTTTGAAAATTTTAAATTTTTCAGCACACAAAAATTTAATAGAAAAACTACTGCAATTTTAAAGGGGATTTTTGATGCAGGCCTGTGTTATCAATTTTGAAATTTTTTTACAATACGTGAAGATCATGTTTGTTATATTCCAATAGAACAAAAAAGCTAAGGAACTAGAACTACTATCGGCATAATCTTCCCAGCTATAACTAAAGACTAAGAAAATATCGTTTATTTGAATAATCGACTTCAAAAAGCTGTTAGCCCGATATTTTTTGAACTAAGTTTCTTAAAGTTGTCAACCGGGCAAATTTTTGGGAATAAGCTTACGATCTACCCACAAAACATTTTTGAAGCCTTCAAAATTTAGAGTTGCAAAATGCTATAAATTTGAATACTTTCTCGCGATCTCAAAACTAGGAATCCAAAAGTACTATGGAAAAAGTTTTACTGCTCTTTGGAGATCTCAAAAATAAGAGTGAAAAAGTAGTATAAATAATATTGTAGCATATACAGCGTAAAAAAGAGTTAAAAATAGCAGGGTTCGTATTTGAACACACATGTTCAGATCATGTTTAAAATCAAAATGTACGTGTTCACAGTAAAATGCTCTTTGCTCATGAGCAAAATATTCTGATAAAACATATGACATATAATGAACATGAGTATGTTTCGAAAATCTTATACATTGAACATGTTCGATCGAGAAGTGTTCAGTTCACACAGAAAATTTTCATGTTCATAAAAGATTATATTTTGAACGCAGTGTTCTTTACGTTTTCAATGTTCAGATGTTTTCATGTTCAATTCATGTTCATGTTCAGCTCAAACAGAGAGTATTCTTTACTGAATAAAAAAATTTTATTAAAAAATGTTTATTAAAAATTAATGGAGATAAACTGCAAAATGTTTTACAGAAAGTAATGTGTCAAAAGCCAATAACTTAAAGTTTGCTTAAAGCCATGTTAAGCAAATTTAAGCCTTCTCTACCATTCCCTCTCCCTCACTCTGTCCATCACCTTCTACCGCACTATCTCCATCACTCCCTCCCCCAATACTAGAAGAGAGTTTTCGCTAGCGTAATAAAAACAAGTAAAGAAATTTACATCAGCTAAGCCGATTGAACACATATCTTTTCCTCAGCCTAAAATATCGAGCCATAACCGCCAAATTGACGTAAGTGACAATTTTTCCGAAATTGACTTTTTGATGAAAATATGTTCTAATTCCTGAAACTCATCACCTAGTAAAATATTACGAAGATATGCTCAATATTAACGGAGATATTGCACTATAAGTTTTATAATTTGTATGCCAGTCAATGCAAACAAGTTCAGAAAAAACGCTCTCCTGTAAAATTTGTTTTTTGTCACTTACGTCAATTTGGCGGTTAGGGCTCGATATGTTAAACCATTACCCCAACAAAAATTCCTGCCGTTTTTGTTGTTCTAGCTCGGATATCTAGTTATACCTAATCTGTTTCTCGATTTAGCTTCTCAAACTCGACATTATTATTAAGCACAATATTTTCGCGAATGGTGGTCATGGTGGAATTTTAACCGTAAGAGAGTAACATATTAATCTTGCTGCGAAATACACAATTCGAAAAAGTGAAAATCAAATTTTTGCGAATTTCGCGGATGGCGGTCTAGGTTAAGTTTTAACTGTAAGGGGGAATTATATCCAGCTGCGAAAGACTCGATTCCAAATAGTGAAAATCAGATTTTTGCTAATTTCGTGAATGATGGGCATGGTCAAATTTTAACCGTTAGAGGACATTTTGTCTAGCTGCGAAATACGCAAATCAAAATAGTGAAAATCAAATTTTTGCGAATTTCGCGAATGGTGGTCATGCTCAAATTTTAACCGTTGGAGGACATTTTGTCTAGCTGCGAAATACTCAATTCAAAATAGTGAAAATCAGATTTTTGCGAATTTCGCGAATGGTGGTCATGGTTAAATTTTTTTATTGGCCTCCTTCAACACGTCAAACAATTGCTTTCCGTCCATTTTTGTAAAATGAATTTATGGAAAACAATTTTGAAAAACTTTGAACACGTCTGAACGCAAAAAAGTTTTTATAAAAAACGCAAAGCATAGGGGAGAGGTGTGTACCTTGGTCCGGATTTCACATTTTCAATCTAGAAAATTTTGCAGGATGTTTTCTTTAGTTTTTCTTTTATATAAGTTCTCTCATATCCTTCCGACATTAAATGACGAGTCATTTATTTTTCTCCTCCTTACCAATAAATAGAAAAACTACTTTTACCACACCAATCCAAAACGGTTCAAGGTACACCATGCAAGTGTACCATGGTCCTTTGGTATGTGTACCTTGGACCGCATAAAATAAAAGGAGTAAATTCGTAGCAAGTATGTAAGAAATTAAAAATACTCGTTTATTTGCATATGTCATATTGTTTAAAACGGAAAGTATTTTTTTCGGCGCAAAAGGCTTGAGATGGATGAATCATTTTCTACGCTTAAATCAGGCTCTATAAATCATCTTGAAATTGAATCTTTTCTTTCGAAACTCTTTTCGGTATGGTTTTTCGTTATGTTTCGTTATTTTCTGAAGAAAATGGAGACAATTTTCTAAATTCGATCAAAATAAGAAACAGCAAAATTTGTACCTTGGACCGGTCCAAGGTACACTTGTAAGCATATGTCCGAGGTACACCTTCCTGTTGTTTTAAAAAATATCATCTAAAAATTCATATTTTGGAATCAAAACAAAAGAAGAACTCATGCTATGTTTTGAAAATAAGTAAAATTTTTATGATTTATTTGTAGAATTTGAAAATTTCGATTGAGTTGTGCACCAAAGCTTTTGCATTCGCCTTTAAAAAAAATACTTTTTTGCACAAAAAATTTTTGTTCGCCTTTTTCCACTTGTCTGTATAGCTTGACATTATACAGCAAATTTAAGTCAAATGGCAGCGTGAGTGGAACATTCCATAGAAGAACATTTGCATGTATATGCAGTGGTTGAGCGGGAATCTACACTCGGACCGAGGTAAAATCGGTCCAAGGTACACACCTCTCCCCTACATAATGTTCCATTTTCAAAATGTTGTTTTTAAGCTGAACATGAATTGAACATGAAAACATCTGAACATTGAACACGTAAAGAACACTGTGTTCAAAATAGAATCTTTTATGAACATGAAAATTTTCTGTGTGAACTGAACACTTCTCGATCGAACATGTTCAATGTATAAGATTTTCGAAACATACTCATGTGCATTATATGTCATGTGTTTCATCGGAATGCTTTGCTCATGAGCAAATAGTGAAATGATCGAACATGAGCAGCACATGTATGTTTAAATACGAACCCTGAAAAATAGTCAGAATTTAAACGTTTTGTGAAGTAAAAAATGTTAGAATAAAAAGACTGAAATATAATATTTTTGAAATAAGCATTCCTGTAGAATTATTTTCACAGTATAAAAGAATTTAAAAAAAATTATATCAGTTTTGAGTGTATCAAATTTTCTATTGAAAAATAAATTTATATTCAATATGACTTTCACCTTTAACTGACAAAAATCTAGTCATTTAAATTTGGCAGACACGGTGGCAGCAAGAGAGCGCATGAGTAGGAGACGACAGTTCAGAAGTTAAAATCCCACAACAGGGGACGAATAAAAACTAAGAGTTAAAAACACTAGAATAAAAATTTTAAATGCGGGAAAACCGAAAAAAAATTTATGAGCTATCAATTTCGTTTTCCTTGAAAACATACGAATATAGGCATAACTAGAGCTTGTAAAAATTTTTAAAGCAAATTAATTTCTATACAATAGCTTTGTAAACGATAATCTTGTTGAAATGGTAACTAGAAAAATTTTCAAATCCTAAGTCATTCTTTTGATATTCCAAAATTAATTTCTTTAAAGAATTTTTGAAAGCTCTAGTCAAACCACAAACATTTTGAGTCTTTTTTAAACTAAAGCGTGGTCTGTTTAAAAATTGCGTTATAAAAAATGTGCTCTTAAGCAGTAAAAATGATTTGAAAAATTTACTCTCATAGAAATTTTATTTCAGACTTTAAATCGTTTTCTCTTGCCGGAAAAACGTTTGTTTTGGACTATAAGTTAATCTCAAATTTTACAACATTAAAATTTTTTGCTTTTTTCAAGCTTCAAGAACCAAAGATATGGATTCTTAAGAAAATATTTTCACAGATAACGAAATGGTAAAAAAAAAAAAATTTTCTATCGGATAGTTTTCCCGTTATTTGATATAAACTGGTTTTCGGTTTGTATGTCATTGGTTTTTTCACTATGGAACATTTTTTTAAATCAACGAGTAAAAAAAATAAAGAGTTTCGGATCGGATTTTTTTTATTTTATAATTTTTTTTAAATTTCGGGCAAAGACTTTTGCAACACTTTAAAAAACATTCATAGTGGTAAACTTAATAGTTTTTAAGATTTAATCAAAAAAGTAGCTTTACTTCGACTAAAATAACGCGTTTCTCGCACAAAGCAATTTGTAAAGATGCATGCTAGGCGTGCAATGCGAATAATAGCAATTGTTTAAAGAAACTATAAAAAATTTGTATAAAAAAAAAATAATTTTTTGTGCTACATTCCCAGCATAACAGGTTGGCTGATAAGTCCCCGGTCTGACACATAGATGGCGTCGCTAGTATTAAATGCATATTATTTTTATATAGTGGCAACCTTCAAATGATTCGTGTTAAAATTTGACGTCTGTAAGTCAATTAGTTTGTGAGATAGAGCGTCTTTTGTAAAGCAACTTTTGTTATTGTGAAAAAAATGAAAAAAAAAGGAATTTCGTGTTTTGATAAAATACTGTTTTCTGAAGGGAAAAATACAGTGGAAGCAAAAACTTGGCTTGATAATGAGTTTCCGGACTCTGCTCCAGGAAAATCAACAATAATTGATTGGTATGCAAAATTCAAGCGTGGTGAAATGAGCACGGAGGACGGTGAACGCAGTGGACGCCCGAAAGAGGTGGTTACCGACGAAAACATCAAAAAAATTCACAAAATGATTTTGAATGACCGTAAAATGAAGTTGTTCGAGATAGCAGAGGTCTTAAAGATATCAAAGGAACGTGTTGGTCATATCATTCATCAATATTTGGATATGAGAAAGCTCTGTGCAAAATGGGTGCCGCGCGAGCTCACATTTGACCAAAAACAACAACGTGTTGATGATTCTGGGCGGTGTTTGCAGCTGTTAACTCGCAATACACCCGAGTTTTTGCGTCGATATGTGACAATGGATGAAACATGGCTCTATCACTACACTCCTGAGTCCAATCGACAGTCGGCTGAGTAGACAGCGATCGGTGAACCGTCTCCGAAGCGTGGAAAGACTCAAAAGTCCGCTGGCAAAGTAATGGCCTCTGTTTTTTGTGATGGGTATGGAATAATTTTTATCGATTATCTTGAGAAGGGAAAAACCATCAACAGTGACTATTATATGTCGTTATTGGAGCGTTTGAAGGTCGAAATCGCGGCAAAACGGCCCCATATGAAGAAGAAAAAAGTGTTGTTCCACCAAGACAACGCACCGTGCCACAAGTCATTGAGAACGATGGCAAAAATTCCTAATTTAGGCTTCGAATTGCTTCCCCACCCACCGTATTCTCCAGATCTGGCCCCCAGACTTTTTCTTGTTCTCAGACCTCAAAAGGATGCTCGCAGGGAAAAAATTGGCTGAATTGGCGAAACTGAGGCCTATTTTGAGGCGAAACCGAAGGAGTACACCAAAATGGTATCAAAAAATTGGAAGGTCGTTATAATCGTTGTATCGCTCTTGAAGGGAACTATGTTGAATAATAAAAACGAATTTTGACAAAAAAATGTGTTTTTCTTTGTTAGACCGGGGACTTATCAGCCAACCTGTTAAACGACGACTCTTTGTCTCATTGTATGAACATAAAATTATTCTGATAAACCGTTTCTTTGAAATTTTCATTTCAGAAAAATCAAACTTTGATTTCTCAAAACTTCAAAACCACATTACTGCCAAAATATGGATCAAAAAAAAAAAATTTGGTAAAATAATATTTGATAAAGAATAGAAAAAAATATAATTCGTTCTAATTTGTTCTTGGGGGGTACACATGCTCGTGGAATGACCCATATATACTTAATTACTTTTTACATCGAGCTTAGCTTATTTAGTCACAGGTCATTAAAATATTCCTGAAATAGATTATACATCGACTACTCTCCTTTTACCATCCTTTTCATGACACACTTCATGAGCAACGCACTTTGGCCAAACATTTCTTGGAGTAGCCGCAACCATAATCAAAACAACATCACCTTTACATACACTTTTTTGATCTTTAATCAACTTTCGTCTAGTCAAAAGATATTGTCGGTAGTCACGTTTCCATTTTGTCGAAAATATGTCAGCAAGTCCTTGGACCGTTTTTCACCTATAAAGAATTAAAAGATCTTTATCGTCAGTTTGTTCTTAAGGAAGACTTCTTCCTTGCGGTCCGATCAACACGTCGAATATGTTATATGTATTGGCTCTGAATTGTATGAGTCAATTGTTACTTTATTCACAAAACAATGCTCGAAGAATGTATTCCTTTGGAGAACGCTCTTCCGGCATAAATGAAATTAAAAACCGCTTTCATTGTTTTAATTGCACTGGGAAACTTTTGCGACAACAAAACTGTCTCAATATGTGTATAAAGGCATTGCTGGACAAGTCTAGCGCTATTTCGAGGTGAACGGCTCGAGTAACCATGCAGGTAAATATCACCCTGTACCATTTTACATGTTTTCTGTTAACAGTCACTCCAATTGCACCGAAATAGTACACTGCAGTTTTCATAAAGGGACGTACAGTAGGTTCCATTCTACATTTTGGAAGTTGTCCCATTACAAGAATTTGGGGCTGAGCTTTTCTATTCTTACATCTTTGACACATAAGTGCACATTTTTAAACGTAATTACGATAATTTGTTATCCTAAATCATTTACTCAAAGCCAGCAAAATTTGTTCGGTCGCAATATGATTATTTTGTCGGTGATAATGATCAATGACCAAAGTTGTTATTAGATGTTTATGGCCTAAAACAATCGGATTACCTGCATCGGAATCAAATTCCGGTTCTGTCACATCTCTTCGTCAGCCATTCAAACGAATAAGTTTTTCATCTGAATACTGTAGCGGAAATGACCTGAGCTTACATGTTGTATTTAAGATTCTATTTTTGGTTAAGCAACTCTTCCGGACATGAATCGCTCTGGATTTTTCTATAAAAAAAATTTCTCATGTTTTACTGGCTCATCTGGCATGAGTTCAGTATTTTAAATTGGTTTCTTAAAGACATAAACGTCAACGAATCTTAAAACCCATGCAGTCGTTCTTAGATATGTCCACCTTTTCGAGTCTGGAAAAAAAAGAATTCTTAGAATTTTGGCGCTAAAATTTAAAAAGTACTGATTAAAGCAAGTCTCTTATGGACCAGTTTGAAACTAGATCCAAGCTATAATAGCTGTAATTAGTTTTGATTAGACCTTAAGTCTAATGTGGGCTGTTAAGCCTTTGTGGTTAAGCACATGAACCTAAACACAACGAAGATTGTGGTGTTTGAATTATTCTAGCCAAGCGCATGTACCTGTCTAGAGCATGAATTAGTTTGTTGAAGTATGATTGTTAACTCATTTTTATTGAACCACAATTGTTCTTATATACTAATAACAATATGCAAAAAAGGTACAAAAAGGTAGAAAATACTGATTTAGTCAAATTTTGTTTTTTATAAATGAATTACATAAAATTGCAGTGATTGCATATTGAGAAATTGATCGTACCAAGCAAGTGCAATGGGCTTCGATTTTGCTTTGCTCGTTCAAGGCCTTACGAACGAAAGTGCAAACAAAGAAATAAACAAGAGCGACTTCTGTCGTCGCAGAAAGTTATACTTGATAAATAAAACAAAACAACACATTAAGTTGAGTATCAACATACTCCCGCCTCGAGATTCGAAATTTGAAGCATGTACTCGGCCCTGAATGCATTTGCTTGTTCTGGATTCACATGAATTGCTGAATATACAATTTTAAACGAGAGAGACCGTTTCCCATTGTTCATTTGATTTTAGCTTTTACAGAGACTACAACGTGAGTCCAATTGACTCTATGGAATTCAAATATTTTTAACAAAGGAGATTTGGTGAGGTTTTGAAATTTATATTTAATTATCTAATCTAGCTCCTTTTGCCTCTAGATGCATCTTTAATCGTCATATTGTGGATATATCAAATGTTGACCGCATTCTTGGTGGTTTTGGTGGAGCAAGCTGCCGACTTCTGCTCTTGTATCTTAGCCTGCCGTAGTTGATGATGACGAACAGTAATACGCATGCGGCGATGCCCAATGCTCCGTATGCTATACCTAGACTGTGCGTGACAGATGATTGCACTTCCATTGGTAGTTTCAAATCTTGGCTCTTGAGATTTTGTTGAATTTTCGTTAGCTCATCAATTTTGGATTCGTATGGGAGTAACGCTGTGATGTCTACAAGTTTCTCGCTAAAATTTGTAGATAACACTCCCATTGACGTGTAGCCGCCTTTACGTGTTGTCGATATAATCTGATGACCATGAATGGTTATGTCGTCACCTTTCAGTGTGCATTCTGATTGAAGTTCGAGAATACCAATTCCTGATAAAGCTATGACGTCACTTTGCTCACCGCATACTGTTGTCATTCGCAATACTTGGGTGGTGGCGTATATCCATTTGTTTTTGTCGTATAACTGGTGCCACACCACCTCTTGATTAGTGCTTTGCAGCTCACACGAAGGCTCTATTTCGTGATTAAAGAGGTCCAATTCACATTTGCTTATGTTGGAATTTTTGTGAAGTGTAGATTGTATATTGGAGCATAGGAGAAAATTGCTGTTTATGTTTGTACAGCCTTCGATGATGCTGTCTGTCATAGTGAAATATTCATCTCTGTGATCGTTGATCGCTAGCCATCTTTCGGGCACTTTTATTGATATTAGTGTGCCATTTATTCTTGCGGTGATTGGTGTTAAGTATTGCAGATGAAATGCCTGCTGATCCAAAAGTGGTAGCCTGATGGTAAAAATGATGTGATTTTGTGCGACTACTTCATCAATTTCCATTAGTTTGTAAAACTGTAAAATGTTATCTTGCATAGCAGGTAACTGAAGATGCGATGGAAGGTGCATTCTGATTTTTCCAATTTCTTCAGAAAGCTGGTGAGGAGTAAGAACATACGGGTTCACTTTTTCATGGTGGCTATCAATTAAGATATCAAGAATTGACGATCGCGTTTGCAAAAGGGATGATGATAATGCTAGTAGCTGGATGCACAGGCTCATTATTGCTTGAATTGAATGAATCATGCCTGCTCCGAGCTGTTCACCAATTGTGTTTAGCCGTGTATCTATTTCATTAATTTTAATTTTAATATTTGTTTGGTCCTGTTTTATAATGTTAATCGTTGAGTCCACGAGCGAGGTTTGATTTTTTAAGAGTTTTACCAAGTGTTCTTCATTGCCTTGAATGTGTGCGATCGTTTTAGACATTTGCTTCTCGTAGTTTGAATCAAGTACTCCAAATAGCGAATTAGCTACATTCCCAATTATGTCGACAGCACCCCGTTTTTTTCTTTTGGATAGAATTTCGAATCCTGACTCTAAATCATTTTCTATTCGTTTAAGATGTTTTAACATCAGATCACAAGGTGGATGATTTCCATTTTTTGCGCAAGTGTCCATCAATTCAGATATTCCAGAAGTCAAAAGTGTTACATCCCTTTTGAATGGCTCTAAATCAAAATATACAATTATTTTCCACGTTGTCACAATTAATTTGACTTGACCAATTTCGTCAAAATGGATTCCGGGACTGTTTGGTAGATGCGTTATGTTTATCTGATTGCAAAAGGCAAGCGGTAGAAGTAGCAATGTGATAATTGTGCATACTAAATTTGAGCTTAGCCGGGAACGTTTGGCAGGCGTTGCTTCCTTGTACATACTGCTAGTGCTCTTGATTTGATCTAATGGGATGCTGATGAGAAGGGACGTTGCTTGTTCCTGTGAATGAGCATCCCTTTGTTCTTCTTCATTTGAAATTGAAGGATTGATTTCTCCGTCTACTTTTTTTTCTAGAAATAGTGGAGCTAAGCGATGAATGGCGCGTTTGAAAATTCCCTTTTCAGTTTTGACGTCCACTACTCTAACCACGTCATCTTCTCCTCGGTATACTTTGATAATTCGTCCCAATGGCCACTGGAGTGCGGGAAGATTATCTTCTTTCAATATGACCATCGTGCCTTCATGTATATTGGTTACTGGTCCCTTCCACTTATGTTTTTGCTGTAAGTCCGCCAGATACTCCTTTCTCCACCGATCCCAGAATTCGTTTTTTATTTGAGTGACTCTTTTCCAATGGGTTTGTAGCGTGCTTGATGATTGGGCTATTTTTTCATCAACTGTTGATATCATCGGCTCTCCAATCAAGAAATGTCCTGGTGTTAAGGCGTTTAAATCATTAGGATCGTTGGACATTGGTGTAAGTGGTCGGGAATTTAATATGGCTCCAATTTCGGCGATCGCAGTGCGTAGTTGTTCATCTGTCAATGATGCTGCTTCTGTACTTCTAATCAAGAGATGTTTCGCTGACTTGACGGCTGCTTCCCACAGTCCGCCAAAATGAGGAGCTCTGGGAGGAATGAAACGGAATTCGATTCCCTTCATGCTACAGGTCTTCATTATCTTTTCTTGTGCGTCAGGCGATAGGACTGCTTCCTGAATTAAATTTCGAGCGCCAACAAAATTCGTTGCGTTGTCGCTATACATGGTCTTCCAGTGTCCTCTTAGGGCTGTGAAACGTTTCAGTGCTCCAATAAACGCTTCTGTTGACAGATTGGACACCAACTCCAAATGCACCGCCTTTGTGACGAAGCAGCAGAAGATGGCGACGTATGCCTTTTGAGGGTGCTTCCCTCTTATGTTGAAATGGATTTTAAAAGGTCCACAGTAATCCACTCCTGTAGTTAAAAAGGGTCTAGCTGGCTCCACGCGTGCAGCTGGCAATTGTCCCATGATTTGATTATATAAAATTGGTCTTGCTCTTCTGCATCTGATGCAATGATTTACGATGGATCTTGTCATTTGTTTTACTTTTATGGGCCAGAATCGTTGACGTATTATGTTCATAAGCGTTTGTGCTGTACAGTGAAGGTTTTCTTGATGGAGTGCCTCCATCAATAACTTAACTGTTGGATCATTGTACGGTAGTATTAGCTGATGTTTTGTGTCGTAGTTAAGAGAAGAGCAACTCATTCTTCCTCCCACTCTCAAGAGTCCTTCCTCATCAAGGAATGGAGACAGAGAGCTTAGATTATGAGAGTTGGGTAGCTGATCGCCCTTGCTCAGAATTTTGAGCGTATCCCTAAACTCAATTCTTTGAATTTCCTTAACGATGTATTTCAGTGACGTATTTAGTTCTGATGGTGATAGTTGCAAAGTTTCTGGTCGACAAGATCTAATTTGTCTTGGATTCTGTGTGAAGCGCAAAATGTAGCATATAATCCGTTGCAAGGTGCGGAAATTATTTTTTGCATTGATTGTATGAATCAAAGGTAGTGCTTGGATTGAAATTGCAACAGTTTTTGTGTTTTGTTTTCTTTCCAGTGACGTTTTCTCGATTGATTCCTTCTGAAGTGGTGCTGTCCATACCTCTTGACCTTGATAAAGAAACATAGGTCCATAAAACCATAAATGTGTGGTTGCAAGCTCTTGCGGGTTAATGCCACGTGAAAGTACGTCCGCTGGATTGTGTTTTGAGGGCACATACTGCCAATGATCTGGATTCGATAGTTGTTGTATTTTTCCGATGCGATGAGCAACAAACGCTTGAAAGGTTGCTGACTTTTGATTAATCCAGGATAATACTATCTGCGAGTCTGACCAGTAGTACGTTGCTGCATCTTGGATGTTTAAATCAGTTTTCACTCGTGTCATAAGTTCTGTTGCCAACACGGCTGCACAAAGTTCCAAACGTGGTATTGTTAATGTTTTCAACGGAGCAACACGATTTTTGGAGCATAAAAGCCGAATCATAACGCTTTTGTCGATTTTTATTGCTCTTATGTAGATGCATGCGCCATATGCTCTTTCGGAAGCATCTGAAAAGGCGTGCAATTGGAACGATGTTTTTTCCTGATGGTTAAAAATGTGCCGAGGAATTTTCACGTTGTTGAGTGCTTGCAGGTTTGTTCGAAAGCTTGACCATTGTGTGTGAAGCTCTGGTGGAATGACTGTATCCCAATCAAGTTGAAGACCCCATAACTGTTGGATAAATATTTTGGCTTTTACCACTACTGGGGCAACTAGTCCGAGTGGGTCAAAGATTCTTGCCAGCTCCGATGTTACTTGCCGCTTTGTTATGAGAGTTTCAGCATTGACTGCAACTTTTATCCCAAATTCATCTGTTGTGGGCAGCCATCGTAGTCCTAACGTTTTGATGGATTCATTAGAGTGGTTGTCGAAGTCGAAATTTATTTCTTGGTCTTCAATAGCGACTCCTTGCATCAGTCTGGAGCAATTTGCACTCCATTTTTTTGGATTCATCCCTGCTTTTTGAAGTATTGTCGTTAATTGATTTTGAATTTCAATAGCTTCCTTTATTGAATCTGCCCCCGCCAATCCATCATCAACGTAGAAATTGTGTTTCAAAGCTGTTGATCCTGCAGGCGCGCTATCCTTGTTTTCCTCTGCTAACTTTACTAAGCACCGTGTAGCCAAATAGGGAGCAGCTCTTGTTCCATACGTGACTGTGTTCAATTGAAAATATTTCACTGGTTGACTTGTGTCGTTTCTCCATATGATTAACTGTAGCATTCTGTCGTCTTTATGTACCAAAATTTGACGGTACATTTTCTCAATATCCGTTTTAAACACAAACCTAGGCAGTCTGAAGCGAAGCAATATGGCAAAGAGTTCGCTTTGCACTGTTCTGCCTGTGTGCATTAGTTCATTAAGAGATATTCCCGAAGTGGTTTTGGCCGACGCATCAAACACAACTCTCAATTTAGTGCTTGTACTTTCTGGACGCAATATGCAGTGGTGAGGTATGAAATAATGTGGTTTTTCTATACTTTTAGGGTTGATTTCGGTCATGTGACCTAGTTTTTCATATTGCTCCATAAACGCAACGTATTCGCTTCGAATGTCGTGGTTTTTCGATAAACGTCTTTCTAATGCCATTAGCCGATTGAAAGCTAGCCCTTTTGAGTCGCCCAACATGCCAATGTCGCCAGCAAATGGTAGTCTGACTATTAAGCGACCCGTTTCCGTTTTGGTTGTATTTAGTGTGAAGTGTTCTTCACACAGTTTCTCCTCCACTGTCATTGTGTTGCATACTTCAGGAGTTTCCTCATGTTTCCAGAATTTTGCTATTGCTTCTTCCAGATCATTTTCAGAGCAAATGCCACAGACAGCTGTTGACTCCTCCGGCTGTTGAACCTTCCCTGCTATGATCCACCCGAACACGCTGTTTTGCAATGTTGGAAGATTTTTTCCAATAGATATTTTCCCCGCACACAATATTTGATGATAGAATTCTGCTCCCAATAATAAGTCTATCTTATTCGGACTAGCGAAGTCTGGATCAGCTAATTCTATGTTATTTGGCAAGTTCCAGTTCGACGTGTTAATTTCTTGACTTGGTTGTCTTGAAACAATTTGTGGCAACACATGCGCTTCCACTGCTGCCGTGAATCTGCCAATGCGAGACTGAACCTTTAAGTTGACTCGATGCCGTGAGCTTTTTGATGTTTTTCCGATTCCTTCAATTTGCAAATTTGTTGCCTTGGTCTGCGCGTTTAATTTTTTGATTAATTTTTCAGTTACGACGTTAATTTGCGATCCAGAATCAAGAATTGCTCGACATTCGATTTGTTGCTTGTTGGTTGCTGTGAGTACAACACGCGCTGTGCCAAGTAGAACATACTTGTTGGTTGTATCTCCTGAAAGTAAGCTGGCTGAGCCTGAATTTGTTGACTGATTGCTGCATTCATTGCTGGGTTGACTGCTAAGTCGAGTCTCTTGTTGATTTGGACCGTTCGGGTGAAGTACGGTATGATGTTTCTTCTCGCATTGTTTGCAGTGACCAGATTTGCATTCAACTGCTTTGTGACCCAACTTGAGACAATTGCTGCATATTTTCAGCTTCCTTATCCATTGCCATTTGTTGGTCAATGTGTCTTCCTTGAATTTGCCGCACGCATAGAGTTGATGGTTGTCCCCATTGCAAACCTTGCATTTGGAAATTCCGGGCCTTGCGTTTACTGCCGAACCTGATGTTTTTGTTGATGAAGTTTTGCATCCCTTTCCAAGCGCCTCTAAAGATTGAAACCGGTGTTCCAAAAACTTTAAAACTGACTCAAGCTTTACTGGGTTCTTGTTGTCAACTAATGCTTGTTCGAACGCTGAATGAGTATTTCGGTCAAGCTTCTTGATTAGAAGGTGCGCTACCAAGATGTCCCATTCTTCTACTGAAATGCCTTGCGCTTTCAGTCCATGCATGCATTCGATGGTGATGTCATGCAACTCTTTTAATGCTGCTGCAGACTCTGATGTCGCGTTAGGCTGTGACAAAAATTTGTTCATTAATTCTGTCACTAGAAGTCGTTTGTTGTCGTAACGACTTGTTACTATTTCCCACGCTATGTTGTAGTTTTCTGATGACATGGAGAGGTGCTTTATTAAATTTTTCGCCTCCCCTGCCATAAAACTCGATAGGTAGTACATTTTTTGTACATCGCTTATTTGGTTTTTATGAATGAGCTGAACAAATAGCTCTTTGAACTGTATCCATTGAGAGAAGGTCCCATCAAATTTCGGAATTTGAATTTTCGGTAATGGTACTTCATGGGCTTCTCTGGGTGGTGCTACAGTGTCCACCTGCTGTGACTGTGGCATGTCGCATGCCTCATCTATTGCGTCAATTAACTCCCTCATTTCCTCTTCAAAGTTTAGAAATTGATGATGTGAGTAGCCGTTGACTTGTTCGGGTGATGCCAAGAACCGCTTTTCGATGTCTTTTATTTCTTCTAGTCGCTCAAGGATCAACTTGCTCTTGCCTTGGTAGAACGTTTTGCTGTGGATGCTGAATCCTTCCTTGAGTAGTCGCTCCTTTAATTCACGGAGTGAATTCATTAACGCATTTTGGGTTTTGAAGAGGCCATTGTTAGTCGTGAGCACCTGGTTGCCCTTACTGGGTGTTGCTCCAGCTGTGGTTGATTTTATAATACATGTCTCCTTTAAGAGAGGTGATTTGGTGCCTTCTCTTGATGTTGAGGTGTGTACTTCCAACGTTGGTTTTAGAGCCGCTTCTTCGAGAGCTGCTCTTTCTCCCTCTATTTTAAAAGCCTCGCTGTAACTGTCTACAAGGCTCTTGATGCCACTGTAGTAGTCCTTTTTAAAATAGTCGTGCTCCATGGGGATCTTTTCGCCTTTTATAATGATGTCGTGGTTTGTGCTAAAAGGTCGCCATAAATCTTGCAATCGAGATAGTTTCTCGGAATAATACGCCTTTGATTTCCTGTCCTTTGAGTCCTTTTTGAAATTCCGTATTAATTGCTCAATAGCTTGACCCAATTTTATCAGATTTTGATCCTCCATTATGTTGACTGGTTGGACTGGTTCTAATAAAACGATTTGAAAGCCGGCCCGAACTTTAACTTGCGATTTATATGTTCAAATTTTTTATGCGGTTTAAAAGATTGCGCGTTTTTTTTTTTTTATTCGGGGGTCACCAAATGATTAGACCTTAAGTCTAATGTGGGCTGTTAAGCCTTTGTGGTTAAGCACATGAACCTTAACACAACGAAGATTGTGGTGTTTGAATTATTCTAGCCAAGCGCATGTACCTGTCTAGAGCATGAATTAGTTTGTTGAAGTATGATTGTTAACTCATTTTTATTGAACCACAATTGTTCTTATATACTAATAACAATATGCAAAAAAGGTACAAAAAGGTAGAAAATACTGATTTAGTCAAATTTTGTTTTTTATAAATGAATTACATAAAATTGCAGTGATTGCATATTGAGAAATTGATCGTACCAAGCAAGTGCAATGGGCTTCGATTTTGCTTTGCTCGTTCAAGGCCTTACGAACCAAAGTGCAAACAAAGAAATAAACAAGAGCGACTTCTGTCGTCGCAGAAAGTTATACTTGATAAATAAAACAAAACAACACATTAAGTTGAGTATCAACAAGTTTAATTTTAATAAAAAGCTTTTATTTATCTTCACTTGTATGTATGTACGAGTATGTATGTATATTCGGGTGGAATTTTGCTGCTCAATTTTGAAGCAGATATCCTAAACCAATTGAGCTGAAATTTTTTGTACACGTTTAGTTAAGATGAAAATACATGATAAGCTCTGTGACGACATTCTAAATCCAATATTGTGGACCATCCAAGATGGCGGAATAGTTATTTTTAATGCATTTGCACATATGGGTATCAAATGTAAGGGCTTGTTGAGAGTAAATCGCAAAATTAGGCAACGTCACTATTAATCAATATTACGGATCATCCACGATCCTGGAGTTGCTATTTTTTGTCGTCAGTTCAATGTTTAGACAACCGTTTCGTCGTCTTTTTGCTCTCCTCGCTTGCATGAATGTGTGTACAAACAAAACACATACATAAGTTTGGAAAACGAAAATTATGAAATTTATGCATCGTGCTTTTAGAGAGACAATAAAAGCAAAAAAAATTTCGCTCTCCCCGCTTAGCAAGTAAAGAAACTATATTGCTGTGTCACCGTTGTAAGAAACACCGTACTAGCCAAAAAAAAAAACTTCAGCGCCTGCCAAAGCATACTGGAATTATTTATATCCTGATCAAGTACCTGATATAATAAAAGACTTGACCCAACCTGAAAAGTGGTTATTATCACGAATTAAACCTTTTCTTAAAATAGATAAATATGATGGTCTATTTGGACAATATGGGTTTAGAGGGCAAGCTGTACTTTTTGCACAAGACATATTTAAATTTATTGAAAGTCTTCCTAATATGCTACATAAATCAACTGACAGTATAGCTATGGTTATCATTGCAGAACATTGAGAAAACTTAAATATATCGTGGGAGTATAGCATTTCCCGCCCACGGATATACGAAGCATTGAGGGGGCTCATCAATAACAATCCCCTATATCATGACGTAATTTTAAATAACGATGCACATATATTCCAGGAAGATCTTGTTTGTGTATCCCAAGCCATTAATGATCAAAAAGTTCAAAATAATAATCAAACATTATTAGCACCAGCTACTGTATCAACGGCAGAAGCAACCAACGCTAATGATACTTATTCAGTAATTCACTACGTGTTTTAAGAGCTTCATGGCATCAAGGGAATAATCAAGTTTTTAATACGAACCATGCAGTTACCCAATGCTGTGATATGGTTTTGGCAAACATAAAAAGAGCAGCAATCTTACCACACCATACATGGACGTACAACATACATAATACAAATATACTCGAGGGTGACGCCATATGTTCAAAAATAAGACAGCTATCAATAGATAATCCACTAGTACTTTCTATTGATGGAGCAGGCTATTTAGAAATACGCCACTTTGGTGTCATCAGATACAATTTTATGATGTATCGTTTTTGGGTTAGAATAGATTCTGATGAGGCAATGACTTATTTGGATGTTTGCATGATTCAATGAACAATCAAGATTTCGAGATGACATTAAAAAAGGCTCTGACGACAATGTTTACAAATCACAAAGCCACGCACGTGGCCGTAATGGTGGAACGAATTTAAATTAAAGCACACAGCAACATGAAAGATTACTAGTACCACCAACTGTTATATCTGAATCTGAAAATGAAAGGAACCCAACCTGTAAGACCATTCCCGTACATGCTACAGTAATGGATCTTATAGATAGCGCACAACCCACAGAAGAAGATAAATTAGATGTGTCAAACAATGTCAACAAAAATACTAGAAAAACAACAAATAACATCGTCAATGTGGCTCATGAAAGAAAAGCTGAAGAATTCGCATGGTTCTTTCTGCTTCCGTATTGTGTAAATGGCTTAAATTAGAAAATGGACGACCAATGGATAATCCGCCAGACTTGGACGTTATAGATACGCAGCGGTTAATAAAACAGTATCCTGTCATAGTTAGTAGACATTTCATTTATCGTTTTAATGCCCTTATGAAATTTATGTTAAACAACAGCAAAGTTTTAAATGGTCGCATAAAAGAGTACTGAAGGAGAATAGAATTCCAAAATCGTGGCAGTCCTCATGTTCACGTGGTAGTGTGGGTGGAAGGCCACGCATCTTTTGATATGAATGAGGGGATTCGCCAGCTTAATGAATTGTATAGTTGTGTGTAGACTGGTTAAGAAAAACAAATTGCACAAACACAAAGAATGCGTTGAAACTCGTCTCAGTCCCATTCATCAGAAGAATCGATACGTAATGAAGGCAGAATTTGCATTCTGAAGTGAGGGCCAGATGCTCGCTGGGTTAATAATTATAACCCAACTCTTTTAAAAGTCTGAAATGTAAATTTGCATATCCAGCCATGCGGAACAAATCAATCTATGTTATAGCATTTTACATAGCCAAATATGTGTCTAAATCTGAAACGAAAATGCTTGATAGTAGTGTTGCTCAAGCAATACGTTAAATTCAACGTGAAGAAACAGATATATCACGTAAATTGTTTAAAGTATGTATGCAGATTTTAAAGCAAAGACAAGTGTCTGCGCGCGTATGTGTTTATAAGCTCTGCCATTTAAATGTTAGGGATAGTTCGAGAAAATGTACGTTTTTAAGCACAATAAAACCGGCACAGAGGTTTGAGGTTTTTTTTTTGATCATATAAATTGTGTATAATAAGGCTTTAAGCTGAAACTTAATTTTGTATAGGAAAATTTTCTTTTCTTCTTTTAAGAGCATTTAAATAAAAGCTTTTTAAAAAAGTTGTTTTTGCTTATAATTTATTTAAATTTTAGCGCCAAAATTCTTAGAACTTGTCACTTATTATGTATATAAATTTTCATCGAAATCAGACCTCATGCATTTTTTGGATTTTTTCGCGTTTTGGTCCGCAATAGAGATGGGCGCCGAAAAGAAAATTGGTTCCCACCCATCTTGAAACAGAAATTTTTGGAACCGTCCCGCCCATCCCGAGCGTTCATAAATTTTCCCGCGCGTCCCGAATCCCTCCAGGATATTTTCCTCACCAGAATGCTTTGCTTTGCATTAACGATTTTTTGTTTATTAGCGAGGGAGGGCTGACGGAAGGAAACGTGTACACATCGTTCGTTCCTTTGATATTTGACGTTTTTTTTTACATGTCTGCCCTTTAGATGGAAATTTCGATTTTTTTTTCAGTTAACATTATTTTATAAATTTTGAATTCACTTAAAAAATGTAAATCGTTAAAGTTATTCAAACAAGTACACCATTATGACAAATAAAGAAAACAAAAAAACAATTCAATAAAAAATCATTAGGTGTAAATCCTTGTGTCTAAAATGTCCCGCCATTAGAAAAGTAAAGCACAGCAAAATCGGCGAGTAAACTCGGGAACAAAAAGGCATGTCTGTTTCAAGCAGACACAGTCGATTTTTGTTTGCCAGGAGCAGTTCTAACTTTTAATAAATTCATCACAATTATCCAGAAAGCAAAAAAACTATTGAACTGCTTCTCTGGCTCGACCTTAATCTTAAAATATTTTCATAATTCGAAAATTAACACAACTTAGAACTATTTACATATTTGCAATAAAATAATGGACACTGAAGTGGGTCACCTGTTATCTCCGGTAAATTTTTTGATATAGATTGCCTGTTTAGAAACTGTTACAAAACACCGGACATGAGTGGATTTTGTTCACTGTCTCGATTATCATTATTCTTTTTCTTCCCATGCTCCGCGTCGTCGTTTGAGTTGCAATTTGTGATGAAAATTTCATCACCTTTTGACGTTTCGTCGTTGATAAGCAATTGCCGTAACTCTATTGTCGTAAATCGTTTCAAAGATATAACCAAAAAACCACCAGCTTTCGATGGTATTGGGATTGACAACTTTTTGTGTGCTTTCGTCGGGGAACGTGCGCTGAGAGCTTTGATCAAGGAGCGCTCGCACGTTGAATGGCTCGCCCTGATGAAAAATATTTGCGCGAGGGCGGTGGGTAGAAGTATTTCAGCATGGCCGTCAACCATATGCGAGTTTGATTGTCGTGCGCACATAGGTGCCGAAAAAGAAGGCATCATGGAATGTTGTGCAGAGGTGCTCGTCGTCAACGAACCCAGCGTTTGGAATCACGGAGAGAAAGATAAACCATTCGTTGATGTAGCAGGGGCGTGTCCATGGGGGGGCGGGGCGTTAGGCAAAAGGACTTGGGTGTGACTGTCAGCCACATGTGCGTTGGTTTGATCAGAAGATATCGAGGCTCCAACTGGTGAGAGAGGCGTCGGCGATGATGCAGCAGCGGAGCTCGTTGTCGAGGGGTCATGGGTCTGGGAGGACGCAGGAGAAGCATCATTCGGTGAGACCACGGGAGCACGTCCATGAAGGAGCGTGTGATGCCGCTTCCTACACTTTCCATATCGATATAGGCTGGTACATTTTGCTGAACTATGGGAGGCAGTTTAACAATTATGGCATATGTTATGTTGATTGAATCGATGACGATCGTCGAAAGTCATAATCAAAAAAGTGCGGTATGGTCGCAGTATAAAAAACGCTTATGCGTATAAAAAACGTTCGTCGGTGGAGAAGAACTTTTCACATTGGAGGCGGTGTATTGCATGCTAGACGTCGTAGTTCGTGAGATTGAAACGAGGTTTAATTGCTCGAGAATATGGGCCTTTGCTTGTTAAAAAGCATGCGGTATTGATCAAGAATATCGGTTAGATTAGTAAGACAAGTGTCGTCGTTAGCCGTATTCAGCCTTTTCCATACTGCTTCGAGGTCTGCCAGAGTGTCCTCTAGCAGAAATCGCGGCGAGTAAAGTCCTTCATACCTTTTACTAAATGCGCATGAACCATTAAGTAGTATTGCAACATCGTTAAATTTGGCAGTCGTGGCTATGTCGATCAGTTTACCCATGTAATTTCAAGTCAGTTGAAAAATGTACACTTAAGTCGCTTCCGCCGAAAAACATTTACTTCGGTTGAACCAAATAGCAATACAGATGACTGCACAGCAACGTTAATATAAGCAAACGATGAAATATTGAAGCAAATCACATCTTATATCTAGCCAGGCATGCACGAATATTGCTTGAATGTCTAAACAAGGCAAAACCCAAAGGCAATGCGTATAACCCGGCAAAAAATTTTATAAAAATATTATTTTTGGTTGAATAGAAGCAAAGAGAATCCCCACGTACTTTCGAGCAAGGCGGTAGACCAACAGAATAGATCCACGCGTACTTTTGAGCATGAAAGTAGCACAACAGAATACAGATCCGCACGTAATTTTGAGCAAGCATGTAGGACAACAAAATACAGATCCGCACGAAATTTTGTTACCATGTACTCAAAGCGATGTAAATTTTTAGTCTCCGCTCTATAAACTCCCTCGCCGGACTTTGCGTCCAAAAGCGCTATTGGTTGATTGCAAATTCATATCGAACGATTGACACAGCGACCGAAAAAATACTAGCAGCGCTGCAATATAGCTGACTAACGTTCTTTTGTCTAATTGGCTTTATTTTCTCTTTTGGTTGCCTGCAGAAAGCCGTTAGGGCTAGCGAAATTTAGACGCAAAGCAGCACAATTCCACGCAATGGTTGCTTCGTTGCCGCTCACTTTTTGGTTTCCTGTTGCCACGAGATTGCGAGATAGGTACGTTAATTTGAATGAGAGAAGGTCACACTGTATGGCGTGATCACTGCAAGTCCATCGTCCGTTAAAGACTTGAAGGGCGCTGGAAGTCTCACGACTCTTGTACTGGAATTGACTCTTGGATGGGCTTTTCTCCGCAAAAGCCAGTACTTCTGGTAGGATCGCTAATGTTTACAACAAAGGTCAATTGTCCGTCCGGCCAAATAAGGGAGCAGTGGGAAATCTTTATAAAAGAAAAAACCAACCACGTACCTTTCGAATTGCGCTGCGATGCTGATGCTGACTTCGGATGATGTTGAGGGAGCTGTCGATCTGTTTTCGGGATTACGCGATCGACAACTAATGTTGCTAGTCAGCGTTGCGGGGAAAAGGCTCGAGCAGCTGCCCTTGAAGTGCCGCCTTTCTTTTTCCTGTTTTTTGCTGTTGTGAGGGTTTCCTTGCATAGCGACAGCAGCAAAAACGGACAGATTCTTCTTTCCAACTTTGAACCTCTGTTTCGAACTCTTTTTCACTTGGGTTTGACGTTTGCCTTGGTTTATTGCTGCCCGCGTTAAACTAGCAATTGGTGTGTCCATCGCGTTCTAAAACAAATTTTTTCGATGTTATTAAATTTAAGAGTAGCTTTTTCCTTTGTTAAGGTAGAAACACTCACGCACTGCGGTGCACTGCGTGGCATGCCATAGCATAGAGAAAATTTGTGGTAAATAGTGAAGCACAGCAATAAGCTGTTTGTTTCATATTTTAATTTGCTCTATTTTATTTACGCTTTGATGAAAAATGATGGTTTCCTTCTGAGAAACAAATAATAATTGAAATGAACTTGAACTGGCCGCTTTGCGAGTAATTAATGCAATTTTCCAAACAATAGCAATACTACAGCTGTCAAATTAGCACAGAAATCTAAATTCTCTAGAGCGCTATGCCATGCTTTGCTAGTTTTTGACTGTTTGCTTTCATACACTTTCATGTATTTTGATTTCTATGTGACAGATGGCACTGCTGCGCAGGGCGTGAGTGTTTCGAGCTTAACTTCATTTCCTGTCAGAGGTTGTTTTCGGTTTGTTCTCTTACTTCGCCCTGGCATGCCGTTCTCTATAGTTAAAGATATCCGTTACTGTCCATTTACGAATGTGTGTTTGTGACAGACGCTTCAAGAGTTTTCGTCTTATTCCAAGGATCGAATTTACAACTGTGCAAAATTTGGAAACATTAAATCTAACGGGATTTTATGTCGGCGTGACTGTCTTCCGAGAATGTGTCGCATTCAGGACTTTTACATCCAAGAGCTGTCCCGATTGGTGGACGGACCAGAAATTATCTTGCAATAATTACCTTTATCCAAATAAATAAAACAAATATAAGTTCTATCCGGCGAGAATGGCCCGATTTTGTTTTATTTGTCTCTGAAATTAAAACTTTAGTTTGCCTCAGCGTCCCTTTCTTTTATTTTTTGGTTTTGCTATTTTATTTAAGCGCAAAAGGAGCCTTCTCTCTTGCAGGTCAAAACTTATGCTGCTCTCTTTACATAAAAAGTTAATGCAATAACAGCATATCGTTATCAGAGCAGCCGTTATAAACACTGTAACGGCTATTCCTTATATGCTCTGTAAGTTTCTATGAAATTTCAACTCCTGGATCTCGTTTGCTGTTACGTCTTGGCTTAGAACTAGATCCTGGAAATTCGGAAGATCTTTTGTAAGGAGTGGCTCACGTCCTTTGGAAATCACAAATATTTGCTTATAGCTCATGACGCGTGAGGAAAATCGTAGGAAACCCATCTGGACTGTGCAATTTTCGAACGATATGACAAAGTTTCCGGTTAAGGAAATCTGTCGGGAATCGCATGTACTATTAGCGGCAACTGATTTCCGTTCAAAACAATGATTATGTTGTCCGCAAGTTCAAGGACCTCTTGTTTGTCGTTTTGGTATAACGTGCATTTTCCCGTCACCACGCAGTGGCGGCTTCTGTTTAGTTCGAAAATCGATTTGCCTGTTTCAAAAAGGTATGTGACATTGTCCATATCCACCACTGTTTCTGGTTCTGCCTTTATCTGCATTTTATTCTGGTTTGGGGCTGAAATGATGAGGTTCTTAGTTACTGCCTTGTTTTCTGAGGGGACTTCAATAAAAAATACGATAATTTTTTCGTCGTACGTCGCTACCCCTAGAGAAGTTCCTTTTAATTTCTCGAACCCAATGTGGAAATTCGTAATCTCTTCGGTTGACAGTATGCCGGGCTAAAGTATGCCAGTCCAGGCCGTGGCTATGTTTTGCTGCACCAGTTCAGCTTGGCTTTTTAGAAACTGAATTTTGAAAGGTAACCTGATCGCAATTTCGTCTGCTACTCTCTCGTTGGTTAGATTTGCATAGTTTTCGTATAGATTCTTGATGTGGCGTTGATCCGTATCGACGATTGTTCCTCAATGGATTGCTTGGTGTTTGCGTCCATATTCCTAAAAATCCATTTAATTTCTGTGCCAATACCGTCAAAGAACCCTCTTTTTTTTCTATTTGGAATGAGGGTGTGAAGTATGGCTTCTATGGATTCGACTTGTGCTGAAATTATCGTATGTTAGATTGAGTTGTTTAACGCCTTTTCTGTTTCCAAAAAGGTCTCGAGGATATTTCTTATTTCAGCTGGGTCTACTTTGTGCAGGATGTAGTCAAATCTGAAGACTATTTCTGTTGTGCCCAAGTTAATCTCTGCGAAACGCAGATTTGCCTCTAATCTTTCGATGAACAGGCGTTGGTAGGCTGCAGAAAGAGTCATTAAACAACATAGACCTAAAAATGAAATCTGAAATTTCGTTTTATTAAGCTTTTCTCTCCTGTTTATTTCTCTTCTACGGTGGCAAGATAAAAAAAGCAAAGGAGTTTTTTTTTTTATTTCTTCTGTAATTTAAAAATTTTGAAAATAGTGAGAGAGAAAAAAAATTATATTTCTATAGAGCTCAAGACTGTGTGAACTGTAGGTGTCCTGGAAATGGTTTGTGGTTTCCTGGACGTCTTATGTGTTGGAGAGCGTTCATGAAAAAGTTTTGTCAAATTTTTATGGAAAACCTTTTCTTTTCCTTTTATTGATATTTTAACGCTTACTGGTCCGGTGTTCCCTGTCACTGTGTAGGGTCCTTCCCAGATGCTTGCAAATTTATTTTACGTGCTTAGTTTTTTAGAAGGACTTTTTCTCCTGGTTGGAAGGTCGAAGCTCTTTTGACCTTTTCGTAGCGCTGCTTTGAGCCTTGATTAGCTCTTGTTAAATGCTCTCTTGCTAGACCATAGGATCGCTGTATTTGGAACTTCATAACTTGATCATAGTCATCGAAGTTGTATAAAGCACTCGTATGACCTTTTTAATTTATGGGTATATACCGATATGGGTATATCATAACCAAAAAGGATTTTTGTGGGTGTTTGCTTAGTTACTGTGTGCACCGTGTTGTTATGCACGTGCATAGCTCAGCAGAGCCAGCTGTCTCAGTTAGATGCATCCTCGTTAAAAAAACTTCTCAGATACTCGGCTAATGGCTCGTGGCTACGTTCCAAAGTACCATTCGCTTGCATGTGGTAAGGGCTCGTATGCAACTTGTTTAATCCCAATATTTTGCAAATGTTTTTAAATAAATTTGATGTAAAATTCGGTCCATTATCGGTGACTAATATCCTATGTCTAAAAAGACTCTGTCAAAAGGACGATTTGCTGTATCCGTGATCACCATAGGTTGTTTGTCGTTTCTCCCACTTTTGTTCTTCTGGCAGAGTTGACAAGAGCGTACATATTGTTTTATTTGTGCCTACATTCCCGTCCACTTAAATTGTCTCCTTATTCTGAAAAAGGTTTTTAGTGCCCCTCTGTGTCCTGCAAGCGGTGAATCATGCAATTTATGAAGAACCTCAGCGATGTCCTTAGGGTTGGTGAGGAATTGTGCCGAATCGTCTGGGACATTGTCCTCTTCGACGTGTTTGTCGATGTCATCCTGATTCTCTCTATGTTCCGTTTCTTCTATCGGCTCCTGGGTTTTTCTTGCTGCAGCTTTTGTTACGATGGAAATGCTTGGAGCAAGCCTGCTCAAGGCATCCGCATTTAGGTTCTCCTTTCCTGGCTTGTAGCGTATTTCGAAATCATACTCGGAGAGTTTGTGTCGGAAACGTGCTAGTCTTGAAGTTTGATCCTTAATGTTTGCTATTCCCTTTAGGAGCTTATGGTCGGTGAACACGGTGAATTTTCTCCCCAGGAGGTAAGGATAACCATGCCATCTGCTTTTGGGTAAAAAAAATGGAAAATCCTTCCAAGTTTAGCCCTTTCGCGGGATTTCGGAATGGAAAAAAAGGTCAAAAAAATTTATTTATTTATTTATTAATTTATATCTATGAACCATTGTTCTTACAGACTAATTTCACTTAAATAACCATCATTAATTTTAAATTCAGATAAATACAATTCAAACATACATTACAATACATTAAAACTAAAATGAAAAGCAGTTGTTGAAAATAGACTTAAGCCGATCTCTAGGAACATCAAAATCAATACATGGTGAATTGGAGATGGAATTAAAAATTCTTAGTGTTCTATACACAGGAGAGTTTATTGCATAATTAGTTAAGCGTACCTCTAGGTAAAAATAGCTGTTAGAGCGAAGATTTCTAACTGGCACATTGAAATTTATATCAGCTAATCATTGGACAATCAATTCTCCCACTGATAATATCAGCAATGAACGATAAACCATGAATCGATCTCCTACTTGCAAGTGATTTTAAACTAATTAGCATACAACGTGCTTCATAAGAAACAGTCTGATATTCAAAGTGGAATGAGCGCAGTGCAAACTTAATGAATTTTTTTTTGAATTCGTTCGATACGTAAATTAGAAGAAGAATAACATGGGTTCCATATAAAAGATGCATATTCTAATCTTGATCTAACTAAGGCCACATACAAAGACTTAACCGTATAGGGATCACGAAAGTCAGAGCTATTACGCCGAATAAAGGCAAGCATAGAATAAGCTTTCGGGACTATGTAATTAATATGTTGCACGAAAGTGAATTTAGCATCAAAGAGTACACCAAGGTCCTTCACTATTTCTCTTCTATTAAGTAGTGAATTAGATAAGGTATACGGAAAAGCAATAATATTCTCAGATTTAGAAAAAGTTATAACAGAACATTTCGAAACATTTAGAAATAAATGGTTTTTAGCACACCATTCGCTCACAGAAGTAATATCACTTTGAAAGTTCAAAGCATCAAAATTATTAATTACATTTGGGATATCATTAATGAATAAAATGAATAAAAGTGGTCCCAATACACTCCCTTGAGGCACTCCGGAAGTTGTTCGAACAGGGCAAGACAGCTCATTATCAATTTTAACATATGAGACTCTGTTACACAAATAGGACTTTAGCCACATGAGCATATTCGAGTGAAATCCCAACAATTCTAATTTATAAATAAGAAGCGCATGGGATACTTTGTCAAATGCTTTGGCAAAATCTGTATAGATAACATCAACTTGTGCTTTTTTCATGAACGCCGCTATACAATACTCCGAAAAGATTGTAAGATTTGTAACTGTCGAACGACCAGGCACAAACCCATGCTGGACTGAAGTTACATGACTTTTTACTGCGAAAAATATTTTTTCATTGACAATATATCGAACAATTTACTTACAGTCGAGAGTTTTGATATGGGCCTATAGTTAGATATATCAGATTTATTACCTGATTTAAAAATCGGAGTGATAAATCCAATTTTCAAATCGGAGATAAATAACCCAGATAACAATGATTTATTAAAAATAATCTGCAAAGGCTTAATAAGCGAACTGAGGCACTTCTTAAACAAAAAGCAGGAAAATCCATCCAAGTCAGGTTTCAAGGAATTTTTTTAATCGAGCAATTCCATTTTCAATATCATTTTCAGATAGGTACAAGCCACCAAAATTAATATTTGTATTAGAGATGCAAGGATATAAGTCCAAACTCATTTGACTCAAAATTGGGTCAAAATTGGATTGACTCTGCAAAATTGGAAACAAAATTGGAAACTCTGCAAAAAGATTGACCGAGTTATGAATAGAATTAGAGGATTTATTATTTAAGAACATGTATGCCGGAAAATTACTACTCTGTCTTTTCGAATTAATAAATCGCCAGAAATCTTTTGGGTTCGTTTTAATATTAGTCTCAAAGCCACCAATATATTGTTTAAAAAGAAATTTATTAAGGAAGTTAAATTCCCTCATATAATTTCTGTAAAGATTGAAATGGAAGATATTTTTTGACAAAAGGTATTTTTTATAGAACTTGTTTCTAAGATTTTTAAGCTTCATAAGACCCATAGTTGCCCACATCAACATTAAGCGATTCTAATTCCATCGTCCAATTATATCAGGCGTTAGCGGAATGTCAAACGATGGAAAAATTACAGTTATTAGAGTGTGTTTACAAAATATGGTTAAACCCGAGGGCATCAGTTCATTGGTAAGCGATTCATAAAGTTCCAAAGTCCAATTACATAGGGTCACTTATGATGCATATCATTCAAAAGAAATAGGAACAGAGTTCAGTCAAAGTACAGCCAACATTTTTGCTAATGAACACCAAGTCCAGAAGCCGATTCAACATATTAAAGCAAGAGGCTTTAGTCTTGCAGCAAGTCCATATTCATGAGAAAGCTATCAATAACATATGATTCATAGGTGTTTATGATGCATATCAGCATTTAGAAATGGAGTGAGACAGCAGGAATTCAGTCAAGAGTATCAGCCAATTCCAAGTTTAGAGAGATTGAAATCACCAAGCACACAGAAATGATCGATCCTTTACATGATGCGTAGCAATAAAGCAGATATTATCAGTGTGCAGCTTTAGTACCATATTCAAAAGAAACTATTCAATGAGGCACATAGGAAATTCAGATAAAGATCTGAATTACTGTTACCTGGAATCGAGATACAAAGTTGATCAAGGAATTGAGTAAGAATTAACAAAATCCAGTGGTTTCGCAGCACAGGTTAGTTTAACGAGATTGAAGAATCTCCGAGCACACAGAAACAGCCCGTTTACCTTTCATCACGATGCTTTACGAAATAAAGCAGATATTATGCAGTGTGCGTTCAAACAATTCCTCATCAAAGAAATTACTGTTTGAGGCACGTCTCAGTTAAACGCAGATAAAACTTGAAATTACTGTTACGTGCAAAGTAGCAGATACAAAGTTTCGATCAAGAATTTCGTTCAGTTCCACCAATATTTTGATAATAAATCTTAAGATTCTGACGCAGAATCATGATTGACGTTTTAAGCATCCGCGAGCTAAGAACTCCCTTCCTTTGTAAAACCACCGGCAACGGACGCACCGTCTTTACTTTCAGCAGGCCATCAATTGCGTATCCATAATTTAAACATAAATATGCATTGACGAAACACCAGATTAAAATTAATTCCTTCATCAAAGAAATTCAATGTTTAACCACGTCTTCAGTTATAACAATTAACTTGAAATTCAGAGTGCAAAGTAGCAGAAAACTTTATCGATACTAGTATGCTTAGTTCAACATAATCCACCATATATTTTCAGATAACAGAAGTTTGAAACGATTCTGATAGGAGCAACCACTTATTGACGTATTACAACATCCGAGAGTTCGCTTGACTCCCTTCCTTTGATCCAATAATACCGTGTTTTTTACGGATTGCGACTCTTACTTCACCAGGCAACAACAATCAGAGCTATCCATAATTATTATCATAACAAAGTGCAGAGCATGCTTAGACACCAAGTTTAATTAATTGCTGCTGACTGCAGGCAGAGTACAATCATTACAGTCTTAGGATTAGCGAATTGTAGAATCAGTGATAACAAGAGACGTTGGAGGTTGATTAAGAGACTAGAATTGCTTGGTAGAGGCAACGATAATGATTAGCGGGATTTCTCATATCAGCAATGACAGGCAGTTGTTGTTTATTTACTGTGTACGATTTCCGTGCTCACTAGCATTACATTTTGTATGTACAACATTCCAGAAGCTTCGTTACTATTAGTCTTAGAGCGAGTAACTAGTAGCATTGTTTGCAATCAGAACTTGCGATTTCTTCCACAACAACAATCCGATCAGAGCTTGGATATTATTTCGATAACGCACTCAAGTCAGAGGCATGCTTAGTAAGCCGAGAGTGACTTAGTTGTTAGACGAAGTGTTACCTGAAACTTAGCGAGCAGATGCTACAATGCATCAACTTGGATTAGCGAATTGGTAGACTTCAATGATCAATGATTTGACGTTGGAGGTTGATAAGAGAAGAATTGTTGCAACTAGAGTCCACCGAGCAAGGAATTAGCGGGATTATCTGCATATTAGCAATTGAAAGCACGATTAGGATTATTTATTTACAGATGTGGATTAGTGCATTGCTATCAGTTAGCATTAGCACAGGTTTGAATGATAATAAGATTTACAATTAAAACACGAAAGATGTTACGTTCTCAGTGCTTAGAGCGATGCAACTACAGCGGGATTGCATAGCCACCAATCTCGAGCACTGATTAAGTGAACTCTAAAGAAGGATATCCGAAAACCAAAATGTTTGGACGTAATTTTTTTTCGTTCAACGAAAACAAGTGAATTTCTTCATTTCCAGACTTGTGTTATGTTATGTATACGAATCTCCGAATTGATTTGACTTTAGAAATACCTTTAGATCGTGGAAATTTTTGTCCTGCAGTTCTGATATTTAATATATTTACACAAAATTAACTGGCTCATGCAATTTAAAATATCGTTATTTGAGAAGGGCGACTGCTAATGGTCAGCTGATGTTCACTTTAAGTCAAAAGAAGAAAAATTCTTGCATACTAATTTTCCACCGAGCAGGTTTTCGCACTTATGAGCAAATCATTTTACACCACATTAGGATTAACTTTTTGGTAAGATAGTTTAGATGTCATATTAAAGCATCATGTTTAAAGTTAGCACTAAGGTTGAATGATTAATAAGATTTAACAATTAAAACACGAAAGATCAACGTTCTCAGTGCGACATGCAACACAGCGGGATGCCATAGCCAACCAATCTCGATCACTGTTAAAAGTGAACTCTAAAAGGATATCGAAAACCAAAATGTTTGGACGTAATTTTTTCTTCTTCAAACGAAAAAACAAGTGAATTTTTCATTTCCAACTTGTGTTATGTTATGTATACGAATCTCCGAATTGATTTGCTTTAGAAATACCTTTATATCGTGGAAATTTTTTGTCCTGCAGTTCTGATATTTAATATATTTACACAAAATTAACTGGCCAACAATTTAAAATATCGTTTTTGGAAGGGCGACTGCTAATGGGTGAGCTGTGTTTATTTAAAGTCAAAAAAAAATAAAATTCTTTCATAAAATTTTCAAATTTTCGACTTTGAGCATCATTTTACACCAATATTTTAACTTTTGGTAAGATATTTTTGATGTCATATTAAAGAATGATGTTTAAAGTACACTAAAGTTTTAAACATTTGAAAATATTTTAAACCATATTTGAAAAAAAGAAGAGTTTAAAAAATGCAATGGTAGTAAAAATTTCTTACGCGATTTTCTCGAAACTCTGACGTGATGGAAGTTTTTTGATATTTTTCAATTTTTCTGCACACAAAAATCTAATAGAAACACCACTGAAACTCAAAAGGGGAAAATCAAATTTCAATTTGGCAGGCCTGTGTTATTAAATATTTCTATCCAGCGATACGAAATAGAAACACTTTCGTCTCTCCACTTTCTAATTTTTTCATGGCAGCAGTACATTTGAACACTTCCGTATTGTGCATGTATTTTTGAGGCATTTCCATTTGCATCAAACAATTGTCGGCAATTGTAAGGTTTATCAGCAACTTTTTCTGCAATAGCCTCTATGGACTTTTGCCGAATTCATCATTGAAAATTAACATTTCGATGTCCTAGGAAATGTAAGGTATAGTTTTGATATATTTTTCGGTCCGCTATCGCTGAAATCTTAATTTGAAAATGGTCGAAATAGTCATGAATAGCACGCGTGTTTTCGGTCCGCTATCGCGGAAATGATAGCTTACATAGCTTACATATGGTAAGGCATAGTGAAGGACCTCTTCCTTTGCAAATGCACAAAAAATTCATATAGGAATTCTACAATAAAAACAAGTTGAGTTGTGTCATAGGACACCAGATAAGAACGAAGTTCATTATGGTATTTATAAATGTTAGTAAATATAATTCGCAGCAAGGTTTTTCGCAAAACTCAATTGTTTTTATTAATCGAAAAATATATGTATACAAGACGGCTGTTTGTTGTTTTCAACTGTTTTTAACAAGCGAAAATGCGATACAGTATATTCTGCTTAGCTGCATTCAATTATTTTCCAGACAATTTTATGCACTTACGCGAAAAACGCACCTACCCGAAATTTTTTGCTGTATTTTTGAGTAACATATCAGAATGTCTTTAACAACACTTGGATTCTTAAAAGAACGCCGTCCAAATATTAATTTTATTAACAAACAAGTAAGAAAGCTAAAGTCGGTCAAGCCCGACTTTGAAATACCCAGCGTCCCGACGTTATGAGCGCACTATGTTTTGCTTCTCTTTTTATGGGCGTGGCAGTAGGAGGACCACAAAAATTATTTCCCTACACCTTTCATTCGCCTTGGTGAACCTATGTTGCGAATTTGAAGCTTCTACGCCTTTTACTTCGGAAGTTACGAAAAATCTTCATTTGTGGGCGTGGCAGTGGGCGGGCCAAATAACATATTTTCCTACACATTTCATTCGCCTTGGTGAACCTATGTTGCGAATTTGAAGCTTCTATGCCTTTTACTTCGGAAGTTACGAAAATTCTCCATTTGTGGGCGTGGAAGTGGGCGGGCTACATAAATTTTTTTTCCTACACCTTTAATTTGCCTTTGTCAACCTATGTTGCGATTTTGAAGCTTCTACGCCTTTTACCTCGGAAGTTACGAAAAATCTTCATTTGTGGGCGTGGCAGTGGGCGAGCCACATAAAATTTTTTCCTACACCTTTCATTCGCCTTGGTCAACCTATGATGCGAATTTGAAGCTTCTACGCTTTTTACTTCGGAAGTTACGAAAAATCTTCATTTGTGGGCGTGGCAGTGGGCGGGCCTCATAAAATTTTTTCCTACACCTTTCATTCGTCTTGGTCAACCTGTGTTGCGAATTTGAAGCTTCTACGCCTTTTACTTCACAAGTTACGATAAGCCCTTATTTGTGGGCGTGGATCACGGAGGGCGGCGTCCATTTTTTTCCAGGATATGTCCCTTTTCGTAGTTTACCAGTACACTAAATATCAATGAAATGTGTTGAGTGGTTCGCAAGTTACAAGCATTTTACTGAAAACACATTAAATTCATTTGTGGGCGTGGCAGTGAGCGGATGTCTTCCATTTTTAGTTAAGATCATACTCGGACCCCGATAGACCTGTGTGCCACATTTCGACTTGATTGGTCCAGCCGTTTCGGAGGAGATCCGACCACGGACGGACGGACAGACGGACATGTCTAAATCGATTCAATTTTTGATCCTGATCAAGAATATATATATATATATGTCTATATCTACGGAGCGTAATTCTGGCTGTTACAAGATACCCTAATATACCCTGCTTACGCTGGGTACAAAAACAAATAAGTACTTTGACTTACTTTCGCTACTTGAACGCATACGCTTATTACAAGTAATCGGACTCACAGGGTTGCATTTAAGTCACACATTTCCTATATTTCTGTCAACCTGTCATCGAAATTTCAGCTCTGATTTCCTTTCTTCAAAGTAGTGAGCTCGTTACTTCCTTTCAATTTACTTTAACAGCGTTGAGCCCTCAAAGTGCTAAGTTAGATAAGCAGAATATACTGGAACTGAAAAAGCATACATGTAAAGGGTTTTCCATCGCAAATGAGATAGTCTCGAAAATGCGAATTTTCATACATAAACATATTTTAAAGTATCGATATTTTTCACACCGATATTACATCCGCAGCCCCCGCAGTACAGACGATGATTTTAAATATGTTTTAATTATGTACGAATTGACGTATACTTTGATAGCGCAAAAAAATTATAAGTTAAGCTACCTAAATTGCCCTGATATATTTGCAACAACCCACTAATCGGAGTTATTCAGAAAACGTTCAGTCTGGCAGCACCACATATTGTTTTGTTTTGTTTGAATGCATTTATGCTTGTATGTGTCTGTGTAGTTTCTGAATTTAATAATTAATTGTTTTTTCGGGATATCGTCGGAAATAAGTGTCGCCTAAAACAGTATAATATCTCGGCCGCATCAGGAAGTCATTTTACGTAAATATATGTATATTTCTTTCTTTTTGCAAAGGTTATTATACCCTTTTTTGCGAACTTCAATTTAGGTAACGCGGATTTTATAGCGGTTTTTCACTTTTTCTCGACTAGGTCCCCTGTCGCTATCGTTTCATAAAGAACTTCGTTCTAAAAAATTGTTGAATTCATTGTAGAAAATATTCATGTTTGGAGGATTTTTAAATCGGGAAAAATTAGTTTTATATTCAAAATCATTTCGTTTTAATAAAACGAAATTATATAAAAAACAAAAAAGGTAAATAGATATAAATAAATAAAAACAAAAAGGTTATTCAACCCAATGATTTAAAAGTAAGAAGATATTTTAATGAGATCATAAACTATTTGAACATAATTTTATGTGTTAACTCCTTGACTGTCGCACTTCAAAAGACAAACTTTATTATTCCACTTTTTTTTCTCTGGATTTCCACGAAAATTTACAATTTCTTATGCGTTTATGCGTTCAAAAAAAAAAAAACTCAGAAATAGTAAGGCAAAAATTCAGCGATAGCGGACCGAGGAGTTCTTCAGAACTTCATCAATTTTCTTCTGAACCATAAAACACAAAAAATTAAAAAAACAATGGATGAGATTTGCAAAACTTCTCGGTCCGCTATCGCCGAATATTTGCCTTACTATTCCTGATATTTTTCGACATTACATAAATTACTTATTTCATCGACGAATTCTTACAAGAATAAATTCATGCAAGACCCAATTGCCGACTGGGATAGTCAGTGCTATCATCGTTTACATGTATTAATTTTTCTGCGCAGTGACCTTTTCGTTTTTTACCAAAAAAAAAAAAAATAATGTTTAGAGGGATTAGTGCTTTGTTTGAGAAAAAAGGAGAAAGAAGGTTTTTAAAAGGTAAAAAAAGGACTATTAAAATTAAAAAAAAAAGGATTTTTAGCTCGTTCACGGGATAGACTTTTGGATGGCGAAAAAAAGGAGTATCCCGCGAAAAAAAGGACAAATGGCATGGTTAGGTAAGGACGAAATGTTTTAGTTGCCCACACGATTGCGAAAAATTCCTTTTCTATGGTTGATCGGTATTGCTTAAGGTTCTACTGGCGAATTAAATAGGAAATCCTTTCCTGAGTCCGCCTGCGAAAGAACTGCCCCTACTGCTCCGCTACTTGCATCTGTAGTTAGCATTAATGATTGCGGCTTTCAATGTTTCCATAGCGACTTGACACACCTCATTCCATGCGATTTTTACGCCCTTTTAAAGTAGTTTAATCAGCGGAAGTGCAATTTTTGCTGTGTTGGGGATGAATTTTCTGTAGTAATTTTTCAGACCCAAAAATGACTGCAACTCCTTGATATTTTTCGGCGGTTTAATCGACTCAACGCACTTTACTCTATCGGGCTCAGGAAGGACGTCTTCCTCGGAACATTTATGGCCCAAGTATACCACTTCTCTCCTTAGAAACTGGCATTTTTCGGTGTTTAGCTTTAAGTTACTTTTCCTGAGCGCCGTGAGGAGCATTTTTAAACGCTCTTCGTGTTGTTTGAGACTCCTTCCGTACACAACCACGTCGTCCAGACATACGAAATAGTCCATTCCATGAAGTCCCGTAAGGACCGTGTTCATGATTCTTTGAAACGTGGCGGGCGCTCCGCATAACCCAAAAGGCATACGCTTTAACTCGTAATGTCCCATTCTGGTGCTAAAGTCCGTTTTCTCTCGGTCCTTTTTGTCCACTAACACCTGGTGGTAGCCGCTTGCTAGCTCTAGCGTAGAAAAATATATGCTTTATCCCAGTTGGTCCAAGATCTCATCAATGCGGGGTATTTGGAAAATCGTTTTTACCGTTTTATCATTAAGTCCTCTAAAATCTACAACTAATCTCCATTTTTTCTCTCCATTTTGTCCTGCCCTTTTCGGCACTAAAATAATTGGCGAATTCCAGGGAGACAAACTGGGTGCAACTATATCCTGCTCCAGCATCTTCTGCACCTGTTTATTTACCTCGGCCTTATGTGCCTCGGTTAGCCTGTATTGTCGTCTGTAGAGTAGAGTAGGGATTTCGTGAGTTAGGAGTGTATGTGTAAGGAGTTCTTCATCCAGGTGAAACACGTTCTGAAATTCCTGAACAATACGCTCCATCGAGTCCTTTTCGTCCTTGTTCAAATTATCGTCTGTTATCACTATATCAAGCAGTTTCTTCATTGTTATAGTATTTTCCGCTGTATTCCCGATTGAATACACCGTCTAAATACTTGTGTGAATAAATAAAGTGAAAGGACACCAAATAGATTGTTTTCAAATCTTTTATTAAGCTAAAGTCCTTATTACCTATTCACAATTTAATACCTTAATACAAAAACTCCTAGCAACTACTGGATTAACATCCCTAAATCCCTACATTTTGAAACACTAAGATCCACACTCTTCCGCTGTTGCCACTGGTGAGTACATACGTAAGAGTTGGGATCTCGCAAACTGCTTCTCGCTAAGTGTTCTTCCTCATTCTCGATCATTGGCTTTTATAATACAAAAGTGTCGATGCTGCAAAGTCGATTTCCCAATCAATGCTAGTCGAATATTGCGTAGTTGTAGGTCGAAGCTTCTGGAACTATTTCGTAAGTTCTACGCTGACCTGCGTGTACCATCAAGTTGCTGTTGTTGTTGTTGTGCTCGGCTTCAATTTGCCGACTTGCATTCTAAACCCAAACAGGTGTTACAATTGTTCTTCACGAATTTCCTTGTATTGAAATTCGCTTACGACGTTACGCTTGCTCATGAGTTTGCTGCTGTTTCGTAATGCTGCACTTTTGAGGTGACCAACGGTAAAATGTTAAATGCTCGTGAGTCATGTGTTGACTCACAACATCCCTCCCCCTTTTAAAGGAGTCGTGAGCATCGCGACGTTAAACATATTGAAGTTGCTGCACGGCTCTGACCATTCCCTCCCCCTTTTTTAAAGGAGTCGTTGTAGACTATAAATGTGGTTGCACGCGACTTCTAGGTGCTCTGGTGTTTTGGTGATCGTTTTGTGTAATCTTAGGAAAATGATGTACTGCTGATGTGCTGCTGATGTACTGCTTATTTGAGTTGTTCGATCTTAGTGTTGCTTGTTTCGATAAAATTATTATTTCTTAACTCTACTTCAAAAGTTATTAAAATCAATCAACTGCTTTTACAAACTGTTACTTTTCAAATCTTATTAAAATTGTTTATTTTTTTCTTGTTTCTTTTTCTCAATTCGTAAAACTTTCTAATCGAATGGTAGAATTGTTTATTTATAGTATAAATTTTATACTCCTTAATTTCGAACGTTGAAACTCCCAAATTCTATCTATAATCACTTAAAATTTCAATTTCAAGATTTCTTTTCTGCTTACAAGTTTGCTTTGTTTTTCAAAAATCCTTCATTCATCATTAAATTAAATTTAATCAGTTTCAAATTCTTTAGATTTTTCATTACTAGTTGTTGTTTTAATCGATCCCTCCTTAAGGAAGGTTGCAATCCGTTATAAATTTACGAAATTTTAGAAATACATTTCCTTTATATATAAAGATTCATTTAAATTTTAATTTGTTATATTTTTAAACTTTGTGTGCAAAATTGTTTTTTTTAAGATAATTCTTTTCCGCATACTTTACTTAGTTATTATTATTCTATTTCTTATTCAAATATGTATCAACCAAACTATCATATTTTACGTTGATACGTTCATTTTTGACCATTTTTTTTTTTTTTTTTTTTGTGTATACATTTTTAATGAAACATTTTTTTCTCTTTCTCTTTTTATTTATTTATTTTTTATTTATTTTTTTTTACTCTTCAATTTTTTCAAAATTTTTCTTTTCTAATTTTTTTTTTTTTTTTTTTTGTTAACTGTTCCATACTTATTATTTTTTGTTTTTCTTTATATTGAGATGCGTTTTTATATAAAATATTTTTACATATATATTTTTTTTTTAACAAAGGATGTGTTATGTAACAAAAATACCTATCTTTTCAAGGTATTGATTTTAATAAAAAAATTAATTTTTTTTTTTTTTTTTTTTTTTTTTTTTTGACATATACAAATATACAGCCTGATTCTAAATATTTCCCGGGGAATATTCATTTAGAATAGGGCTGATAGTATATACAAATATTTAATAAATATCTGTATATGGTTGTTTATACTTACCAACTTATTTTCTCTTTTGTTATTATTTTTCCCTTCTTGTTCTTCTGGTCGGGCCAAATTGTTTACAGTCATCGCCAGTTTTATTTGCACTGAGCGTCGTCTTGTGCCTAAGCTGCTCTTGAAAATAAACAAATATACAAATTACTGTGCTCGAGTCCCTACTGTTTTGCTATACTTTTTACTTTTCGCTCTTTTGGTTTGGTTTTAATTGTCATAATGCGTTGCTTCATTGAGCTTATGCATTGACGAATGTGATTGCTCCATTCTTTTGATTTTATTTTCTGCTTATTAATGCTTTTAATTTCAAAGATTTTATTTAAATCGAAACGAATACCGGGGCTTGCTCTAAATATGCGTGACTGTATGCCTTTAAAATAGTTTACCCGATTTCTGGGTTTTTAATATGTTTCGCTAGGAATTTCTTATTTATACATCGCCTTAAGCGATGTTTAAAAGAAAATACTTGTCATAATTAAGTTTAAAAATGGTTAGACCTCACCTTACGTGATGAAATCTGTGTTTTTCAATTGCTATTTTACATTCAAGAACTCTTTAAGCCACTTTAAAATTGTATGCGAATATTTTGTCTAAAGGATTCGTTTTAAAAACTGAAATTTCACCATCGCTCATATATGACTTTATGTGGCGGTTCACGCCTTTCCGTTCTAAAATTTTTTGTATGAGAAAAACTGTTTTAACAAAACTAATATTGGTCGCTTTTACTGTATTAAAGAACTTCTTGAATACTTCTCTAATAACTCTTTGATTATTGAAGATAGGTGACATTTTTTCAATTAAATCGTTCGCTTCATAATTTTTAACTCTTTCTTGATATCCCGACCAGGGTAAATCTAGTGCCTTTACTGCGGAATTGTGTGGCCTACTCAGTGGGTTGTCTTTAAAATCTTCCTTTAAATTTTCTTCTTTAAATAAAACATCATCTTTCTTCTTCAATAAATTCCCATAACGATTTCTATCGACTTCTTCGTCGAGTTTATAATCTTCTTCACTACCTAACTCTTTATTCACTTCAACCTCACTGATTTTCAAAATAGGTACAACTCCTTTTCCGCCAATAATCTTGGGCGATTTTCTTATCAAATCTGGCATAATATCTTTTTTATGCACTACTAACTCTCCTGACAATCTTTTTGCACAAATTTCTTCTACTCTTGCTTCATTAGCTTGGATCGTGACTGTCTGCTTAGTACAAATCCTATTACTAAAGTTGGAAACAAGAAATGGTAGTAATACAATTTGTCTATCATTGTTGCAGAAAGAGATATCTTTATTAATATTATTAATTCTGGAATGCTTCCCCTTCTCATGTCTGTTAAAAAAATTCTCCTGTTGTCTCTTTTCTTTTCCAATACTCTCAGTTTTCCCACCAAACGCTTCTAGTGTAATCAAACTTGTATCTGAACCTGTGTCCACTAACAATGTAATTTTTTCATTTATAGCCTGTCCGCATGGAAGCACTATAAACGTGTCGTCTGACACCGGCTCTACAGTTTCGATATTACTACTGTACTTTTGGCAATGAGTAACTAACTTTGTCACATTTTCCCCTTGATCTACTGTTCTTTCGGCGGTACTATTTATTTGATTAAACTTTGTTTCTATTGGTTCGCTTAAGTGCACTCTTCTTTGTTCTAATACTTTATATTTCAATGCAATTTCCTTATTGCTTTCTATTCTAATGGGGTTCTTAAAATATTCGCCTTGTTCTTTTTCATCAAAGAAAATTTTGTTTAAATATAAATCTTTCAATTCTATACCAGTCTTTTCATGGCTAAAAATTTTTTTCTCAGCTTTTACACCTTCTTCAATTTTAAATAGGTTTGGCCTCTTAACTGTGCATTTTAATTTGGCATTCCGGTCTACTGGCCTTGACCGGGCCGCTGGGCGTTTCCCTGGTTATTATCCCTTTCTTGTTGCATATTACAAAATCTCGCTGTCTGCCCAACTTGAGAATATTTGTAGCATTGAATATCACTGCAGCTATTTTGAGAAAAATCATTTATGAAACTATTCGGACCAGCATGTGGTGAAAATTGATGATTGTAGGACTGATTTTGATTAAAATTTTCTTTCCTATTTTCAATTGCGTCTCTTCTAGATGGTGCTATATTCAGGAGTTGAATTTCTTTCATATTATTTTCATCTTGCCAACTTTTACAAAATTTGTTACTTTCGTGGCCTTTCATTTGGCATATATTGCAAAATAGATTTCTAAGCCTGCCAAAACAATTAATTTCTAAATGACCTTCTTTCCCACAATACGCGCAGGTTAATGGGTCAAATCCTGACTCTGTTCTATTCTCGCTGCAATTTGCATTTTGCTCATGGCCATATTCAAGGCAAATAATGCAGTAAGGGGTATTTCTCCTCTGCTGGCAAATATCTCGTGTATGGCCCGCCACATAACAAAAAGAGCAAATAATTGTTTGCGAATTGTTAAAAAATTGATTTAAATTTCTATTTTCCGCATAAATGTTTTCTGAGTCTTCTGCTATTTTAATCAAAAACGAGAGAGGCTTATCCCTATGTCCTTCTAGACGGAGTTGCAAATACTGATCTTTTACTCCGAAAATAACTTTATTTTTAGCCAGTTTTTGGTATTCGCTAAGTGCTGATACTGCCTCAGATGCATTCCATGACTCCCTAATCAATTGTTCGGCCTCTTTTAGCAAGGACTCTATCTTTTCCCCAAATGTTGAGGCTATTTCATGTGAAAATTCAGCAGCGCTTTCAATCTCAAATCTAATCGCTTCTAAACTTCTCTGTTTTAAGAAATTTTTTTTTATAAAATCCCCAAGTTCATCTATACTATTAAAACTGTTCTGGCTAGCCTTTATGTAAGCTAATCCTGATAGCCTTTGTTTTACACATTTTATTATATCCTGCGAATCCATATTTTGTGCTATGCTTTTTAGTAAATCTAAACCTGTAATAAATTTTTCTACTTGACATTTTAATTCTGGGTGGTCTTGGCCAGAAAAACATGGTACTAGGTTTACGACCTTCTTCATTACTTCATCTGATTGAAGTTGATTTGCCATCATTACTATAGACTTTAGGGTGATCTGATTTTAAATTAGGATTTTCTTAAGCGGTTGCTTCAAAAAATTTTTGCTTTTCTATATATGAATGAGGCACAAATCCGCATAAAAACATTTCAAAACAAAAAGGACTCTGCGATAAAATATTGTTTTAAATTTTTTGTACTCACCCTTTTTATGGTTAGCTGCTGTATGTTGATTCTTCCTTCCGTGATTTTCTGCTACCGTTGATTTTTACTTTTCACTTTCCCAAGGTATTAATTTGTGACTCTTTCCAATAATTGTTTGGAAAAATGCAATTTGCGAGAAAAGGAAAAAAAATGTTCTTAATGTCTGAGTCGGTAGAGATTATGGACACGAGCTTTTGCTAATTCGGATGATGATAACCACCTTTTTAAAACCTTCAAGGTTCCACGTTAGCTTTGCATTCGTTATTCCACACTTTCTACCGGGCAGATGTAAAAAAATTTTTTAATTTGTGACTCTTTTATTTAAAAAATGTAATTTGTGAGAGAAGAAAAAAAATTTTTCTTAATGTCTGAGTCGGTAGAGATTATGGACACGAGCTTTTGCTAATTCGGATGATGATAACCACCTTTTTAAAACCTCCAAGGTTCCGCGTTAGCTTTGCATTCGTTATTCCACACTCTCTACCGGGCAGATGTATTTCTCTTATTACAAGTTTTGAGCCTTGGTTCGTCTCCAACTGAAAGTCAGTCGAATACCGGCTGCGCCAATGTTATAGTATTTTCCGCTGTATTCCCGATTGAATACAACGTCTGAATACTTCAGTGCAAATAAACAAAATGAAAGGACACCAAATAGATTGTTTTCGAATCTTTTATTAGGCTAGAGTCCTTATTGTCTATTCACAAGTTATTACCTTATATTTACTCCTAACTGACACTCGAAACTTCCCTAAATCCTTACAACACTAAGATCCACACTCTTCCGCTGTTGCCACTGGTGAGTACATACGTAAGAGTTGGGATCTCGCAAACTGCTTCTCGCTAAGTGTTCTTCCTCATTCTCGATCATTGGCTTTTATAATACAAAAGTGTCGATGCTGCAAAGTCGATTTCCCAATCAATGCTAGTCGAATATTGCGTGGTTGTAGGTCGAAGCTTCTGGAACTATTTCGTAAGTTCTACGCTGACCTGCGTGTACCATCAAGTTGCTGTTGTTGTTGTTGTGCTCGGCTTCAATTTGCCGACTTGCATTCTAAACCCAAACAGGTGTTACAATTGTTTTTCACGAATTTCCTTGTATTGAAATTCGCTTACGACGTTACGCTTGCTCGTGAGTTTGCTGCTGTTTCGTAATGCTGCACTTTTGAGGTGACCAACGGTAAAATGTTAAATGCTCGTGAGTCATGTGTTGACTCACAACATCATTCTTTGAGTGCCATCATGACTCTGTGTCATGTTTATCTCGGGGCATCTGGTTTGTGTAAAATCCTTTGCGTCTGCAAAGTTGTTGGCTTTATGTTCACATCATGCTCACTTGCATTTAAAATAGGTGCATATCCAATGCCTTGCCAAACTTTAGTGATCGCGCCTCCTAGGAATATATTCGTGTCCAATTTGCGCTTTTCAACTACGACTGTTGAGTCTTCTATCTCGAATTTTAGTAGGATGATTTTCATTGACTTTGCAGGAACTACAGTCGCATTCAAACTACAGATATCCCTTTTCCTTTGTATCGATTTCATGGGGAGAACACACAGCTTCTGATATTGATCATAAAAAACCAATTCCTTATTGATGTAATCGATCAACATACGGTTCCAAAGAACGTCACGCCCCAATATACCATCCGCTGGTAATCCTTCAATTAATTCCACGAAGTGTAATTTCAGTTGAAGTCCTTTTACTTCGTTGTGCTGAATATTAACTGTCCCCTGGGTGGTTGTTTCGCCCCCGAATGCCCAAGACAATTACTTTGGCTCGCTAGTGTCTATGGGCTTGTCCCTTGTTAACGACTTCACTTTTATAAGGCTGGAGTCTGCCCCTGTGTCCACGAGCAAAATGAGGTCACCGTAAACGGCTTCGCTACAGGGTATCCGTACAAATGCGTCATTCGCTTCGGCACTATTGTCTAGGCTGTCGTCCCCATTCCATTGATTTACAGTAAAGTTTTCATTTTTTTCTAGTTTCGCCCAATAATTTTTTGAGAATTTTTCCTTCCCATATCGCTTGTATCCCTTTCTCCATTCGTCCTCTCTAGGAACGGTGAAATATTCTTGATTATCCTTGAAAGTAATTTTCTTCCTTTTGCAATCGATTTTGCTATATTCTGACCGTTTCAGAATCCCCGTTTTCGAGCCACTGTTGCTCACTTCTCTGATTTTGTCTGTAGTAATAGGCTCGGCGTTGCTTGATGCTCCCCAGCCGCTTAGTGTTGGCTGGGGGCCTGGAATTTTCCTGCGATGCTAATGGACGTTTGGGGCAATTTCGCGCTATGTGTCCTTCCTGCTTGCACTCGTAGCAGATGAGCACTCCTGGTCTTCTGGGCTGTGACCTCAAATTGTCCCTGCACACTGTATTTTCCTTGTGGCCAGGCTTCTCGCATGCCTTGCAATACAGTGCTCTTAGCCTCTTACGGCACTATTTAATTTTGTGCCCTAGTTTATAGCAGAACTCGCACTCAGGTCTTCTGTTTTGCTGCTGGTCTGGTAGAGATTGAGGCGGGAATTTTGTCGGATCTCCTTTTCGGCACTTATAACTCTCCTCATGCCCATACGTGTCACAAATTTTGCAGAACGGCGTGTTTAATCGTGCTGTGCAATTGGCATAAAAATGGCCCCTTTCTTGCAGAAAGCGCAAACGTCCCGTTCATTTTCAGTTGACATCGCCATATATATATTGACAGCATCCACTATGTGATACCTTTGACCCTTTTCTATTGCCTCCACGAGTTATCCCAATGAGCTATCCTCTCGCCCGATGCAGAGGTTCCGCAAAGCTTGGGTTTTTAAACCGGAAAATAAATGTCCTTACTGCCAGGTCCTGGAAAAATACTACCAATCTGCTGTTTCCATGTGGTTCGTTTATTTCCTCCTGCAGTAGTCCTTCAATTCTCGTGCCATATTGACAGATAGTCTCCTTTATTCCTTGTCGGTACGCTGCTAACTCCTCTCTCATATCCTCCAAGTCTCTTTTACGCGTATATTCGGCTTTCAAGAGGTCACAAACTACATCAACACTAGTGTAAACTCGATCGCCCAGTTTTTTGTAAGCGTCACTGAGAAGTCGTTCCTTTACACAACCTGCTGCCACCAAGTCATCGCTTTACTTCAGTGTATATTTAAGCATCTGGCACCCTGCGATAAATTTCTTAAGGCTTACCCCCAGTTCCGGGTCCTCTGCTCCTGAGAAAAATGGCACGCATCGATTCACCATTTGAAGCAGTGAATTAAACGGCGTTTATGGTTGATACCAATTTTTTGCTATTAGCTGGAGTTGCGGAGTTGCCAATTCGTCCATCAGGCTCCCAAATGATGTTTGAGGGCTTAAACGGTGATTGCTGGTGCGTATGTCGGGGTGGATGCAGTAATGCTTGTGTTAGTCTATCTAGCTGAACCGGTGCTGGCTGCTGCGTAAGCTGTGGAGGTGGTGGGGGTGGTTGCAGTGTCGGCTTATTTACCTTCAATGGTGATGTTTGGTCCTGTGTTGATTCACTGGTTGGCATGCTCAGATTTTTAACCTGACTCGTATTTTCCGTTTTTTCTTCAGTTGCCTGACTCAGCCTGTCTCTTACGGCCTTAATTTGACCTCTTTGTCTCTCGATGGTAAGCTTCTCTTCCGAGATTTTCTCTAAATTTTGTCCTTTGCTCTCCAACACTGCCTTAAGCTTATTTATCTCGTCTTGATGTTCGACTAGCTCGTTGTCTGATTGCGCGAGAGAAATATTTAATTGTTTGTTCTGCGCTTTCAGCAGTTTATTGGCGTCTTGCAGTTTTTCTAACTCCTTTTCTGAACCGGCGCTCTTTCAATTTACTGAAAATTTGGATATATTTTCTAAAAGGATATCAAACTCTTCTTCTTCTGTCTTAGCTTTTATTGAATCTTTAACTTTTGCCAAAAAACTCTTTTATGATTTAGTGACTCTAAAACTTCCCACAACTTAATTATATATCTTTTCGTTAGTTGTTCAAATTCAAAAATCATTTGTGTTAGTTCTTCAATTTTGTCCGCCATTTAGAACAGCGCCAGGATACTTACCATTTTTACCAACATGTGTTAACCTCCGACGCTTATACTTCGCCTTTTAATACTTTTATATTTAATTTTTTTTTTCCTTACAAAAAGTTCTTTTAAGGAATTGGCTGACACTTGCAACTTGGTGAGTAGTAATCCGCCAATCCCTAAAACCTTGCCTTGCGCTAGAATCTGCTTCAGGAGGTCGTAACCACCAACTAACGCTTACGTCAATCCGTGGTACAAAACTCCTTTAAAAAAATCAAACCGAAGGCTCAAAGTCTGTTTTTTTCTTTTTTTCCAATGACTCTCACTACCCAGTGTATTAAACACTTAGGCCTGCTATAAGTGTCCAAACACTAGTAACAGATAATGAGCTTCAATCTTAGTAATTTTTTCAGGATCTGAGCCAATCGACAGGATTCCACACGACAGGATTGTTTCTAGGAATCACCAGAAGCAGACAGAACTTCCTTAATTTATTTATTTAGGTCCTTACCGGTGACTGTTATTCAAAACGTGATCCGGTTAATGTTATGATGCTCGTCCTGTCTCTGATAATTAAAAACGCCGTGAAGGATTTCTTTTAAGCTTTTTATTTTACAACTATCTTAAAATAGTTACAACTCTTTCGCTTAACTACTTTACGAAGACCAGACGAAAAGTTGTAGAATCTCCCGACTGAAGCTCTGACTTCTGCTTATATAGTCTGCTTTGACCTCAAACTGGCTCTTGCGACATATCGTCGTCCCGGAGTTATTTCCTCGTATATCACAATCAACCTTTTGTTGGGAAATTGAAGTTTAAAGTTTAACATGGCATATAAAAAAAATGGCTCGTTGGAAATCGTTGATTCTGTTTTCCTTATATAAAATGCTTTACTTTTTATTATTTCTGATCATTAATTTAAAGTTACTTCGAAAATTCTTTAAGTTATAGGGTTTTTTTCATTCCAAGAATTTTTGACAATTCATCGTATACGCCACTTTTTTGGCAACCTGTGTTGGAAAGTGGATATACGAGCAAATGAATTAATAAAAATTTGATAATGTTTTTTTGTTTTATTTGTTTTGACACGAAAATCGACTTAACAAAAATTTTTTTAATGAGTTTATATAAGAAATTTGTTATTTAAGTATCCGTTTTTCATTTAAAAATAGAAAAAGGAGTCCAAATCATAATCTTATTGTTGAAAAATGACTTAACTCCGCATTTCCTGAGAAAAACGACTTGCCACTGCATCAAATAGCGAAATGTTTTTTATACATTAAAGGTAGCATTCAAAAGTCATACCTGATACCTTAAAAACGTGCCTATTTAAATGATACACATTTCTCTTCTTATTCTTTTTCCGTGACCTAAACATTTCTAAAAAAAAAATTTGAATTCTTATTTTTGTTGGGGAAATTAAATTATTATACGTTATGTAATCAATTAAGCTACAAAATAAAGAATTGATATGGGTATTGTTGTTGGTACAACGAAACTGTACCTTCCACGTTTGTTTTAAGGAGCTGAACTACCTGCATTAGCTTTGTTGTGCTGTTTTGCACTCATTTCCATTTGACTTTGAACAAGTCAGGAATCTTTAATCGGTCTAGCCCGACAAAAACACAAACCAAGAAAAATAAATCAAAAGCATCTTATAGTATTCTATTAGAAGGAACAGTGAGCATGCGGACGTATTTAAAACGCTTGATAGAGCGGCGTGATCTGTGGTGTTACAAGATGACGTTAAACATAATACAATCGGCTATGGTTTTAAAACAATATCTACAAAGTAAAAATTCAATATAATACGGTTCACTGCAAGCGTGAAAATTTCAAAACCATTTTAAGTATTTCAACCCCAAAACAAATTGCGCCACAGAAACAAAAAGACATTGAGAGTCTATTCATCTATCTTCCAGAAGAAGATGTTAAATACTTTCAAAATTTATTAATTTCAAATAACTTTTTATATTATAAATTTAAAGAAATGCAATTTGTTATATTATAATAAGCATTCCACACTATTTTCAGAATGAAAATTTTTGTAGGAGTGTTACTATGAGAATTTTTTTTTTTGCTTCTTTTGTTTTTTTTTTTCACACGAATAAATCTTTTTTATTTAAAATAAACATAAAAAAATGTTTCTTAAAAAAATTTTTTTTTGTTACGATGAGATAACACAACAACTTTTTACTGCGAAAATTTCATATATAAATCATAGTATATCCACAAAATATGGATATACGATGTTATAACGCGTAGAAACTATCATTTTAAAGGATATACAATTATTTAGCTCACAAATATCTCGTAAACTATATGGTATAGCAACCTGGAGACTCGACAGATGGATAGATCTTGAAAAAGTACGCGGGAAAACGTTTTTATCTCAAATTTTTTCATTCTGTGATATACGAGGAGATAACTCCGGGACGACGATATGACAGAGTCGCACTTATTATGTCGAAATCGTTCTTGCGACACATTTCGTTCTTTCGACATAGCTGTTACGACATACACCTGAAATGGCTGCTTATGCGAGTTAATTCGGTCACCTTCATTGCACAATTATTGCACGTGGCGTTCTTATCGCGGGGAAGAAAATGCATGCTTGCATTTTCGCCAAAGTGAATGCATGCTCGCTCGCTCGACGTGCCTGACCTACATCAATAGTATGATCGTTCGCTTGGCGCGCTTGGCCTACGTCAATATTTGTCTGCTACGCTGTGTGAGTGACTCATAACACTGTGCTCTTTCAAGGATTTCTATATTCGAAGTGCTGGCATTTCCATACAATTGCAAACCATGCGTCCATGTTGAGTTTATAACTTGGTTGTATAGAAGGATTTTATATTCAATTCATTTGGGTTCTCTTGGGTTCAATATGCTAACGCCATGTCAGCCTTTTGTCCAAATAAATCCCGAGATATGTGACTTACTCACATTGCGGGATGCGTACGATATTAAGGAAAATGTCCGGAGGATCTTTTTATAAAGCGTGAATTTAATATGTTGAAATTTAAGCTCATTTATGGTGGTTCGTCATTTAGATAACCAGCTTAGGATTTCGCTCAGGTGATCTTGGAGCTGAAAAGTTTCGAAACTTATGTCCTTGTGCCGACTAAGTACTGCTGTGTCATCAGAAAACGTTGAAATCAATATTCTATCGTTCTTTGGAATATGTGCTGTGTAAAGAAGAGATCCATCAGCACCCCCTTGGGAGACTCATGTGTTTATTTTTAAGGTTTTTGTAATAACTGAGTTATGTCTTACTTAAACCGTTCTATGGTTTAAGTAGGATTCAAAGATCGCGTGAAAATTAACGGGAAGTAATCTTCTGATTTCGTATAACAGTCCCTCATGCCAAACTCTATCGAACGCTTGTTGAACATATAGGAATACTGCAGGCTAGCTCCCCCGATTTTAATAGGCAAGCCTTATTTCATTTGTAATCCGATTTACCTGTTCGATAGATTTTGGAGGTTCGGTGTCGCAAGGGCACACTCTAATCAACGTACGATTTTGGGAGATCGGGGTCGCAAGGACACACTCTAATCAACAGATTTGGGCATTTGGTGTATCTTAAACACAAGCTTGCATCGTACAAGGGAAAATTCAGCCATGAATTTTGAAACGATTGTAAACCGCCAATATCAGCTGGGGGACGACATAAGGCAGTTCATTGAAAACTCTGCAAAATCTCCGAAAGAGCACCGCACTTCTCAATTTTATAGAATTTAAATTCAGCGGTTGCAAGAATTAACATTACAGCTTTACAACAACCATTCAAAAATTAATGCTCTTGACGAAAAGCCGCTTGATGATGACTATTTTGAAAGTTCATACTACAAAGGAATCAATAAAATGGCTAGAGATTACATCAGAAGTATGGAGAAAAGGGCAGTGGAGCTGGCAGCAGGTGCCGAAGCGTCTGCAAAAGCAAGATCAATGCAAGAACAACAAATAAAACATAAACAACAGAGAGTAAGCTACGAAGAAACCCCTTCGTAATCAAAGAGCACTCATTGGGGCCTTAGAGAGAAATATTGAAGAAATTTACTTAGCTCAAAATGAATAGCATCCACATTCGTTCTACACCATCAAAGTAGCGATTTTGGAAAAACTTATGGCAGAGTTAGAGCAAAATAACGCCCCTCTGTGGGAGTCAACCGATGAAAACCAAATAGAGGAATACACCCTACAAACCTATTATGAGATGGAATCTAAAGTTGAGGCCGCATTAGTTGAACTCCAGGAACACATAAACGTTGCACCGCAACAGGCGAATCCAATCGCACTAAGATCACACGACAATTCTGCAGTCAATGCTCAGCTGCCAAGGATATCATTGCTAAAGTTCAATGGTGATTATATGCAATGGGTCGCATTCAAGGACCTTTTTGTAGAAATCATTCATCAGTCGTCCATAAGCGAATCTCAACGGATGCAGTATCTTTCAGAATCATTAGTTGGTGAACCAAAAAACTTAATCAAACACCTACCATCTTTTGGAAGCAATTATGCAGCTGCATGGAGCATACTCACAAGCATATATGATAAGAAACGTTTGCATGTATCAACACTACTAAATACACTTTTGTCACAACCCACTGTTAAAAATAAGTCTCCATCCTCAATGAAATTGCTTCATGACGTGACCAACGAATGCCTACATGGACTGAAAACTCAAGGAATGCCAACTCAGCATTGGGGTACCATTATTTCCCATGTGAAAATGCGGAAAATGGATCAAGCTACATAAACAGTATTCGAGCAACGCATTGACGACAGCAGAAGAATTATAACGCTTGATGAAATCTTGAAGTTTTTAGAACGTAGACTTCAAGCATTGGAAGTAAAGGGTAATGCCGACAAATCCAGCAAGCGCTCATGCGCCTCAGATGTAAGTACAGATGGTAAATGTCTCGTGTGTAAAAAGAGCGGCACAACGTTTATGAATGCAACAATCTAAAAAAGGGTCCTATGAAACAAAAGTGGCAGTTAGTTCAAACCCATCACTTATGCGCTAACTGCTTAAAACACGACATCAATCGAATAACTGTTAATCAGTTCATTGCACAAAATGCAAAAGAAGGCACAACACCCTCATTCATCCGGAAGAAAACAAATCATAAAATCAGCAACCAGGAGCACCTGCTCTGTTCACAACATCGACTATAAATCAAAAGGAGCAAAAAGTGGACTCAGTGACGCCTAATGCAGTAAGCCTTTTGACAAATCATACAGCTCTTGAGGAACACTTCGCTTTGTTGGGAACTGTAAAAATCATCCTTATGAACGAAAATGGCCACACAGTGGAGTGCACTGGATCACAAGTAATTCTGATCACAGAAAAGTTACAACGAAAGCTCGGAATAGCCACAACACTTTCTAGGCTACATTTCGAAGGCATTGGTCAAAAGGAAGCCGCAATTCGCCGTCGCGCAATGGTCAAAATACAATCTTAATTCAATGGTTTTACCAGGATGCATCCGCTGCCTTCTAGGGGCCGAAATATTCTTCGATTTACTCACAAAAGGAATCATAAAACTTAGTGACGGTTTGCCTACATTACAAAACACAGTATTTCGTTGGTCGCTGGCAGTGTAGGAATATCCCATTTATCTAATGCGATTTGTTGGATATGTTCTACAACCGATTTAGAACATAAGGACTGTCCCAGAAATAACTGTCCTTTTGTTGTTAGGCTATTTTTAAAAAATCGTTAACTCTATAGCAACATAATTGGTACCTAAATAAAGTATAAATATTGCAGATTTAAAAAAAATACTCATTCGTTAAATAAAAGAGCTACTGAAAAGATGGCGTCTCAACAAGAAGAAAAGCTGAAAGCAATTATTTACAAACACCTGGAAAATCCAAACACCACGTACAAAAAGATCGCTAAGGAAATTGGCGTGTGCGAAAAAACTGTCGGTAGGACCATAAAACGATACAGACAGCTTACCCCTTTATCAAAAACACCAGGATCAGGGAGAAAAAGTGGTCCAGCGAACCAAGCGGTGGCCCAGAACGTTAAGCGGCTGTTTACTCAGAATCCAGGCACTTCGGTTCGTGATATGGCAGCAAAAGCGGGAACATCGAAGTCAAGTGTTCAACGGATTAAAAAATTTTACAACCTTAGGGGCTATTAAGTACAAAAAGTAGCTGATAGGTCAGCAGAAAAGGATGCCGAAGCCAAGAGGAGGGCTCGAAAACTGTATCGCGATTACCTGCCCAAATTTGATTGCGTGATCATGGACGATAAAACGTATTGCAAAGCGGATTTCAAGGAGTTATCTGGACACGGATATTAAACTGCGGTTAGAAGGGGTGGAGCATCCTCTAAATTTACCACCGAAAAACATACCAAATTGAAAAAGAAATACATGGTGTGGCAGGCCATTTGCAAATGTGGCCTTCGAAGTCCGTGCAGAACCTTATCTACTTACTAGATGATTAAACCAATTGGCTGATGATAACATGCAATAATTTCCAGAAGGAGCAACTGCACTGAAAACCAATTTCTACGTCGTTGATGGGCTAGAAAGAGGTAGCACAATCCGAGAAGCCATTTATATTCAGCAGCAGCTGACAACCATATTTCAAAGTGCCGGAATTTTTTTTGACGGTTTTTTATTATTGCATCTTCATATCATATTACAAAACTTTAGAAGGGGATTAAATGTGAGACAGTGATGGCAAGTCACGCCTTTTGAGCCTTGAGTTGCTGTTTGTTAGCAACAAATTTCTAGCTAGTGGGTTCGGATGTTGGGACAACCGAGTGCAATATTTGCGGCTTAATGAAGTAAGTTCGTTTTTGACCATCGAACTTTATGTATGTTTTCGTTTTTATAAACAATAAAGCACCAGTTATAGTCCGAAAAATTTTGGACTGTGAGCGTTGTATAATGTCTATTAAAGAATTACTTTAATTATGCTTTCCACCAAAACTGGGTGCCATAAGTCCATATAGGCTTTATTGGTGCGTTGTAAAGAAGCACTTTGTGTTCGAGCCGCAATCGTGACTTACTGTTAAGAAGCCAGTGCAGTTTTTGGGTGCTCAGCTTCATTTGGGTGCGTTTGGTCTCAATATGCTTGCGCCATGTGAGACGGCGATCTAAGTTAATGCCAAGATACCTCACTTCATTGGCTTGTGGAACATGCGTGTTATCAAACATAATAGGGAGGCAGGTTCCACGACGCAACGTGAAACTAATGTGGATGCATTTAATTTCATTTACTTTTATTCTCCAGTTCGCTAGCCAGTCTTCAATAGTATGAAGATGATTATTTGGAACTCGAGAGGCGACCACAGGGTCGCTGCGGAATACAAAATTGCTGTGTCATCTGCAAATGTCGATGTGAAGAGTTCTGGGGATACAGGCAGATCAGTCGTGTAAATCAGGTATAGCAGTGGCCCTAGGGCACTACCTTGAGGTGTATATGCTGAAATGTCAAATTCATTTGTCGTGTGTGTTCCATATTTAATTTTGAACTTCCTTTCAGAGAGGTAGGATTGTAGGACTTTGTGCGTATTTTCGGGAAGGGTATGTTTAATTTTAAACTTGCGAGATATCCAGAAATATGGCGGAACAGTTTTTAATTTTTTCGAATGCGTTTCTGATTTCGGTGGTAGCTCTGTTTACCTGTTCAATGGTGCCATGGCTTTTACGAAATCCAAACTGGTGCTCGGGAATAACTCCAAAGTTTTGCAAGCGTGGTAAAATTTTTGCAAAGAGACTGTTGTGGTTATTAGGGGGATGTATCAGTCTGGCTCCTCCAGACTACTACATAGACCTAAATATCCTTTATAAATAAAATCCAGGACACAGAGAATTCATTTAAGTCTTTTTATTGGTTTACTTGTTATTTTAATTACAATGTTTCGATCCTACTCTAGCTCCTATTTGACTCGAAAGGACTTCCCTAATTCCCTATCTAACAATTAAGTCTACGCTCCGTTGTCGTGGCCCTTGGGTGAGTACGTGCACCGGAGTTGAGACTTTGAATACTAAATCAAGTATCCGCTTGTCGATGTCGATGCTTCCCTTTAATAAGGAGAAAGTGCTTAGGCTGCACTTTCCCGCCAAATCTGGAACACTTCCGCAATGATGAACTGCTGTTGTGGAATCGACTATAGCCCAATTTCGCTGTTCTCTATGACTTCGTATATCAGTTGGTGCTGACGTAGTCGTCGTTCTCATTTTCGCTGACCTACTTTTGCGTTCCAGCTCTAATTCTGCTTTGGTGACGATATTGCGTCATCGTGTTCGGTCGTTGCATATCTTTGGTTCGCTTCTGTCTGTTATTCGCTGTTCTTGCAAAAACGGTCGACTTTTTCTATCGATCAGTTCCCGCTAGGTAGTACAGTGAGTCCTCGTATGTTGTTACTCACAACATTCCTCCTCCTCTTGAAGAAGTCGCGTTTATCGTGACGCAATTAACCCTCAGAGCATGTAGGTGTTATTCGTGCTCTCAAGACGATATTTCTTAATTATGCCTTGGTGTTGTTTTTGAGTACTTCTCTCGACTGCATACCCGATTATGGATCATTGACTTCAATTTCGAGTTATTGTTTAGATACCGCATTGAAAAACTTGTTGTTGCTACTCCCAAAAGCCGCTGATGCAGCAAATATCATTCGACCTTGTAAATAAATTCAGCTTGGGAAATTGTGGATACCTGATGTATGCGTGTAGATTGTAGTTTTTCATCCACCAGTAGCTCGTGAATCTGCCAACTCTCCCCCTTTTAGCGGAGTTGCGAGCATCGTGACTGTGAAATGTTTCTGATGTACTGACTTATATTTTTGCTGGAAATATGGCATCTTGGTGCCGGGAGTTGTTGTTGGGCAATTGAGACGTTTGCCTTATGGGGCTTCTTTTGTTGTTATGTTGATGGACCATGTTTATGTGTACCAGAGCGGATACCGGAGTTTTACCTAAAAATATTAGTCATTCTAATTTAAAAAATACCATTCTTTGCTAACGAATTAACTGTCTTAAACCAAAAAGACTTTCTTTAACTAATTATACAAAATTTTAGAATACCATTGTTTGCTAAAACCAAAGTTAATTATACAAAATTGTAGATTATTATTGTGAACAGAATTGTTTTCAAATTTATATATTCTTTTTGCTGCGTTCTAATATATATAGTGATTTATTTGTTCTTCTTAAGATTTTATACAACCATAGGCAAATATTACAATTATTGAGTGCTTATCATTATTAATATTATTTTTTTAAATTCTCAACTTAGACATGCAATAATATTCTTATTGAATTGATATCTTTGTTTTTTGTTTTAAAAATATTTTTTTTTTTTTTTTGTTTTATGTGTGTTGCTTTCAATGTATGTTTTCAATTCGCATTTTTTTTCTTTTGTCTCTCTTTTTTTTTAATTTATGCTTTTGACTTTTTTATCTCTTTGTAGGTACTTTTTTTGTTTTTTTTATTATTTTTTTTTACTCTTTATTTTTATACAAACTTAGTTCTAATCCATGAATTTTTTCAAATTTAGTATAAGGTATCTTTTTAACTATTATTTTCTCCATTTCTTTTTATTTATTAAAAAAAAAATTTATTTGTATCTTTCTAAAATGGTTTACAGTGTTTTGAATATGCCAAAAATACCTATATTTTTAAGGTATTGTCTTCTATGTACCCTGCAGTAATTCCAACTACTCTCCAACTACTCCCCAACTAGTCACAAAAATACCAGGACTACTCCCTCTTAATTTGCGAACCAATGCTTTGAACTGTCTTTTTTAACGTTGAGCTGTCATTGGAAAATAACTAGTTACAGTTTTTGCTCATATGAACTAGACCTGGAGTATATACAGTTGGGTCAATTTTTGGTCAATTTGTTTTTTTTGCACATTTTATGAAAAAAAAAAAAAAATTATTTTCTCCTCTTTGTTTTGTATTTTTTTTCTCTTTTGTTTTTTTTTTAAATCTTTTCTTTTTCACTACTTTTTTAATTTTCTCGCCTTGACCGAGCCTCGAACCGCTGATCCCTGGGTTGGTAAGTCAGCGTCTTAACCATTACGCTAAACAAGCAAATTTAATGTATTGATCAAAACGCTCATTTGAGTTTTTGGTTGCTGAAGTTTTTGTGGAACGCACGAGTAGAATTTTTACTACAAAAATTTTTTTATTGAAAAATACATATTAAAAAAAAAAGATATAATAGAAAAAAAAATACTTAAAAATTTAGCAAAACATTTTTTAAATTCAAAATTAACTATTAAATAAAATAAATTAAAATATAAACATAAAAAAAACTTGGTAATAAAAAAAAAATTATTCTCACCCGAGCCAAGGATCGAACCCCAACCCATGAGGTCGCTGAGCGATAGTCTTAACCGTCCAGCTAACTACCTTTCGGTGGCGCAACGATCAGAATGCGAACTTAAAGCAGACAATCACAATTTCTTTTCTACTTCGAAATCGAAGCACAAAGCGAAAGGAAATCCTGAAACTCACCCCCCGTAGATCTCCGTAGATACATAAAATACTGTACATTTTGACTAGTCATATTTCGAGTAACCTCAGAGTACTCCTGTTTGGCAAATTGACCTCTTCATTACTGCAGGGTACTTTTTCTTGAATATATACAGATATTTAGTAAATCTTTCTATATACTTTTTAATACTTACCAATTTTTTCCTTTTTTTGTTGTTATACTTCGTTCTCGTTCTTGTGGTCGGGCCAGTTTTATTTCCACCAAGCACATCTTGTGCCTAAGCTTGTCTAAAAAAAAATATAAAAAAAAACACAAATTACGGTTCTGGAGTCCCTACTTCATTCTCATTTTTTTTGATTTTATTTTCTGCTAATAATGCTTTTGATTCCGAAGATTTTAGTTCAATTGCAACGTATACCGGGGCTTGTTCAAAATATTCGTGACTGTGAGACTTCAAAATAGTTTTCGAGATATCTGGCTTTTATAAGTTTCGATAGGGCATTCTTTTTTATACATCGCCTTAAGCGATGTTAAAAATAAACTCCTAGTCATAATTAAATTTAAAAACAGTAGGACCTCACTTAACATGATAAAAATCTTTGTTTTTGGAATGATTTTTTACATTAAAGAACTCTTTACGGAACTTTAAAATTGTACGAAAATGTTTTGTTTAACGGATTCGATTTTGAAGTTGAAATTTCGCTATCGCACCTATTTGATTTTATGTTGCGGTTCACGCCATTCCATTTAAAAATATATTGTATGAGAGCAAATGTTTTTAAAAAACTCGTATAGACTGCTTTCCTTGTATCAAAGAAATTTTTTAATACTTCTGTAGCACTAACTTCGTTGTTAGAAGGATCAGGACGTATGTAACAACTAGTGGAGGATCACCCTAATAACTGTATCCACTCGGGTGAATAAATAGTCCAAGTTAGTTTCTTTAAAATTAATTATTTATTTGAAGCAGGAACAAGAACTATTTATATATTTTTTTGAGAGCTAGCGAAAAGCTTATCATATCTTTTTTAAATTCCTAATAAAGAAAACTTTTCAATTCGAAAACTATGTTACTAGATTAACAAAAAAGATATGATTTATAAAAAGCAATGATTGCTCGGTCGCTACATCACTCCCCCTTCTGTTGAGTTCGAAAGTGCACCTTACGCGCCTTAATGGCATTCGAAGTTACGGCAGTTAAGTTCGTCACTTGTTCTTTCTCCCCATCATGAGTTAAGTCTTTATCGCCTAAAATGAATGCTGCCTTTAAGCGATCTACCGTAATGTTCTTTGTTTTTCCATTGCAATCTATCGCGAAAAACTTGTCAAACCGTTTCAGAACTGGAAAGGGTCCTTCATATGGGGCTTGTAAAGGTTTACAAACCATCGAATTCCGAACGAATACATGCGTAGCAGAATATAGATTTTTTTCAACAAACGTCCTTTGACCAGAATGATGGGCAGTTTGGGTTGTTCGTAGGCTACTCATATATTTTTTTTAGTTTATTAACGAATTCGGTTTGGAGGGTGTCCCGATTTTCCATTTCTTCAGACACGAATTCTCCAGGTAAACATAAGTTTGATCCGTAGGTCAATTGTGATGGACTCGCATTAATTTCTTCCTTGATTACCACTCGGAACCCTAGAAGTATTAGAGGTAAAATTAACACCCAGTTGTCGTTTTTATAACATTTAATTGCTGCTTTTAATGCTCGATGGAACCTTTCGATGGTACCGTTGGAAGCCGGGTGATAAGCGGTGGTGCGCAGGTGATTAATACCCAGAAGTTTTGTTAATTCGTTAAAAAATTTACATTCCAATTGGCGAGCTTGGTCGGTAGTCACTCGTAGTGGTACTCTAAATCTTGATATCCACGTAGAGTAGAATGCAAATGCTACGTTCTCTGCTGAAATATCTTCCAATGGGCAAACTTCCACCTATCGTGAAAAACGGTCGACCATAGTCAGGCAATAGCGAAATCCTTTAGAGGGTGGCAATGGGCCGACAATGTCCATAATAACATGGTCAAAACGCGCTGAAGAGTTTAAATACTGTTGAACTGGTGATTTGTTATGCCGGTGAATTTTACTTTTCTGACAAGTGATAGAAGTTTTAGCCCAAAGAACACAGTCTTTCTTCATACCAGGCCACACGAATTTTTCAGCTACTAATTGAGACGTCTTCTTCCCATTTCCAGTGACAAATATTGTGAATCAAATCGAAAGCGGTTTTGCGAAAAGTCTTCGTTAAAACTGGGCGAGCTGTACCAGTAAAAATGTCACAGAGAATCGATGCATTTGTATTTGGAAAAAGCAAAGACTTTATTTGTAGACTGGAATCCGAATTCTGGAGTTCTTTTAGTTTTTCGTCTATCTGTTGATCACGTGACAAATCGTCGTAATCAATAGTTTTGCTGACATGAATAGCTTCTATTCTGGATAGTGCATCTGCGACGATATTGTTTTTCCGGCGATATGCCGGATATCAGTAGTAAATTGACCCAAAAAGTCTAAATGTCTGGCTTGTCTCGGGCTGGCCCTATTAAGATCTTGTTGGAATGCGAATTGGAGTGGCAGGTGGTCCGTGTAGATACAAAACGCTCTTCCTTCAATCATGTGGCGAAAATGCCTCACACCCTTATAAGCTGCCAAAAGTTCCCTGTCGTAGGAACTGTATTTTTTCTGAGCGGCCGTCAATCGTTCCGAATAAAAGCCTAGCGGCTGTAGATTCTTAGTCGTTAGTTGTTGTAAGACAGCGCCTACGGCTACGTCCGATGCATCGACCATGAGGACCAAAGGAGCGTTGGGTTTCGGAAAGGCGAGGTATGTCGCGTCGCGAAGCTGATCCTTACAATTTTGAAAAGCCATCTTGCCTTCTTCAGTCCATTTGATCACGGTCTTATCAGTTTTTTTGTTGCCGGGCATAAGTTGATATAACGTGGCCTGTTGAGTTGCTGCTCTCAGAAGGAATCTGCGGTAAAAATTCAGCATACCTAAAAAACGTTTGAGGTCGCAAACGCGCTGTGGTAGTTCATATCGGGACAATGCATCCATTTTGTCCGGTGTAGGTTTTATACCGTTCCTATCTACAGTGAATCCAAGAAAGATAACTTTCTTATTTGCGAAATTACATTTTTCCAGGTAAATCTTCATCTCAAATTGTTGAAGTCTTCTGAAAACGCTTTTCACATGTTGTTTGTGCTCTTCCATATTTCGCGAAGCTATCAAAATATCGTCTAGATAAGTAAAGGCGAAGTCGAAATCGCGCAAAATGTGGTCCATGAAACGCTGAAAGGTTTGGCCTGCATTCCATAAGCCGAAAGTCATCTGTGTGAACTCGAATAACCCAAACGGTGTCGTTATGGCCGTTTTGGGCACGTCAGCTGGTGATATGGGTATCTCATGATACGCTTTGCGAAGGTCGATTGTTGAAAAAATTTCTCGTCCTTCTAGCTAGTGTGTGAAATCATGGATATGAGGGATGGTATATCGGTCTGGTTCGGTTATCGCATTTAACCTCCTCTTCACCATGTGCAATGGACTTGCCCAAGGACTGTTAGATGGTCTACAGATTCCAGCATCCAGGAGGGACTGTATCTGTGCTTTAGCAATTTTGAACATCTCAGGGGAAAGTCTACGAAATTTTGCAAATACTGGTGGTCCATTTGTGATTATGTGGTGTACAACGTCGTGAGTAGAAACCTTAGTAATCGGTAGATCACGGGTGATTTCAGGGAATTCCATTATCATGGAGTGAAATTCGTCGTTGGCATTTACTGCTGATAAGCCCAGAATTGGATGATCGATTGTGAACATCAGACAGTTAACTGAAATATTCGTGGTCCCATCTTGCAACTTTCGTTGTCGCATATTTATAATTAAATTGTGATGCCCGAGAGAGTCGGCTCCTAGGATGGGCTGTGTTACCTCCGCGATTATGAAGTTCCACGGAAACGGACGACGTAGGCCTAGATTTAAGGTAAGCCTTTTTTCTCCGAATGTCTTGATTGAAGAGCGATTTGCAGCGAATAGATATTTATCTTGGTCTGGAAAATGTTTCTGTCGATGGTTCGGTGGTATTACGCTGACGTCGGCTCCAGTATCTACTAAGAACTGTAGTCCCGAATTTGTATCAGTCAGTGTTAGGCGGCGATGTGTCTGCGGTTGGCTGTCACGCATTGCCGCTGGTGACAGACAGTCTAGTTTGACCCTTTTTTGCAGGGCTCTTCGCATTTGGTTGCATGTTCACTTACGATGATACCAACAAAGACCTTTGGCGTCATGGTCCTCACCGTTCCGACTACGACTGCGGTTTCGTGATTTGGAACGGCTGCGAGAGCGTTGAAACTGATTTTTTAAACTAGATATTTCTTTTGTGAGCTGCGCAATTTGTTGTTGCAACGATATTTCGGTTGTTGTGGCAGCCGAAGATGAGTGAACTTCCTGGATGGCATAGTTGTCGTTGACTCCGGCAATTTTGTCAGCCATAGTAGCGATTCGGTCGAGAGGTTCACTACTGACTGAGACGATAGCTCTCATATGCGATGGTAAGCGTGTCATCCACATGGACTTCAATAGTGCGTCCTCGATTTGCGTACCAGCCAAATTTCTCATCTCGCGTAAAAGCTGGGAGGGACGCAAGTCTCCCAGGTCTATTTCCCGAAGCAATTTATTCAGCCTTTTTTGCTCCGAAACAGAAAATTCATCTTACATGCGTCTCTTCAAGGATGTGTACGGGTTCTCCCCAGGCATGTTTAACACCAAATCGCTTACTTCAGAAAGGATCGCTCCATCGATCGATGCCACAACCGTACGAAATTTAGTAGATTCCGCTGTGATACCCGCTGTAATGAACTGTGATTGCACCTGTGTAAACCATAATTCTGGTCTGGCATTCCAAAAGGGGGGTAATCTTACGGAAATGCGAGCCAATTCTCCGCTCCGGGGGTCACCGCTCCCTGCCGATTGCGATGTGTGAGTTGTGGGGATGGGTCCTGAAGTTATTTGCGAAGAACGCGACTCGTCGTTAGAGTTGACTATCGGCATCTTTCAAATCACGTCGGGGTCACCAATGTAGCACTAACTTCGTTGTTAGAAGGATCAGGACGTATGTAACAACTAGTGGAGGATCACCCTAGTAACTGTATCCACTCGGGTGAATAAATAGTCCAAGTAAGTTTCTTTAAAATTAATTATTTATTTGAAGCAGGAACAAGAACTATTTATATATTTTTTTGAGAACTAGCGAAAAGCTTATCATATCTTTATTCAATTCCTAATAAAGAAAACTTTTCAATTCGAAAACTATGTTACTAGATTAACAAAAAAGATATGATTTATAAAAAGCAATGATCGCTCGCTACACTTCTTTAATTATAAATGGATTATTTAAAATAACTCTAATTTTTTAATCAAATTTATCGTCTCATGATATTTTTCTCTTTCTTTATTTTCCTGCGAGGTAAAAGCTGGTACCTTTATTGCGGAATTGTTTAGCCTACTCAGTGGGTTGTCTTTGAAAATTTCCTTTGAATGTTCTTCTTTAACTAACACATCATCTATCATTTTCATTAAACTACCATAACGATTTCTATCGACTTCCTCGTCGAGTTTGTAATCTTCCTTACCACCAGACTTTCTATTAACTTCAATCCATTTATGGTTCTCGTAAGCGCGCTTCCTACGAAAAGATTTGGTTTTATCTCTTTTTATTCAATATAACATTTCCTTTGAGTCCTTTTGCGCATATTGCTATTATTCTCGCTTCCCTAGCTTTGATTGTGACTGCCTCTGCAACACAAATCATTTCACTAGGATTAGAAGCTAACAGACGTTGTGACGTAATTGGTCCCCAAGACCAAAAATGATTTCCTTATTGATACCATCTATTATTGATTGATTCCATAGCTCATCTGTACTTTAAAGTCCATCTGCCGGAATTCTGCTTCCTTCGGGCAACACCTGAAGTTTGAATTTTAATTCCGGATAATCAGAATGGGAAGTTTCCGTAGTCCTTGCACTATTAATGTGACCCCCGAATGCTCATACGAGCCGGCTTGTTTCTCAAACATTGAAATTTGTCATGTCCTTTAGTGCTTCTATTTTAATTAAACTTGTATCAGAGCCATTGTCCACTAGTAAAGTGACTTTGTTGGTTTTAGTTTGTCCGCATAGGAACACTATAAACGCGTCCTCCGATACTGCCTCTACGTTCTCCTTCTTTTTAAGCTTCCGACAATGTGTGACTAACTTTGTGGCAATATCCTGTCTATATCCTTTCTTTTCCTCTTTTTCACTATAATCTTCTACTTGTAATGACATTTCTTTTCTACCGCTTAAGTTTATGATGTTATTATCCCTTTCTCTTGCGTATAATTCATCAAATAAAATTTTGTTTAATTGTTGGTCCTTTAAATTCATAGTATCCTACAATTTTATTGTTTCTTCTTGTCCCCCATCTCTTTTTACATGCGTCTTTTTTGGAACTAGATTAGGCCTTTCATTTTCGAACGTATTCAGGGCTTTCCGGTCTATAGGCCTTGACCGGGCCGCTGAGAGTTTCCCTTCCTATTATCTTGTTATTGTACGTTAAAAAATCTTGCTGTATGCCCAAATTGAGACCATTTGTAGCATTGTATTAGGTGTAGTAAAAAGAAATCCATTATTTTTGCATTAAATTGAGGGCTTTATTTAAGATAGTTAGAATGACCCGATTTAGGTCAAATATGCGCCGTTTTGTTCGATAACTTGTTGCCATTTTAAAGGTAATTTCATTATGCCTCTCTCATAGAAGCCCTCGTTCCTATTAGCAAAAAATTGAGACAGTCGAATTTCAGAAGCCTCTCTTGAAGCGAATGTTTCACCAGCAAAATTGTTCGCCATGGACAGGAACAGATGGTAATCACTTGGTGCCAGGTCCGGACTATAAGGTGGATGCAGAAGAACCTCCAACCAAACTCCCGGAGCTTCTGGCGAGTCACTATCGATGTGTGTGGCCTGGCGTTGTCCTGATGGAACACAATTCCTCTCCTATTGGCCAAAGCTGGCCGCTTATGGGCGATTGCTTCCTTCAGACGGTCTAATTGTTGACAGTAGAGTTCCGAGTTAAGAGTTTTGCCGTATGGGAGCAGCTCATAGTAGATAATTCCCTGCCAATCCCACCAAACACACAGCAAAACCTTCCTGGCCGTCAATCCTGGCTTGGCCACCGTTTCCGCCGGTTCACCGTGTTTCGACCACGACCGTTTTCGCTTGACGTTGTCGTAAGTGACCCACTTTTCATCACCAGTCACCAACCGCTTCAGAAATGGGTCGATTTTGTTGCGGTTCAGCAGCGATTCGCAGATGGAAATTCGGTCTATGAGGTTTTTTTGCGTTAACTCGTGTGGCACCCATACATCGAGCTTCTTTATGTATCCAGCCTTATTCAAATGGTTCCAAACGGTTTTTTGTGCAATCTTTAGCTCCTTTGCAATCGAAACAGTGCTAACATGACGGTCGGACTCGATAATTTCCATGATTTTATCGACATTTTCGACAATTGGCCTTCCAGTGCGTGGTGCATCCTTGACATCGAAGTTACCGGAACGGAATCGACGAAACCAAAATTGCGCATGATTGGCTGTTACAGTATCAGGTCCATAAACGCTATTCACATTTTCAGCCGCCTGGCTTGCGTTTTCTCCCTTATCGAAGAAAAACTGCAAAATGTAGCGAATTTTCTCTTTGCTGATGTCCATCTTTGACAAGCTCTCAAACAAAACTGAATCAATCAATCAAAAAAGTGTCAAAAAAGCTTTTTTAGTAGGAACTGTCATCTTTCTAATGCCCCTAGCGGAACACGATCGGACTTATACAACGCGAGATGCAGATAAATAACGCCATCTATTGGAAAAATAATGGATTTCTTTTTACTACACCTAATATATCAGTGCGGCTATTTTCAGGAAAATCCTTTATGAAACTATTCGACCCACTATGTGGTGAAAATTGATGATTTTACGAGTGGTTATGATTAATATTTTCTGTCCTGTTTTGAATTTCGTCTCTTCTAAACGGTGCTCTATTCAGGAGCTGAATTTCTTGCATATTAAAATTATCTTGCCTTCTTTTACAAAATTTGTTACTTTCGTGGCCATTTGTTTGACATATATTGCAAAATAGATTCCTAAGTCTGCCAAAACAATTACTATCTACATGGCCTCTCGTTCCACAATAAGTGCAAGTTTGTGCATCCGAGCATGTGGTCTTGCTATGGATTAAATTGCATTTTCTGCTTTTTTGATGCCCATATTCAGCACAAAACTCGCAGTAAGGGGTATTCCTTCTCTGCTGGCATATGTCCCAAGTATACCCTACTGTCTTGCAAAAAGAACAAATGAATGGCTTAGGGGATGCGGGGAGGCATTGACTCACAAAATAGTTGGAACTAGATTTTATATTATATTCAATGTGAAGATCTTCAGACTCTTCTGCCAATTTGATTTAATCAGAAATCGGCTTATCCTTATTTGTTTCGAGTCTTATTTGCATATAAGGATCCCGCACACCAAAAACAAACTTGTTTGTGGCCAGCTTTCTATATTTTCTTAGCGCGGATACTGCTTCTGAGGAATTCCACGACTTATTGTTAATTTCTTCTGCCTCATTCAATAGAAACTCCAATTTTCCCCCAAATGCTGACGCTCTCTCGGTATCCTGTTGCGCCGCGCCTGCTATTTCTGATCTTATTGTCTCGAGACTCCTACGCTTTAAGAACTCCCTTTTTATTATATCACAAACCTCATCCAGGCTATTAATTTTCCGCTGATTAATTTTAACATACGCTATGCCAGATAGTCTATTTTCTATGCATTTAATAATGTCCCTTATACCGCGACCATTTACTACGCTTTTCAATAATTCTATTCCTGTTACAAATTTGTCCACTTCCATAATTCTTAATTCTAGGTTATTTGATCCTGAGAAGTAAGGCACAAGTTGAGTTACCTTTTTCATTAGCTCATCTACTTGGACTGGATTATTCATTGTTATTCTTACTGAAGGCAAACTGCTCGCAACAAAGGGTTCAGATTTAAAATTAGGTGTGTCACTGTAAGGTTCAATTATTTTTATAATAGGATTTGTCGTTGACACCGTCACCGGTGTAATGTTATTTTGGGGTTGGGGTGTGGCTGTGCTTGTGAACGCAACAGGTGAAGATTCTATATTTTCTGTATTTGTACTTGTCGTTCTTATTTTTCGTGTCGGATTTGGAGTGGGAGAAGTGGCACAGACTGTCTTTAAGTTGTTTTTAAATTTTTATACTTCTTGTTTCAAATAACTTACTTCTTCTTCACTTGCTTTCAGACTTGCTCTATCCTGCTCGATCACCTCTGCTGTTTCTTTTTCTACAGCCCGTTTTAATATTCCCTGAGAGTGTCGTTCTGCTCCTCCGATACTTTAATTAAATTATCCTTTTCTTCAATTGGCTTTCTTAACTTCTTACAGTTTCTGTCAAGGAGTGTTATAGTTTCTTCTAATTTTTTAATTTTATCTTTTGATACCTGACTTAAAGGACCTACTGTATCCTTTACTTTGTTAATGAGGATATATGGTATAATGAAATAAGAAAAGCAACAAAATCATTCGAACGGAGCAATCAAAAACTTGTTTGTAACATATAAATTTAGAAGGTAACTATTATGTTTATGTCCTTAGTAGTCAATGTGCACTCATTACAGCCTTCTTCTTTTAAGATTGCAGTTTGATGACATGGCTACCTTTTATAATAAGAACAATAATTCGGATAATTATGGCAATGAACCAGTTGATGGAGTTTTAGGACTGGTGCCCTATGGTTTTCATACTGACTCCGACATTTCGATTGAGCTACCTGTTCCGTCCCAAAAGCGCAAAAAGAGGGTGCAAATTCAGAAATCTTCCTGGTTCGGGGCTAAAAATTAAAACTTGAGAGAAAGGGGCAAACAGTATTATGGAAAACAAAAAACGAATGAAGGCTGGAACAACAAAATAGTTAAAAGGTCTCGAGCTAAGAAACAAAGGTGTCGATGCGAAAATAAAGATAAAGCCGTTATGAAATGTGCAAAAGTAACCGAGGTAAAAAGACTGGAAAAATTTAGACAGTTTTGGAAAATGACCTGGAATGAAAAAAAAATTTATATTACTATTTGCTTAAAACAAAACCACTATTAAGGCCTCGAGATCGAAAGATACACAATGAATCAAAAATAACTCGAACGCTGGAATATTATTTTAATATCGAAAGTCGACTTACACGTGTATGCAGAACCTTTTTCTTGAATACCTTAGATATAGACCGACGTACTGTACTTGAATGGGTAAAAAAACCTCCAGGAAATGAAACCAATTCAAAAAGAACCTCCAATCAGAATAATATGCAAAAACAGCAATGTCTTCAATCATTTTTGATTCTCTTCCAGTCATGGAATCTCATTATTGCCGCAGCACAACGTGTAATAGTTTCTTCTAATTTTTTAACTTTATCTTTTGATACCTGACTTAAAGGACCTACTGTATCCTTTACTTTGTTAATGAGGAAACTTGCTTCTTCAAGTTTTGTAAATTGGCCTAACACGGCTTGATCTTTAATTAGTTGCGAGATTTCCTTATTCAAATTTACCTATTTTACTAGTTCCCACGTATCTGCTACAATTGACTTCGCATCTATTTCTGACTGATTTAGAGTCTGTCTAAGTTTTTCTAATTCCTGTTCCATAGGAAATTTTCGCACAAATTTTAAATATCGTCGGCTTAGAGTGAAAATGTGCCAACTCCGCTTTTTTTGAAAATTTAGTTTTTGATGCAGTTAGGTAGATAAAGCAAGAATGAATCCTTATGCAAAAAATCGTATCCCTGTCGCATTTTCCCTTAGTAGGAAACGATGAAATGCAACCGTGCTAACTCCTCAGTTGTCAAAAACATTCTGGAAAACGTGCTAACTCCCGTCAAATCAAGTTGTTCTTTTAAGCAGCAGAGTGGAATCGTATTGAATACTTTTAAATGAACAATTCAGGTGGCAGTTTATATGGTATAATGAAATAAGAAAAGCAACAAAAACATTCGAACGGAGCAATCACTTAGCTACATATTTTTAAACTTGTTTGTAACTTATAAATTTAGAAGGTAACTATTATGTTTTTGTCTTTAGTAGTCAATGTGCACTCATTACAGCCTTCTTCTTATAAGATTGCAATTTGATGACATGTTTACCTTTGATAATAAGAACAATAATTCGGATAATTATGGCAATGAACCAGTTGATGGAGTTTTAGGACTGGTGCCCTATGGTTTTCATACTGACTCCGACATTTCGATTGAGCTACCTGTTCCGTCCCAAAAGCGCAAAAAGGGGGTGCAAATTCAGAAATCTTCCTGGTTCGGGGCTAAAAATTAAAACTTGAGAGAAAGGGGCAAACAGTATTATGGAAAACAAAAAACGAATGAAGGCTGGAACAACAAAATAGTTAAAAGGTCTCGAGCTAAGAAACAAAGGTGTCGATGCGAAAATAAAGATAAAGCCGTTATGAAATGTGCAAAAGTGACCGAGGTAGAAAGACTAGAAATATTTAGACAGTTTTGGAAAATGACCTGGAATGAAAAAAAATTTATATTACCACTTTGCTTAAAACAAAACCACCATTAAGGCCCCGAGATCGAAAGATACACAATGAATCAAAAAGAACTCGAACGCTGAAATATTATTTTAATATCGAAAGTCGACTTACACGTGTATGCAGAACCTTTTTCTTGAATACCTTAGATATAGACCGACGTACTGTACTTGAATGGTAAAAAAAACCTCCAGGAAATGAAACCAATTCGAAAAGAACCACCAATCAGGATAATATGCAAAAAGCCAGGAAAGAAAAAATAAAAGATAAAAGTGAAGAACCATATGTTTTTACTGTCGACCTGCAAGTAGTCTTAATGGCTCCAAAATCGCAAGTCAGTAGCCTTTATTACCGTACGAAAATACAGGTCCACAATTTTGTTTTTTTTTTTTTTAATCTTGTGAACAAGAAAGCTTATTGTTTCTTATGGAGCGAAGTTGAAGGCGGAGTAACTGCTGAAGAGTTTGCAAGTATATGTACTTACTTTATTGCAGAAAAGCTTTCAAATATACATACAAATGATAATTCAAGGACAATTATTTTTTATACTGATGGATGCAATTATAAAAATCGTAATTGTATTTTGAGTAATGCATTGCTTAATGCAGCAATCAAATATAAAGTTTTCATTGAACAAAAAGCACTTGAAACCGGCCATACGCAAATGGAGGCGGACAGTGTTCATTCTACGATAGAGCGTTCTATGAAAAATAAAAATATTAACGTTCCTGCTGATTACATTGGTGCTTGTAAGACAGCACGAAAAAGGCCCGAGCCGTACGATGTCAACTATTTGGATCATACATTTTTTAAAACATTTGAGAACATCAAATTTTGCAAAACCATCCGTCCTGGTCGAAGTAAGGGCGATTGCAAGGTGACAGATATCCGTGGTTTTAGATATACACCAGATGGTGAAATATTTTTTAAGCTGAGCTTTTCTGATGAATGGAAAGCATTGCCTCATAGAATTGACAGAAATGTAGTCGCCTTGCTGTGGTCTAATAGAACAGCTTCACCAAGAAAGAAAAAAATAACGCAAAATAAATATGAAGACTTGCAATACATATAAGCTTCTTTACCCAAAGACTATCATTCATTGTATGATAACTTGCTTCACGATTGACTTTTTTAAATAAAAGCCACAAAAAAGCAGGATAAATATTAAGCTTGCGATAAAGGCTAAAACGTTTTTTTATTAACTTATTAATATTCTTTTTAACAGCAATGAAGTAAGACTGTATTTAACGACTATACTCTATATCAAATAAAATTGCTTTTAGTTTTGAAACACAACTAAATTTTTAATTTATTCATCGCAACACGCTAGAAACTCTAAAAAACCTTTTAGGAAAATGTGCTAACTCCCAATGCACGTCAGAAAAACGAAACAGACCTTTCCAAATGGGTAGAAACCGGTTTTTTTTAAATATGTTTCTTTCTGGCATTGAAAACAGTACGACTTAATATAAAACTGCGTTTAAAATTTCTAAAAATAATGGCAGTTGCGAAAATAAAACAGTTTTTTGTATCCCCTGAACAATTTTAAAATTCTGTACTCACCATTTTCATTCTTCCGTTTGCTACCATATTTTCTCAATATATTCCCTCATCAGCGATGAATCTGCTACCGTTAATTTTATTTATTATTTATTTTTATGCTTTTAGACTCATGAATCTCACTGTTCCGTTCTTCAAAAAAAATGCTTTTCTTTTTCACAGGATAAACATTTTTCTCAAAGGAGTACCGGCAGAGCACAATCAAACGTTACTCCTGGATACCTACTTCGATTGAGCTACCGCAACCGCTTGCGCCGTTAGACACATGAATTTTAGAGCTTCGTTCACCCGGATCTGATTTTGTCAGGTTTTAAAACCAAAAAAGGTTCCGCTTCACTCAACTGTTATTTTCATATGCCACACTGCACAAACGCATTAGGATAGTTTCTTAAAAATTCTTATCCTTGATTTGAATCCAACCGAAAGTCGGTCGAATACCGGCTGCGCCAAAATGTTGTGGTTATTAGGGGGATGTATCAGTCTGGCTCCTCCAGACTACTACATAGACCTAAATATCCTTTATAAATAAAATCCAGGACACAGAGAATTCATTTAAGTGCTTTTGTTGATTTACTAGTTATTTTAATTACAATGTTTCGATCCTACTCTTGCTCCTATTTGACTCGTAAGGACTTCCCTAATTCCCTATCTAACAATTAAGTCTATGCTCTGTTTTCGTGGCCCTTGGGTGAGTCCGTGCACCGGAGTTGAGACTTTGAATACTAAATCAAGAGTCCGCTTGTCGATGTTGATGCTTCCCTTTTATAAGGAGAGAGTGCTTAGGCTGCGCTTTCCCGCCAAATCTGGGACACTTCCGCAATGATGAACTGCTGTTGTGGAATCGACTATAGCCCAATTTCGCTGTTCTCTATGACTTCGTATATCAGTTGGTGCTGACGTAGTCGTCGTTCTCATTATCGCTGACCTACTTTTGCGTTCCAGCTCTAATTCTGCTTTGGTGACGATATTGCGTCATCGTCTTCGGTCGTTGCATTTCTTTTGTTCGCTTCTGTCTGTTATTCGCTGGTCTTGCAAAAACGGTCGACTCTTTCTATCGATCAGTTCACGCTAGGTAGAACAGTGAGTACTCGTATGTTGTAACTCACAACAAGACATTTTTCAAAGACTTTTGAGAGTGTTGGAAGCAAGCTAATTGGCCGATATGATGATGGGAGTGATAGATCTTTTCCTGGCATAGAGATCATAATTATGCTGGAAATTTTCCAGGGTCTAGCGTAGTAACCTAGTCGCAATATTGCGTTGAATATGAAGAGGATTAACCTGGTTGCTACGGTGGGGAGTTGTTGCACCATCTGTGGGCTTAGAAGATCAAAGCCTGCAGCCTTTTTTGTGTTCAGCTCGCCAATGATAGTATTGATCTCCTTTTGCTGAAACTCGCCTATATTATCAATTGAACGAGGGTTTATTTTTGGAAATTGAAAAGCGTTAGTGCGTGGGATGGGCTTAAAAACGTTTTCGAGATACTTAGCAAATACATGAGTCTTTTCTTCGTCCTTTCTAGCCCAGCATCCAGTGTTAGTACGCAGTGGTGCTTAGTTTGTTTTGGGTGCCTTCATCTTTTTATTTGCTTTGTAAAGAGAGTAGTTTGATTCTGCTGTCGGGCTCAAATTTCGAGTGTAATTTTCTAGATTAGTTTTCAGGTCATTATCAAGAGCTTCTCTCAGGCGCTTAGTCGCTTCCACTTATTTAACTTTCGCGGTGGGTTATCTTTGTCTCTACCATTCTCTTCGTAGGCGTCTTGTTTCTCGTACAAGAGTTTCGATCTCGCTTGAAGTATATCTTCGAGGTTCTTTTGGGTTGCTAATTATTTTTGGGGTTGCAATGAACTGCTGCCGATATCATGATATTGTTTACCTCTATTACGGCATCATCAATGTCACATTCGCTTTGGAGTATAGAGTTCTCGTTCTCAATTGCGAGCTTATATAGTTTTTGTATTTAAGCCAGTGGGTTTTATTTGTTACAATTCTGTCGGGTTTTTCGGTGAATGTGGGCAAGCCCATCATTGTAATTATAACAGGGGAATGGTCGGATGAAAGATCGAAGTTGGGTTCAGCATGTACTTCGCTACGATCGAAGTTTTTGCTGATCGCAAAACCAATGACGTCGTGTTGTTTTTTGTAAATCGGACAGCCAGTAGGTGGCTTGACCGGTTGAAATACAGTGCAAATTTTGATGACTGTTTATAATTAGTGAATATATCTATCGGCCTTTGGGGTTTATCAATCTTGAGCCGCAGTGTGGGTGCTTGGCATTATATTTCCCAGCTGCTATAAATTTGTTGCCAAGCTTTTAGAAGTACTCTAAAAAGTGTGTATCAGTAACAGAAAATCTCGGTTGGCAGTATACTGCACTTGAGGCGATATTGCTGTTACCTCAATGCAATGAAATAGAGGTTGCTTCCAAATAATTTTGGGAAAATTCATCCACCGAATCGTGTTAATTACGTTGTGCCATAAAGCGTATAATTTTAATAGTAAAAATATATTTGCTTGTGAGGTGGGTTTCGCTGACGAGCATTACGTCAATTGAATGTAATTGAAGAAATTTTTGAATTTCAAGCTTAAGTTGTCGTATGCCGTTAGCAATCCCATTACAAATTTTTAGGACACAGTTGAAGTGAACTGCATCATGCAGTTAGTCAAATTCGAGATCATTGATTCCAAATTTGATATGGCACATTGAGGGTGTACCGCAGTGTTAGACCTGACAGCGTCAGCGTACGAAATAGTCATGGGAGTACGACCAGGATGTGGTGCTGTCGCAAGATATGATTGAGGTTGGGTCGCAGTGTTAGACTTTACTGCGTCAGCATATGAAAATGCTTTCGGAGGAAGAGCAGCTGATGCTGGCCCTTGCTGGTTCGAAAAGAAATTCCGAATGTCTTGGTGAATTTTCCGCTTTGGTTGGTCTTTTTTTTCATGTAGATTGGGCATCCACGATAACTCGCTTTGGGGTTATCACCACAGTTGCTGCATTTTCTTAAATCAGGGTTATCTTGGTCAACTTGACAAGAGTTCGAAGAATGCCGATCACCACATGTAGCTTACACAGGGTGCAGTGTACCAAATTCTTGGCAGTTAAAACATTGTACCGGTCCTTTCCGCTTATGAGGCTCTTCAATCGTCATTTTGCGGTGAAGCAAATATTGGAGATTATAAATTGGGCGGACCTCGTTCTTTTTAGTGTTTGGGTACTAGGTACTGGATCAAGCTCAATGCAGTATAGGGGTTGCAGAATCTTATAAATGTTTCTTATATTAAGAACACTTTTAATGGGGAATCCTGCAGCTTGCAGGGTGTCTTGAATTTCTGCTGGGTGCTCTTGGTTTTTAATACCTTTAATTATTTCGATTAGACTTTGGCTTGTTTTAAGCTGGTAAGTATAAATGCTTTTTTGTGTTAATTTAGTACGTTGACCAGGGTGCGGTAGTGATTTTCCCTATAAGTTTGATCTTTGGTTTCTTTCACGTACCCTTTTTTAATTGAAACCACGTAAAAGTTGCTACTGCCAACAGAACGACCGATAGTTGCTACTGGTTCATCGTTACTAGCAAGGAGCGCAAATCTAAATTGGCTTGGGCTAGTAGCAATACTAATTTTTGCATTGTGTTTTAGTGCTTTAAGAGCCTTTTGTCCTTGCATTTTTTTGTGGATTTAATTTACGCTTTATGTTCACGAAGCGATTCATGCCATTCTGCACTGCCGACCCCTTTTATTTTCGTGAACGCCAACGTTTTTTTTATTTAGCGGCAGCAGCGCGAGTGTTTGCCTGGGCAGACTTGTGCTTGCTTGTGTTCTGCTATTTTGCTCGTTTGTTATTAGAGTTGAGGTGGGGCTTGCAATGAGTGGCAAAACCGTTGATGTTGTTGCTGTATATTTAGGAATAGCATAAGTAAAGTTTGGCGTACATACTGCGATCCTGCAGGGAGTATTTGAGTTTGTAGGCGGTATGGGCAATGTATTTTTTGCATCGGTCTGCTGCAGTGTGCGGAGAAGATTGCCAAAAGGCACCGAGTGGAGGTTCATCTGAGTATTTTATTCTTGGATAGAATCCGAAACACTGTGCGAGCGACGTCGGCCGCACGGCGGTAAACATTGGAAACTTATTTTTCTACTTGTTTTTTTGTTTTGTTTTTTGCTTTTTTAAATTAGCTTTTATAATTTTGGCGCAAAATTTTTTTTTTTTTTAAGAGTCACTGTTTCACTTGATTTTTGCTTAAATATTGCCAATATAGGCTTTTTGTTATTGTTTAATTTCATTTTTTTAACCAATGTATTTTTGTTCGTGTTTCATTCCCTGAGAACGGTTTGAATTCGCGTGCGGCTGTCGCGTTGACTTGACTTGAGTGTCAAGCACACACTCACGAAGTGCCGGAATGATATTGATAAAATTGTGTGCAAATCATTCGAAGCTTTTGCAGGACATTTCCTTAAATAATTATGAAATAACACTGGTCTTCGACTCACAGGAAGACCAAAAACTTTGGGGCTAACATGGCAACCAAAAACAGTCTCCCTAGGCATACGAGCTAGCATTCAGGAAAAACCATAAAACACCAAGAGAAATGTTATCTCGGACGTCGCACGAATTTATGATCCCCTAGGACCTGCAAAAATTTTCGTTCAACAATTATGGCAACTTAAATATGATTGGGATACAATACTTCCTACAGATCTTCAAAAGCAATGGGATAAATTCAGAAACAAGCTTCCCCAATTGGAGGAAATAACAATTCCAAGATACATATTAGGATCAGAGGACTATGCACATTTGGAGCTGCATTCATTTGCCGATGCTTCAGAGAGAGCGTACGGAGCTGCAGTATACGTCAGAACATTTCAAAAGGATCAAACCGTAAATATTAATCTGTTATTCTCCAAATCGCAAGTAGCACCCGTAAAGCTGCAAACCAATCCAAAATTAGAGCTTTGTGCAGCTCTGCTTGCAGCTGAGCTGACTGCACGAGGCAAAAGCGATCTAAGACTTCTCAACAAACCTACGTTCTATTAGAGTGACGCTTAAATTGTGCTTTCTTGGATAAATCATCATCTAGGGACTTTTCTTCCATTTGTAGCGCATAGGATTATAAAAGTTCTGCAGACTTCATAAGCAAATCAGTGCCATCACATGCCGTCAAACCAGAATCCTGCTGACATGTTGTCGAGAGGACTTATACCAGATGAGTTACGATATCGCCAAATGTGGTTATATGGTCCATTATTTTTATATCAGATGGAAGACTCATGGACTAGGCAATTATGCCCGGATAACAACACACCAATTATTGTAAATGTGGCAACTACGGCAGCCCATATGTCAGGAGAAGCTTGTAGGGTGTATTCGATTCCATCAAGAAATTCCTTCCTTCCTTACAAAGGACAATTGCATGCGTGATGCGTTTTAGAATAAACGCAAAAATTTCAAAAGGATCGCGATCAGAATTTCTAAGCCTGTCACCACTCGAGTTGGAATGCAGCGTTAAAAAATTATCATTCGTCAGATTCAATTATCGGATTTTTCGGAAGTAGTTAAATTATTGTCCAAAGACAAATTTCTTCCAAAATCACACTTCTTAAGCTCGCTGACACCGTTTCTAGACGAAGAAGGCATTATACGAGTGGGTGGTAGAACAAGTGAATCCTTCCAACCATTTGATTCAAGTCACCAAATGATTTTCCCACACAACGACGCACAAGTCACTCTTCTAATAGAATAAATTTTCAAGGAAAACTATCATTGCGGCCCGTAGGCCCTGGTAGCACACCTAAGACAAAAGTTTTGGCCACTGAAAGGAAAAGCTCAGTAAGGTCAGTAGTGCAGCGTTGTGTGAGGTGTACTCGAGCAAGGCCTGTTTTTTATTCACAAATAATGGGAAACTTACAACTGCCACGAGTAGAGTTGGCTCGACCATTTCTGAATTCTGTTGTGGACTATTGCGGACACTTTTGGGTACATTTCAAAGCTGGAGGCAAAAGACCACAAAAGGAATACCCCGCAGTATTCTGCTGCTTCCTGACGAAAGCTGTTCACTTTGAACCAGTAACAGACCTAACGACGGATGCATTCATTGGAGCGTTGAAACGATTTATTGGTCGCAGAGGTCATTGTAAAGAACTTTACTGTAATAATGCAACAAATATCCTTGGCGCAAGAAATCAGCTCGAAGAATTGAATGTCTTCATCTACACCAAGAAGGGCTAGGAAACAATTCGTGAAGCTGGCAACATAAAAGGAGTCGAGTTTAATTTTATTTAACCAAGATCACCACATTTTGGGGGCTTGTGGGAAGCTGCTGTCAAATCAGCAAGACATTTGTTGTTGAAGAATGTGTCACCTGCAAGCCCCACTTACAAAGAGCTTGAAACTGTTATTGTGGAGATTGAAGCAATGCTAAACTCACGCCCATTAACGCCAATTCCATCCGAACCAAACGACCTCAACGCTCTCACTCCTGGACAAGCATTAATTGGGGATCATATGACAACTAGTGTCGATGTGCACTCGACAGATTCAAATGGAAAAATTCGTGAGCAATGGATGCAAGTCTCAGAATTAAAGCACTAATTTTGGAAACGATGGTCAACCGAATACCTCAAGGAGCTGCAACAACGACAAAAGTGGAAGGGACCAGTAAAGGACATCCCTCTAAATACAATGGTCATAATGAAAGAGGACAACATGGCTGTTCTGCAGTGGCCCTTGGGCGCATCGAAAAGGTTTATAAAGGAGATGATGGAATCGTCCGAGTTTGTGACGAAAGGATACAAAAGGGCGTTTTCCAACGAGCGGCACACAAGCTAGCCCCTCTCTCTCCGGAAGGCGATACAAGCAACTACAAAGAAGACGAGCAGCAAACTGACAATGAATGTAATGATGCAGATATGAACGTTTCAGATATCCCATCGCCGAAAACTCAAAATTGATTGGTGATCAGCATTCCACTCAGTCGGCTACGGAAAGCGCCGGTGGCAGACGAAATGACAAGAACCAAAGCTAGCAGCTTTCACCACAACTTATTTTTCACGGTGTTATGTTTGTTTCTGTTACCGCTGGCTTTATGCTCATAAATTTATATCACACAATTTAACATGAAGCCGGGAATATACTTCGAGCAAATATGATAAGTTTAACTTTTAACAAGGAATTGGAATATCGTAGTCTTTTACGATTTGGAGCCGTATCATTAAGATTTGGACTTGCTAGGCATTGGTGTAAAAAACCTAAAATTATTATGCCATCAAACGATACGTCGTGAAATTCTTTGGCTTCGTGTTTTGTCGAAAAATTCGAGAAATTACGAAGACAAAATATCCGAAACTACCAAGCAGCTGAAAGCAGAGGACAATCACCTTGAGCTGTTGCTACAGAATCAAAAACCGCTAATCGATTCTACAATCAACATATAATAATAAAGGAATCGCAAATAAGCACTTCAAATAAATTCAAGGAAAGTGATCGTCGAATAAACAGTGTATTATCTACTGATGCAATTGGTAATCCAATTATCAACGAAATCGCTACACTAACCATGCAAATGTTTATCGTGGCGTCATCATTACAGCGCACTCAAACTTCAATCATGGGCCTTCTAATTGACAGTTATCATGGCAAAATAAATCCATTTTTACTCACTCCAAAACAACTCTTAAAGGAAATCACGAAAATAAAATCATATTTGCCTCAGCATTTACAACCAGAGATCTCGTATAAGCAATCCAATCACTATCTTTGCTGTCAGGTAAATAATGATAAGACCATGATGCGGATACGTCACGTGTTTCGTTGGAAACGTTGATTCCTTGATAGAATTCAGTTGCTGTTGAATTACGTGAACTTCCTTTAACTTTGGATCAAACGTCTGATTTATAACGTCTTCGTTGTGGTTGTTGAGTATACATTGATTTGCGATCGATATGCCAGTGCTAAGATATGATGAGTGAATATTTGTTTTCACCTCGTAGTGGCCTTGAATAGTAATGTCATTGTTTTTGATAATACAGTTTGGTTACATCTGTATCATGCCATTTGCATTCAACACCAACTGGAAGCTCTCTTCACCACAGATGGCGTTCAGCTTGACTGTATTATTTGAAGCATAGATCCATTGGTTTTGATGTTTTAATTGATACCAAACGGTGGACTGCGTCAAAGTTTGAAGATCACATCGTGGTGCGGTCTCATTTGTGAAAAGATCCACCTCGCAGGTACCAGACTTTGCTTTTTTATGACATGATACCTGGACATTATTGAAGAGATACGAGTCTGCTTTAAGTTTCAAGCAGGACTGTAGTTTAGTATCAGAGAGAAAAACCATCTCGATGTGGACTTATGGCAAACAGGCGGATTGTTCTTTTGACTGCTATTTAACTTTTGCTTGTAAGGGTCACTACAGGTAATATGTTGAATAATTAAATTCTCTCGCATCGGATAGTGGGAGCTGTATTGTGAAGATGACATGGCTTTCTGCTACTATTCCTTTAACAGTGATTAGGTTATAAATATTTAGAAGGTAATGGGGTACGATCGGCAGCCGTAAATGGTGAGACAAATAGGAACTTATTTTCGTGATTTCCTTTGAGAGCTGTTTTGGAGTGAGAAAAAATGGATTTATTTTGCCATGATGACTGTCAATTATAAGGCCAGTGATTGAAGTTTGAGTGCGCTGTAATGATAACGCCATGATAAACATTTGCATGGTGAGTGTTACGATTTGGTTGAGAATTGGATTACCAATTGCATAAGTAGATAATACACTGCTTATTCGACGATCAATTTCCTTAAATTTATTTGAAGTGCTTATCTTCGATTCCTTTATGATGTTGATTGTAGAATTGATAAGCGATGTTTGATTTTTTAGCAACAGATCAACGTGATTGTCGTCTGTTTTCAGCTGCTAGATAGTTTCGGACATTTTGTCTTCATATTGTGAGTCGAGAACGCCATCTCGACTCAAGCCAAAGAATTGCACGTCGTGTCGTTAGTTGTCTGGTGGCATAATAAATTAAAGTTTTTTACACCAGTGCCTAGCAAGGCCAACATTTTATGATACGAAACCAAATCGTAGTAGACTAAGATATTCCAATTCGTTGTTGAATGTTTAAATAATCCCATTTTCTCGAAGTATATTCCCGGCTTCATCTTAAATTGTGTGATGTTAATTGGTGAGCATAAAGCCAGCGGTAACAGAAACAAACATAACACTGTGAAGAATAAGTTATGATGAAAGCGGCTAGCTCTGGTTGTTTGCATTTCGTCTGTCACCGGCCCTTCCCGTAACCGACTGAGTGGAATGCTGATCACCAAAGAATTTTTAGTTTTCGGCGATGGGATATCTGAAACGTTCATGTCTGCGTCATTACATTCATCGTCAGTTTGCTGCTCGTCTACCTTGTAGTTACTAGTATCGCCTTTCTTAAAGAGAGGGTCTAGCTTGTGTGCTGCTCGTTTGAAAACGCCCTTTTGTGTCCTTACGTCACAAGCTCAGACGATTCCATCACCTCCTTTATAAACCTTTACGATGCACCCAAGAGGCCACTGCTGAACAGCCATGTTGTCCTCTTGCATTATGACCATTGTATATTTAGATGGATGTCCTTTTCTGGTCCCTTCCAATTGTGTCGGTGTTGCAGCTCGTTGAGGTACTCGGTTGACCATCCATTCCAAAATTGGTGTTTTAGTTCTGAGACTTGCCTCCATCGGTCAAGAATTTCTCCTCTGGTTCCTGTCGAGTGCACATCATCAATAGTTTTCATATGCTCCCCAACTATTGCATGTCCCGTAGTGAGGGCGTTGAGGTCTTTTGGGTCAGATGGCATTGGAGTTAACGGATGTGAGTTAAGCATTGCTTCAATCTCCACAACAGTAACAGTTTCAAGCTCTTCGTAAGTGAGGCTTGCAGGTGACACATTCTTCAATAACAAATGCTTTGCTGATTTGACATCAGCTTCCCACAAGCCCCAAAATATGGTGATCTTGGTGGAATAAAAATAAACTCGAATCCTTTTATGCTGCAAGCTTCACGAATTGATTCCTTGGCCTTTTTGGTGTAGATGACGTCATTAAACTCTTCGAGCTGATTTCGTACGCCAACGTCAAATTGCAAAGAAAGAAAAACATGGTTCTCAAAAAGCGAATCTTGACGACGATGACGTTATAGTTAACGAATACTTAAATATGTGTATTGGATAAAATTCTTCGACGATTTTTCTAAATAAAACTCTAAAATAGAGATCCTTTTTTATCCTTTCTTTCTCTCCTCAAAATCCCGCGACAGCATTACATTTCTCAGGAAAACCCTTATTTCCATGAAAAAAATATGGCATCATTATGTAAAATTGATTGTATAACATAACCCAACATACCTATATGTACATAAAAAAAATTCGACAACATATACATCAATACATCAACGTCTAAAAATACATTAATATGTATATTTAAAGTTGAAATGTTTTTATTTCAATGTTAAAATAAATTTTAAAAAAATGGTTGTAGATCTCCTAATTTTGGATTATTGTAATGGAGATGATTCGTTAATTGTGGCTTGGTCATTTGTTTCCAAATGTAGTAAAGTGTTATGTTTTTAACTTCATTTTTTGCAATTTTTGAAGCTGCATTGTTTTGATGCATGACCAACTTTGAAGCAATTTACGCACAGTTTTTTCTTTTGGACAAACCTGAGACGGTTTGGAACGGTCGATTCCAGAAATTTCTTGCACCAAAAAAGTGGATGCTTCCCATTTGAACACATTTTGCAGAATTCATCGCCTTGATTTTCCATTGACTAAAAATGTTGTTCTAATAGTTTCGAAAATTTTTTGATGGTTGGAACTTCTCGTGGCTGGAATAATGATTGTTCGTAACGTAACCGCGTACTTTGGTCCATTTTCAACCCAGTTGACGATTGAAAGCAATTTGGAAAATAAAAAAAGTATTTTGTATCCCTCCCCCTTGCAGCCGTTTCCCATGACGTCGTCTACAGTGTCAATCACATAAATTCGTTTATTCGACTACAAAGAGTTGTGGCATACGTTTTGAGGTTCATTAATCAAGTCAAGAATCCCAACGGAAAAAGGTTCGAAAAATTTCTAACACCATCTGAACTCGATGCTTGACTTAAAACAATCGTAAAGGCCATGCAGACATCAGAGTACAAAGATGAGATCCAGCAACTGCGATACGCAATGAAGTAAAAGGATTTCTGTTTAACCTGTCTCTTTTCTTGGATGAAAACAAGATATTTCGCGTGGGAGGCCGTCTTGAAGCCTCTGATCTGGCATACGATGCAAAACATCAAATGGTCATACCATATAACGATCCCATTTTGAAACTAATTTTCGAAATGTACTACCAACAAAATAAGCATTGTGGGCCTCGAACACTTCTTGCAATAGTTACACAAAAATGTTGGCCAATTAAAGGCAAAATAATGGCAAGAGCAACAGTTCATAAATGCATGCGGTGTTGCCGAGCCAAACCAGTCTTGCTCGAACTTGCCACTTGGAAGAGTCGTCCAAACTTATAAGGGTGCTGATGGAGCAGTTAGAGTTGCAGACATTAAAACATCAAGAAAAATAGTGAAGCGAATTGACCGACTGGCGCCGCTTCCGATAGACGACGTGCCCGAAAAACAGGGGAACTCAACACCGTTGGAAGGAGAGGATGAAAGAAGCCATAGCACGCAGTCAAAAAGCCGCAAGACCTCGTTCTTAAATATTACGAATACCTTACTTGTGATTCCGCTTGCCCTTTCCCTTATTATGGCAAACAAAGTACAAATCAGAGAATTCGGTCCTTACATTGGAATTTATTTTCTCATAACATACTATGAGCTTGAACCATATTGGAAACAAATGACAGTACTTCAAAATGGTACATTGGCCCTACAACATTTGTGCACTGCAATGAGCCAAAAGGTTGGATGTTCCAATGTTCTCGAAAATTTAAAATACGCATCATCTGAACTCAGCATCGAAAACCAATATTATTCTCTTGCTCTTCCAAAAGAACTAAGCGTGGCGCCATAAATATAATTGGTAACATTGCAAACTCTCTTTTTGGAGTTATCGATTCTAATTATGCAGAGCAAATGTCCACCAACATCAATTCCATTAAAGGCTTCTTACAACTTTTGAAAAATCAGACATCAATCATTCATTCAATGCTCATTGTATTAAAACAAAATGAAAAAAAGGAGCTGTATTCTTCTATCGTGCTTAGAAGTATAAGAAGAAAAGCAAGTCTTTAATATGAGGTTTTCCTAAGCAACCAAAAGGATGGATATACGCAATAGGAGAGCGTAAATGAGGTTAGGCTAGTGTGGCTTCCACCATTAAGGGTGACACACTTAGGCCTCACATGAGTCCGTTATGAATAAAAAAAAGCAAAAGAGAAACAGACAAAACCATACAACATCCTCGACCTGAGCTGGGAGTTATACCCAGAGGGTCTCGCAGTTCATCTTTGGTCTCTCAAGCGACTATGGTATAGAGGCTGACTTAAGGATAAAAAAATAAATGTAAAAATATAGTTGTATCCATTTGAAATAAATTTAGATGGTTTTTATTGATTATAATATATTTTATTTGTTTCTCATGTAATCGGCTGTAAACAGCTAACGCCAGTTTCAGCACCGATCACTTGAAGTCTCAAAAGTTAAGTGTCTAATCTTGAAAAATAACATTATATTTAGGGCCGTTTTCTCATCCTACTTATAAGCTCTATCTGCCAGTTAAATTTCAATTTCTTTGACTTATTAATCAAATTTGTATGAAATTATTTTCAGGATAATTTAACTTACAGATTAAAAAAGATGAGAAAATGGCCATTATACTATTCTAAACAAAGGGAAAAAGGTCATATGTTGCACATTTGGTTGGCACAATTCCAACATTGGAATTTGGACTAAAGGGTTCATGTTCGTCGCCGAATGGTGACGAATTATGAGTTTGGTTTTTATGGTTCATATGTGTTGCATTCTTTATTGCTTGGAATTGCAAAGTCAGTTGTATGACTCAATCATTCTTTAATTACCGCAAATAGAATGTTAGAAATGTGCATGCATTGTTACAGTTTCTTTCAAGGTACTTGAACTCATAACACGTTTTAATACAAGTACGTTAGAAAATTTCTTTGTACCTTTTTAAATGCAAAAAAAAAAATAAATGTTTAAAGACAAATGACTGTGTCGGAAACGAATTTAGCCCGACACGAGTTATATAAACGAAATTAATTTGCTTCCATATGTTCAGATTTAAAACCAAGTTCATCATTTGCAGACTATTTATAACAAACATTATCTTCTTTGTGATATTTTTTGGCTGTGCTTTTTAGAAAATGTTTTTGTAATAAAATGGCAAGCAAAACGTTTATGTGCAAAAACACTCAAAATAGTTGCAGACTTACTTTATGTTAGTGGCTGTGTGGCGAAAAACGTAATCTGAAAATTTACGAACGGATGATCGGGATGGAGGTCGTCATATATCATTTCCATTACTAGTTCTGTGAAGCAATAATTGAAGGCGCAGTACCATCCAATTTCGTTGCACGATTGTATCCAAATGTGACAGCAGCAAACAAACCAGTTGTTGTGAGTCAACATTCGACTCACTATCATTCAATTATTATATATGATGGTCACCTTAACAAGCGCAGCAATAATCCAAAGAATGAAATATAGCAACAAAATCGAAACAACAACAGCTCTAAACGATCCATGGGCATGGGCACTCAACAAGCCAAAGCAACAACAATTAGCAAACCGAGCTTCACTCCGGGTATTGAAGCATGATCAAGGTTGGCACGCGACAACAGCGGCAAACTATAGTTCCGATTGCAAGCGAATTCGGATGACACCTGGCCGGAAAGTGCAAATGCGGCAATTATGATAGCTGGTGAGCTCGAAAATCGATTGAGCGAAAGCAAATCGACAAGCACAGGTCAACTATTGCGACAGGTAGCGATTGGGAAATCGCTAAAGCGGTCAACATTGAACCTAAGCAGCAACTTCGGGAAAAATCGTATAGAATCACAACATTATTGGCGCTGCCGGTATTCGACTGCCTTTCAGTTGGATACGAACTAAGGCCCAAAACTTTCAACAGAGTTATCCTTTAAAGTTTTCCAGGACGGCGTAATAAAAACCGAGTTTTGTTGAAGCGGAGCTTTAATTAAGCTTTAAAAAATTGGATATCAAGAACCGAAGAAGCCTTACTCAAAAATTCGTATGTCGAACAGCGAAGACCAGTAAGGTGGTTTAAAAAATATAAAATTGACAGGTGACGTTTTTTACGTAATCTGCAAATTTTTGAGAAAGTTTTAATCCTTGTAGCACAGTTTAAAAAGGTTCAGACGTTTTGATAAATTTTTTAGACTTAACTTGCTGAATTTTCTTCGAGAAAGTTTTTATCCTTGCAGTAAAAATATTTTTTTTGTACGCTTTGTGAATACAAAAAGGATAACATAACTAGAAAATTTTAAATATCAACGGTAGCAGCAACAGAAGAAACAAAAGGAAAAAAGAAATCATACGAGCAAACATCAAAATGGTGAGTAAAAAAATTTGAGCAACATTTTTAACGCAAAGAGTCCTTCTTGTTGTGTACGGTTTTCAACTAAATGGAAAAGGAATTAGGAATTTTGAAGCAAAAGGTTGCAGAATTCGAATCTGACAGTATTAGAATTTTGGAAGAAGCGCGAGAATTATTGCACGAGGTAAAGCTTTGTAAGAAAATTTCACAGTTAATTAGGGACCAGTTGGTGTTAGGGCAATTTTCGAAAATTGTAGAAGCAATATTTTTAATAAATCTGGTTAAAAATTCAGTAAACATAGGGGAAGAGAAGGAAAAATTGAGTAATTTGGAAGAGACGGTGAAATATCTCAATAAAAATTGCAAGAAATTAAAACAGCAGATAGAGCAGAGCTACGCGTTAGCAGAGCAAGCAGAGAAAGAAAACGAGGATCTTAGGGAAGCCTTACGGAAAGCGGTAGGCAAAGGGTTAACTACAACTCTAGAACAGGATTATGCTGGGTTCATGCTTAGCCCTAAAAGCGCTTTTAGCGCATTTAGCTCTTAACGCGACTTTAAATGTGCTTTTAGCCATACAAAATTTGAAAGCTTAATGCAAGTAAAAGCAACTTCAATGTAGCATTAAGGCGAATGCAACTCTGCTAACTTCGAAAAATTTCATGTTTCGAACTATTTGACAGTACGAATATATGGCAGCACTGCTGGTTTGTTTACGTTTTTGCTGGTTTGTTTACGTTTTCCAGTCGTCACGCACAAGTTCTATTCCTAGTAAATAGTCTAATGTTTATGTAGTTCATTACACAATTTTGCACACCTTTGTATAAAGCGAGCAGTTGCAAAAAACTGGCACGCTTTTTGCTTATAGCACATATCGATGTTTTTAATTGTTCAATTTTGTTTAAATTGAACTGAATGGACAGGTATATCTGCACAATAAATAAAATGAATTTCAGCCGACGCATTTCGATTTCTTTTTCATCAAATTAAAACAGGACAGTTGTTTTGTAAGTCGAGAACATATGTTGTGTGTAAAAGCACATTTACTTAATGCGGCACTATGAACACTCTTCGAAAAATCGCTTTTCGAAAACCGTAAATGCGCTTTTAGGGCTAAGCATGAACATAGCATTAGGCAGGTCTTAAGGAAAAAGAAGAAGAGGTAAAACGACTAAGAAAGCAGATAACAGACTTAAAACAAGAGTTGAAAATAGTATATAGAGGTTCACCATCACCAACACCGGGTAGGAAATTAAAGCCAGTCAAAACCAATTTGAAGACGTAGGGAAACTGGGTGAATTTATAAAGAAAAATTTTACAAAGCACGGAAATTTAGAAACAATTAGGTTTGAAATACAAAATGCTACGGAATTTTTAAACGAAAAAGCATCGTCTTATGGGGGAAGAATAGAATCCTTACTTAAAGAGGCAGAAAGGTTAATTAAAGAATCATGGGAGGAGAATCAGGCGGTATCTGCACTTAGCGAATATAATTAATTAGCAAAAAATAGATTCATTTTCGGTATAAAGGATCGATTTATGCAACTTCGTTTAGAAGGACACAGGGACAAATCCTTCGCCTTTCTAATTAAATTGGCAGAAGACTCAGAAGATCTTCATGCAGAGAATATAAAATTTCATTCCAATAATTTAATTAGTGAAATCTGTAAGCCTTCGCCAGTTTTATGTTCGTTCTGCAATATAGCGGGCCATACACGCGATATTTGCCAGCAAAGAAGGAATACCCCCTATTGTAAGGTTTGTTTCGAATACGGGCATGAGAGAACAGCTAAATGCGGTAGAACAGAACAACAACTCAGAGTTGATGACAGCAATTGCAAATTTTGTGGAAAAAAGGGACATTCAGAGAGTAAATGTTTCGGAAGACTTAAAAGTTTATTTTGCAATGTGTGCAAACTAAAGGGACATGAAAGAAATAAATATTGTGCCAATCGGTTACAAGCACAGAGGGGCAGGCAGACCGGGAACCAAACCTATAACAGAACAGAAAGTTTTAACCCCAGATCATAGCAAAATTTTAACCCATTCAGGACTCAAAATGGTGGCAACGAAAACAGGACACAACTTTTCGATCCTGCAATAAAATACAATTCAGGAAATTTTACAGAGGGTCAAAATCAGCAGCCTAACAATGTAAGATGTTTTAAGTGTTCACAATACGGGCACATGGCGAAATTTTGCAGGGCACAGCAAACAGGGCATAACGTTCAGGGAAACTCCCAACGGCCCGGTCAAGGCCATTAGACCGGAACGCCACAATAGAACACGAAAGCACGAGGCCTTTAGTTCCAGTTAACTTAAAAAAATATGAAGATTGGGAGGAACTAGATTTTAATAGAATTTATTTAGAGGAATATGAGGCGAAGGAGAAAATCAAGGAACCGATAAAATCAGAAAGCAGAAAGGAGCTGAGTTTAAAAAATCAAAATTGCGATGAATATGAAAAAACCGGACAACCGACAATAACAGGAAACGAAAGCAAAATGAGTACGAAAATTAAAAATTCGAAGGAAGTCCAATTCAGAGATCCTTTAGTGCAATTAGTTCAAATAGAAGATGGGGAAAATACGAACGAGAAATTAGTTACTCATTGCAAAAAAGCCCCGAATGAAAATAAGACAACAGAGCCAGTGTCAGACGACACGTTTATAGTACTCCCATGTAGACAGGCTATAAACGAAAAAATTATATTGTAAGTTGACACAGGTTCTGACACAAGTTTAATTAAAATAGAAGCCCTCAAGGACAACGATATTAATACGTCTGCGATAAGTCATTTAGTGGGTGCTTTTGGAGGGAAAATTGATAGTATAGGGACAGCAGAGGTTTCGCATTCGGAATATCCAGATTTGAAATTTAAATTGCAAGTATTACCAGCAGGAAGCAGGATTCCAGCAGATGGACTTTTAGGAAGAGATAAACTTTGGTATAGGTCAATCATAGATTGTGTGGAAAAAGAAGTAGTTTTTGATCTCGGTGGGCGAATGGCAACAATATGTTACCATTAATAGCTTCAACTACTAGAAAAAATGATTTTTGTTGCAGAGTCAACCACGATATACATTGACAATGGTTAGAAATGGAAGAGGTTTCGTACCAATAATGAATACGAATAATGAGTCCGTACAAGTGAAAGCGGGAATTGAATTAGATTTTGAGTTAGGATCGGATTTTGATGAACTAAAAGAGTCAACGGTAAACAATATAACTAAAAAGGGAAAAGATGAATAACGACTGAACTTATTATGGCAGTCAAATTAGATAACAAGCTAAACAAGGAAGAGCTTGATTCAATGAGAAATATTTTTAGAGATTACGCAGACAGTTTTCATCTACAGGGAGACCATCTGTCTTATACGACAGTCTTGGAACATGAAATTCCCACAGCAGCGGAACACCCACCAATCAATTCGAGGCAATATAGATTGCCTGAACAACATAGCAACGAAATTAATACGCAAGTAAAGAAAATGTTGATGATGATATCATCAAACAAAGTAAATCCCCGTGGAACTCGCCAATAATTTTAGTCCCGAAAAAATCAGGTAAAGATAGTGAGAAAAAATGGAGACTTGTGGTGGATTTTAGAAAGCTAAATGAAATCACTATAAAGCAAGTTTTTCCAATTGAACGAATTGATGAGATCCTAGATCAGTTGGGATATAGTCGTTATTTTTCTACATTGGATTTAGCCAGTGGTTACCACCAAGATTTGGTAAAGGAGAAAGAAAGGAAAAAAACAGATTTCATCACTGGTTTAGGGTATTTTGAGTTTGCAAGGATGCCTTTCGGGCTACAAGGAGCTCCCGCAACTTTCCAAAGAATTATGAACAGTTTTTTAACAGGCCTGCAAGGAATTGACTGTTTCGTTTATTTAGATGACATCGTCATTTACGCAAGAAATGAATAACTTAAAGTTGCAAAGCGAAAAATGCAATTTCCTGCAAAAGGAAGTAATTTATTTAAGGGGTTTTGCCAGACCCCGGAAAGGTAGAATGCGTTAAAAATATACAGGCGCCAAAGAATATTAAGCAGCTACAGGCATTTTTGGGACTAGTTAATTATTACAGAAAATTCATACCCGATGCAGCGAAAATTTGTTTGCCTTTAACGAAATTATTAAGAAAAGAATCGAAATTTGTATAATCGTCCGAATGTCAGAAGGCGATGGAACAATTAAAACTCGCTGTATCCAGTCCTCCAATACTTAGGTATCCAGATTTTGAAAAACCTTTTATTTTAACAACCGACGCCAGCAATGAAGCGTTAGGAGCAGTTTTGTCCCAGGAGGAGCCAGGAAAAGATCTTCCAATATATTACGCCAGTAGAGCGCTCAGTGCCGCAGAAAGGCGATATTCTACTATCGAAAAAGAATTTCTGGCGATAGTTTGGGCAGTTAAGAATTTAAGGACTTATCTTTTAGGAGGACATTTTACGATTTATACTGACCACAAACCATTAAAAGCAATAGCTAATTTAAAGGATCAGGACACTAGATTAGGACGATTGCGTTTAAAATTATTAGAATACGATTTCAAAATTTGTTACAAGCCAGGAAAGCACAACCCTAATGCAGACGCCCTGAGCAGAATTACACCCGCAGAAAATAAGGTCAGCGTAGTAACGAGAGCACAAAACATAGCTTTAAAAGAAAATTATAAAAGTTCCAGTGAGGAAATTGAGGGAATCTTGACGGATCCAGGGGATAAAAAAAGAGTTTTAAAAACTTTCCATGACACACCAATTGCGGGACATAAGGGATTCATGAAGACATATTTAAGAATCAGAAAACAATATAAATGGGAAGGCATGCAGCGCCAAATTAGATCATATATTAAATCATGTAAACGATGTCAAAAAAATAAAAGCTCGAAGTCAACCAAAATGCCGATGGCTATCACAGACACCCCTCATAGACCATTCGACAAAGTTTTTATGGACATAGGCGGCCTACTTCCAATCACATTAAGGGAAATAAGTATATCTTAACGTTCTTGGATGATTTTTCAAAGTATTTCGTATGCGTTGCTATTCCGGATGCAGAAGCAACCACAGTAGCTAGATTTTTTTTCAATGAGATAATTCGAAATTTAATATTCCTAAATCATCGATTACAGATAACGGTACAAATTTCACATCAAGAATATTTAGTGAAGTTTGTAAAATTCTTGGAATTAAAAAGTCGCATACCTCACCCTACCATCCACAAGGGCACCATTGCCTCGAAAGGAGTCATAGACCCCTTGCGGAATTTCTAAGAAATTTTGTCAACGAGGATGGCACGAGTTGGGATGAATGACTGCATTATGCTATGCATGTCCACAATACTACAGTCCATTCATCAACAAAACAAACACCTAGCCGAACTCTTTTCGGTTTCGAGTTCGAAATTCCAATAAAATTAAAACACAAACCTTGCCCGTTGTACAATTTCGATGACTTTTGAAATATCAAATTCAAAGAAGTTATGAATTAGTTAGAAAAAACCAAATAGCTTCCAAAGAAAAGGCGAAAAAGGTTAATGATAAAGACTGTAGAGAAGAAACTTTTAAAGTAGGGAATAAGGTATGGCTAAAAATAAAAATAAAACAAATAAATTTTCGCCCATTTGGGAAGGACCCTATGAGATAGTATCGATTCCTTCGGCATCAAATGTTCGTTTAAAAATTAAAGGCAAGGAAAAAACGTTTCATAAAAATTTGGTCAAATTAGAGCATAATGATATAACGCTCATTAAGAACGTCAGGAACATCAAATTATACAAAAGACAAAATAATGAGTTGTTTACGAAAATAACTAAAAAGAATAAAGAAAAAAATAGATATGATGACGTACCATGTTTCGATCGCAGCCGAGTAAAGTTAAAAGTCATAAATAAAAGCGACTCGGATTACATACACGCAAATTACGTGAATGGAGTGCATTGCCCGAATCAGTATGTAGCCACTCAATACCCATTAGTAAGCACAGTCAGTGATTTTTGGCGAATGGTTTGGGAAAAAAATTGTTGTAATATTGTCATGCTAGCAGGTATGAACGAGAAAGGGTCTTCCGAGTATTGGGGAGAAAATGAAGGAGATGTGTTTCATTGCAAACATTTTAGTATAGAAGCAATAGGTATCACGGTGGAGCGTAATTTTATCAGAAGCACACTGAGAATGAAAAACATTAATATGGGAGAAGAACGTGTTATTGACCATTGGCATTTCCGTTCATGGCCGGATGGGCAAACACCAAATTCCGACCACATTTTAGAATTTTGGGTTAAAGTCCGAGAACATCAAAAGTCAGCAGAAAAGAACAGTACTAATTACCCTAGGTTAATGATACATTGTAGAGCGGGTATAAACAGAACTGGCATCGCCATAGCACTAAACATCGCGCTTTCAGCCTCAGAGGCAGGCCAACAGATTGATATTCCAAAAGTAGTGGAAAAAATACGAGACCAAAGGGCATACGCTATAATCTGCAAGAAACAACGTAACTTCCTCTATGAACTACTGACAGCGTTCTCAAGGCAATATGCTACATAATCAAAATTACGAATAAACACAAGAAATGAATTAAAGATTGTTTTTGATATATTTTATTTGTTCAAAGATGATACAGTTAGGCCCAAAGGGTTTTTCTTTTTAAGAGATACTTTCCATAAGGACCTTAAGCTGGGCGGAACTCAATTGACATTTTTCGGTTTAAGTTGCTTAAATCGCCAAAGGACCGGCGACGATCGGGCAAACTTTTCTTTTTTTGTTGATGGGAGCCAAGTCCAAAAAGATGGTAGTCGTCGATCACAGCCAGTTTTCCCACTTCACCTAGATGGTTGACGCGAACCGCAAGCAGTGCCAGGTTCTCCTCCAGAGTACATGCTCGATTATAGCGTTTAGCTCCATTTTCAACCTTTTTCAGCCTGTTGATATGGCCAGGGTCCGAATAAGTGAACCGTTTAAACGCCTCGAAAGTTTTTCTAAGGCGCACCTCTAGCACGCAGGCCAGCGTGGGTCCTACTGACCAAAAAATTATTGGATATTGGTAATAACGCGGCAAGTACGCCACCAGCTCCGAAAAAAAGGCGTGAACATTTTAAAAACGGTAAAAGTACGCGATTTAACCAATTATGATATCACCATTGAATATATAGACACAGAGTTGCGTGATCAGGGAATATTTGAACAGAAAAATAATAATCAAAATAAAATTTTTTTTTCAAAGTGTCCAGTTTGCATGGTCAGGGAATATGAAAATGCAACCAATGTCAGCATAGTGAGTTAACAATAGCACTACATTTTCAGATAATTCTGGTCACTTTCTTACTCATCACAACCACTCAAGGGAGTCCGGTGGTATCCCCAATTAACGAACAAAAAGGCTTGATTGAAGTTCACATGTTCAACACAGAAATCGTAAAGGAGTCAGCCACTATTCTGCACATAATTCATCCACAAGAAATTATAGGTATGCTTAATTCTATGGAAGAATACATAAATGAAATAATCGTTTACAACAAATTATTGTTATTAAGCGAAATTAATACGAACAAGTTAAAAGTGCATTCCCTAACCCCATTCGAGCAAAAGAGAGTGAAAAGAGGTTTAATAAACGCAGTGGGCACAGCAGCCAAATGGTTATTCGGGGTAATGGATGATCAGGATAGACAGGAAATAGAAAGCCCCATTAAAACCTTGGTGGAAAATAACCATTACACGATAGAGGGACTTAATGAGCAAATAACCAAAACAATCATTTTAACACTACACTCGGAGTATTGAAAGCCGCAATAGACGAGGATAGACAATTTATTAACACCATAGATTCCAGAAACCGGAATATTTCAAACCACCAAATGTTCAAATATCAAATGTTTAAATTTAAAAGTATTGAAAACAAATTAAACCTCATTCAAGATAGCATAGCAGCAGCAAAAAAGCGGTGTAATTCACCCAAGCATTTTAACATCGGAAGAGATAGAAAAATTTGAAATCGATTTTTTTCAAATTGAAATTTATTAGGGTCGGAATATTGTCCCATACACAAAATTCAATAATAATAGTGGTAAAAGTCCCACGAAATCTGATACAGACAGAAGTAAGTGTAATTAAAAGTCTTTTGGTTGATTTGTTTTAATTACTTTATTTATTTTTAGTTTTAAAATCATAGTTGATTCTCTGAGACTTATGTAAGACTGATGTAAGACTGATGTAAGACTGATGTAAGACTGATGTAAGACTGATGTAAGACTGATCTCTAATCTAGGTTTTTACAATTCTTTTATAACCAAGAGCACACATGCTTTTGGCCATGTGCGCAGTTTTCTTGCGGAAGGTCGGTGTCACGTGTGCGTTGCACATTTCAAACTTACTTGGCCCGCATTAGCTCGTACTTGACATGCATTGCTCATTAGGTCAAAGAATAAGAACCGAAAGAAGAAAGCGAAATATGTAACTTGATATTTGAATTGAAGGTATGCCATATTTGGCAATATTGCTTTGCTCCAATTAAATGTTAATAATTAAAGGTGAGTCAAAGCAATTCTGGTCAAAGACAAAACAAAGTGTAGCTTGATTTGATGTCAAGCGCATTCGATTTGGAAATGTTTTATATGTCTTTCGTAGGTTCTCTTGTGCTTCATTTTTCCATGACACCTCTCTTTTTGAAAGAAAAGTTTTTATCTTTTTGAAAAAGTTTTCTTGTGTTAATTGTAATTCATTCTTACTTTTAATAGAAAAATGTTATTAATTATATATATAATTCATTCTTATTATTATTATTTTTTTTTTTTTTAAGAATATGTAGTCATTGTAATGTTGTTAATAAAATGTTTAATGATAGAATATATTATTTTATCGATATACTTGTTAAACAAAAGTTAGTTTGTCGTGCACGACTTATTGAAAATTAAAGGTATTTTATGCTGGTTTAATTCTATTCTTATGTACAATTTGCGTTTTAGAACCTAAATCAAGCTTACAATTGCCTCTTACATCTAATTCTAATACTTTATATGGTCATTTAAATATATGGTCTAACTTGTGACTTGTTTCGTCCTTAAGGTAAACCATGTCATGTATCTTAAGTTTGGCAGGGTTGCATGTCTTGTCATAATTGGTTTTAGACGTGAGTTTGGATTTATCTACCAGCCTTTGTGGTCTTTGATGTGCTTCTTGTAACCTAAATTTCAGTTCTTTTTCATATAAATCGTAATTATATACAGGATCACTTTTTTTGTTTGTTGTGAATTCAAATATAGTTGGACTTTTGCCATATACTAATTCAAATGGCGCAAAGCCATGAGCAGTTGATGGTGTAGTGTTATAACAATAGACGAAATATTTCAACCATATATCCCAATCAGACCTATCTATCGAGAGATACGATCTAACATATTCGTTAAAACTTCTATGACTTCTTTCAATCATTCCTAAGGTCTGGTGGTGATATGCTCTTGAAGTGGTATGTTCGATTTTTAATAGTTTGCATATTTCTGAGAAAACACTATTTTTAAATTCTGTACCCATATCAGTTAATATTTCTTTGACAGGACCGTATATCAAGATACAATTGTCGACTATTGCACTTGCTACGGTTTTTGCCGATTTGTTCTGCAAAGGAACTGCGATTAAATATTTTGTTAATTCACACATGATAGTAATGGCATATTCACTATTGTTAAGTGTAACTGGTAAGGGAGCTATCGTGTCTATTTGAATTTTTTCAAACGGTTTTGAAGGTGTGGGTACTGGTGTTAAAAGTTTTTTAACATGTTTACCTGGTTTTGTTTTTTTGCATAATTCGCAAGATTTCACATATAATCTTATGTCTTTCATAAGATTTTTCCAATTATATATTCTTCGAATTTTCTTGGCAAGTCTGTGTATTCCTGGATGTCCACCTAGGATAGAATCATCATGGAATTGTTTCAAAATTCTTTGTCTTTCAAGTGCACTTGTAATTGTTATAATTTTTGGAGTGAATATTATGGTCACGTTCCTTAAAATTTTATTTCCTACGGTTTTGACGTCATATATGCTTGTATGTTTGAAAAAATTATCATTTAGCGAAATCCGCAGATTTTTAATTCCTAAGTTGTCAACTAATTTCTCAAGTTTTGGAAATAATTGTTCTAAAACGATTTTTCCATGAACAACAAGGGTGCTAATGTCTTCTTCTAGGACTAAAATTTTTCCTGTATAAATTTGTATAGCGCGCTTTTCTTCATTATATTTCATACAAGCTATTTTATTAATGCCTTCATAATTTATTGATTCATAAATTTGAAGTTTTGGTGATTGTTCATTATGGGCTGTATTTTTTTTTTTCGGATACTTGTTGTGATTTTTCCGACTCTCTTGTCTTGGACCTTGTGATTACTTGCATAATGTTTTTACGTACCACACCGATTTGTTTTATTTCTTCAAAGTCAATGCGTGACAGTGCGTCTGCACCGCAATTATCTCTTCCTTTTATGTACTCTACTACGAAGTCAAATTCTTCCAAATCTAACCGAATTCTAGATAGTTTGGATGAGGGGTTTTTGAGGGTGAATAGGTGCGTGAGTGGTTTATGATCACTCTTAACAAGAAATTTTGTTCCGTAAACATAAGGTTTAAAGAAATTTATGGCCCAGTGTATGGCTGTGAGTTCTTGCTCAATTACAGATTTATTGCTCTCTCCTTTTGTAAATGTGCGTGATGCGAATGCGATCGGTAGCTGAATACCATTATGATCCTGACTGAACACTGCTCCACATGCTATCTTACTTGCGTCAGTTGTTATGCAGAATTGCTTGTCAAAATCTGGATATTGCAAAATTTGAGGTTTTAACAGTGAATTTTTCAGATAAATAAAGGCTTCGTCACATTCTTTTGTCCATAAAACTTCAGAATTTTTTCTTGTTAATCGTGTTAGATGTATAGAATATTTTGAAAAGTGTTCTATAAATCTTCTATAATAGTTCACAAATGCAATGAAGCGGCGTGCCTCATCAGCGTTGGTTGGTTTAGGATAATTCAATACTTTATCAAATTTTGATTCATCAGGGAGTATTCCTTTGTCAGTACATTTGTGACCTAAGAAAGTTACTTCTGAATTAAAGAAAACACATTTTTCTGCATTTAATTTCAAATTTGTTTTGCGGCAGATTTCAAACACTTCTTTAAGGTTTGAAATCATATGCTGCTCAGAACAACCTATTACAATCAGATCATCCATATACATGAATGACTTGCTTGGTCCTAAGCCTGCGAAGGCTAGAGACATCATACGTTGGAACGAATTAGGGGCTATTTTGAGACCGAAAGGAAGTCTTTTGAATCGAAAAGATCCTTGATTACTAGAAAAAGAGGTAATATCTCTTGAATTCTCATCAAGCTCTATTTGATGAAATCCAGATAAAAGGTCTAGGCAAAAAAATAGTTTTGCTCTACCGAGCTGATCAAGAATGTCATCAATTCTTGGTAGTGGAAATTTGTCTGCCATAAGCCTTTTGTTTACCTGACGGTAATCGATAACGAGTCTCCATTTTTTTTTCTCTACTGCCCGGTAATGACTTCTTCGGGACCAATAAAATAGGGCTGTTATATTCAGATGCAGACGGTTCTATTATTTCATCATCAATAAGTTTCTGTACATGTTTTTCTATTTCTGGTTTCTGAGACTGAGGTAATCTGTAATTTTTTATATAAACAGGAGTGCTATCATTCAATTTTAAGTTTTGCTTATAAAAGTTATTGCATGTGACTTTATCTGTGCTGATTGCGAATGTGTCTGTATAGTCAGAACATAGTTTGAGAAGTGCTTTTCTGTATTGTAGCGGACAATTTTGGTTTACCTTATTTAAGATTATGGATTTTCTCTCTTCAGTTTCTACGGTAGACGAAACTGTAAGTACATTGTAATCATTTAAGCTTTCGGCTTTAATTTCATATTTTTCTAAGAATATGTTTTCATCGGTAGTATTAAGTATTTTCACATACGAAGTCTTACGGTTACTTATTGTGTTTGACACGAAAATTCCTTTAGCTAATTCTTGAGTCGGGATTAAAAATTCGTTCTCGTCAAAATTTACTTTAATTTTTCTGACTACCTCTGATCTTGCTGGCAAAACAATGGTATCATGTTTTGGTGAGTCAAAAATTTCTGTGAAAATCTGTTTGTGAGTAAAATGTGGTCTTAATATTAACCAAGTATTGTCATATAGCTGATAATCAAGTACACAATTGAATTTTTTTATGAAATCATAGCCCACAATACCATCACAAGGTATTGGAAACGAATCATCGACGACATGAAAAATGTGATTAAATTCAAAATTAGAAATAATAATTGAATTTTGCATACATCCAATAGTTAGAAGTGTTCCTTCACCAATTCCATTTAATTTATATTTATAATTTATGTTAATTCTGTTTAAGTCATTTACTAGTTTTTGCTTAATTATACATATATCGGAACCCGTATCCAGCAAATACATATGAGAGGAATTATTCGAAGAAGAATTCATCAACACATAATTGCTTAGTTTAAGGTTGATATTAAGTATAGTTAGTGTTGATTGAATTCCCCCAACGATTGCTGGGGAACCGGCACGTTTTCCGGCACCGATTCTAAAGCTCGTAGATTTTGTGCGCTTGGTCTTGAATTATTACCATTGGCGTTGTTATTATAGTTATTGTGCTCCCGGTAATTATTTCTTCCCCTATTATAGTTATTATTCCGATTACTGTTATTATTATTAGCATTATTATTATACTGATTATTGTAATGATTGTACTTACGGCCACGATAAGATCGATTGTAATTTCCTCGACTTCTACCTCTAAAGTTTGGGGCGTTATGGCGCACATAAATAATGCTTTGTATTTCGTTACTTTCGGTTGAGAGCTCAAAAAATTTTGTGACTGCTTCTCCAATTGTCGTAAAATTACCCCCCTTCATGAGCAATCTAGTCTCTGCTGATCTAGCATTAGTAGACAAGGTTTTTACAGCAACATCTGTTGCATATTTAGATGCTATAAGAGGTGGTAGACCGTCTGCTATGTAAGCATTCTCAAGGTTTAAAGTTAAATTTTCTATTTCTTTAACAAACGTTGTATTGTCTTTATTATTTTGTTTAACTGCTAACATTTTTGATGCTAAAGATTTTGCTGATTCTCCTTTTATAGATGATTGTAGGGCATTTTTAATGTCAGCTATTGAATTTAAACTATTTATAATATTAAGAGCTCTACCTGTAACTTTAGTTTTAATGTATCAGAGTGCTATTGCCTCATTGGTTTCCTTTAGGGAATCTACTAAATCAAGAGAGTTAATAAAGGAGCTCAGCTTATCAGCTGTGCTATCAAATTCAGGTATGAGTTTTGAAATCAAATTTAAAAATTCTACTGGAGTAATTTTAGAATCTTGTGGCTTTGGAGGAGGATTTTCGGAATTGACTCTTTGTCCTTCTATTGCATCGATCGTCTTAATGTCAGCTTCTTGATCGTCCTCTTCCTCTATGAAAGAAAGATGTAATGATTTGTTATAGTCCTTTGGCACTTCACTTCTTATTTCTAATTTATTTAATACATAGCATAATTTGTCTTTCGCTTCCTGAAAGTGTTTTTCAGCTTGCTCCCTATGTGTATCGGAAAGAATAGGTAGAAATGCATTAAGGGTGGCTGCAATTGTGTTTTGCTGCAGTACTATATTATTAAGATGTTTTGCTTGAATCTGTTCAGAAGGTAAACTACTTTTATTCAAAGCTCTATAAGACTTATTGAATTCCTTAATAATTGATTGTAATTGAAAGTGTAAATTATCCCATTTAGTTGGACTTGACATTGGTATAGTATGTTTTTAGACTGTAGTTGTATACTTCTTTTTAAGACTTTTATGAAAAATTTTATAGATCTTATAAAAAAAACTGTACCACAACCACAAACGTGCATATATAATATATAAACATATTTTGATGTCAATATTAACTATTGAGGATTGAGGTACTTTAATTTCATTAATAATGTCTCCCAAATTTTCAGTTTTTTGATTCTTATCAAACATTGTGAGATAATATAATGGCTGCGTTCATTAGACTTTAAAGTAAAGGTAAATCAACAAAGAGCACAAAGACATGCATCCAAATATGTCAGTCAGTCGTTTATGTGACAGTAAAAATTTTATTTTTCATTTATTTATTTTTGTTTTTCTGTTTAAAAATAATGTAATGAGAAGTGGTTTTTTGTATATATCTATCTACATTTTGATTTCATATCCGTAAATGGAAATAAAGTAATCAATAAAAAAAAAATATCTACAATTTTTAAACCTGATGTTTAGTTGGCATCCATATTGATGGTCAGCTTCATGTTGCTGATGACTATCTTGATGTTAAAATATGGGATCGATGTTGGTGACAGCTTTATGTTGTTGATGATTGTCTTGCTCGCTAATGAACACTGTCATCGAAAAAAAAAATCACAATTTTAACCTTTTTAGTGCTCCACTATTTGTATTGCAGCTGTATTTTTCTTTATTGTTTGTATTTAATTGGTCCTTTGTAATTTTGTTTTATTTTGCTTTCTATTTTTTATTTTTCATTTTGTATGCACTAGATTTTCAATAAGTTCATCTGCAGTCAATTGAATTTCTTCTTGACTTTGTTATTCGTTGTTACTTTTTAAATTGTTTTAATATTTTCAACACTATCCAATGTCCTCAATAAAGTTTCTTAATTAGGAAGTTTACAAATTCCGATTCAAAATCCATTATATAAAAGCGTTTATGATATTTGTCCCAATGTTGGCACCATTTATTTAATGTCTAATTTATTTAACGGTTTATTTTAATTTTCAAATTTGGCAAGGATCGCCATGTAATTAAAAGTCTTTTGGTTGGTTTGTTTTAATTACTTTATTTATTTTTAGTTTTAAAATCATAGTTGATTCTCTGAGACTTATGTAAGACTGATGTAAGACTGATGTAAGACTGATGTAAGACTGATCTCTAATCTAGGTTTTTACAATTCTTTTATAACCAAGAGCACACATGCTTTTGGCCATGTGCGCAGTTTTCTTGCGGAAGGTCGGTGTCACGTGTGCGTTGCACATTTCAAACTTACTTGGCCCGCATTAGCTCGTACTTGACATGCATTGCTCATTAGGTCAAAGAATAAGAACCGAAAGAAGAAAGCGAAATATGTAACTTGATATTTGAATTGAAGGTATGCCATATATGGCAATATTGCTTTGCTCCAATTAAATGTTAATAATTAACGGTGAGTCAAAGCAATTCTGGTCAAAGACAAAACAAAGTGTAGCTTGATTTGATGTCAAGCGCATTCGATTTGAAAATGTTTTATATGTCTTTCGTAGGTTCTCTTGTGCTTCATTTTTCCATGACATAAGCCTAATTACACAAATTCCTAATAGAGAATTTTTCGAAATAATGACAAATGACGAATTAGTGACCGAAATAGAGCAGCAAATTTTCACGTCCAGAGAAAACGCCATCTTAAAAGAATTGAGGAGAAGTCAACACTGTGCTGTTCAAAATAATTGCAATTTCATATTTAATAACAAAACATTTGTCCAATATATCGATGAAGGAACTATAATATTAAACAAGTAAGAAAGCTAAAGTCGGTCAAGCCCGACTTTGAAATACCCAGCGTGCCGACATTATGAGCGCACTATAACTTGCTTCTCTATTTGTGGGCGTGGCAGTGAGAGGACAACATAAATTATTTCCCTAAGCCTTTCATTCGCCTTGGTGAACCTATGTTGCGAATTTGGAGCTTCTACGCCTTTTACTTCGGAAGTTGCGAAAAATCTTCATTTGTGGGCGTGGCAGTGGGCGGGCCACATAAAATTTTTACCTACACCTTTCATTCGCCTTGGTGAACCTATGTTGCGAATTTGAAGCTTCTACGCCTTTTACTTCGGAAGTTATGAAAAATCTCTATTTGTGGGCGTGGCAGTGGGCGGGCTACATAAATATTTGTTCCTACACCTATCATTTGCCTTGGTCAACCTATGCTGCGAATTTGAAGCTTCTACGACTTTTACTTCACAAGTTACGATAATCCCATATTTTTGGGCTTATTTGTGGGCGTGGCTCGAGAAGGGCGGCGGCTATTTTTTTTACCAGGAAATGTCCCTTTTTGTAGTTCACCAGCACACCAAATATCAATGGAATGTGTTGAGTGGTTCGCAAGTTACAAGCATTTTACTGAAAACAATAAATTCATTTGGGGCGTGGCAGGGGGCGGATGTCTCCCATTTTTACTTAGGATCATACTCGGACCCCGGTATACATGTGTGTCAAATTTCGACTTCATTGGTTCAGCCGTTTCGGAGGAGGTCCGACCACGGACGGACGGACAGACGGACATGTCTAAATCGATTCAGTTTTTGTTCCTGATCATTTCTATATATATATTTTTTTCTATATCTCCGGAGCTTAATTCTCCCTGTTACAAGATTTGCACAAAACTAATATACCCTGCTTACGCTGGGTATAAAAACGCCAACGAACTGAAGATAAGCCAAACTTGCGATAAGAGAGACATAAGTGTAAAGAATAACGTCTTCATAACCTTTTCAAACTGCAGTATCACAATTGAAAACGAGAAATTTTTTAACTCTCAAGCGGTAATGGAGGAAAGGTATTTTTATCCAGTTAAACAATTTAACTTTAACAACAAACCAATAGTTTTCGAAGACATAATAGTGAACAGCTTTAAAAATAGACCCTACATATAAGAATTGAAATTTCATCAGAACGTGTCTTATGGTCTCAGTGGTACCCTTCTCTTTTTGATCATAGCAATTCCATTAGCATGCGTCATAGTTTTAAAAAGGAAATCCATAAAAGTAGAGGTGAAACAGGAAGTAGCAAAGGATAATGTACGAAGGAAGAAAAGCATGAGAACGATTTTAAAACGTTACGAAGCATCAGAGGAAACGGAAGAGGTATAAGCCGACGTTTTCAGACTTTTTGCACGACCCTCGTACAAGCGAACCAATGTGGGTTAAGTCAAGTCAGCAGTAGCGAATAATAAAATTTCTTTTTCGAGAATAAGACTATTTCCCCACAACCTTTTCCAGAAATGCAGAGTAGAAAGAAAAAAAAAAAAAAAAACTAAATAAAAACTTTTGCGCAAGAAAAGCCAAATTTAAATTATTGTAGTTCGTGATTTAATACCGCAGCGGAAAGTACTACAATTAAAAAAAAAAAAGGGATAAAGAACACAGAACCCAGAATAATTACAAGAAGGAATCTAGGCGGACTAATTAACATATTTGTCTCATTTAAGGCGAAATTCTTTTGGAGAAAGTAATCGGCGTAACGATTTTGTAAGTATAGTTAATCACGTTTAATTTTCAGGACAACTCTTACAACTTAAATATTTAATTTTTAGTCGAATTGTTCAGTGTTCTTCCTTTTGCGGGGATCAAATAAGAAAATAAAAACAAACAAAAAATGTCAGAAAAACATTTATGTTATCCTTCGATCGGAAAAAGAGCAACAGAAATAACACGGCAAGACTACAATACACTAATAAACAACCAGTGGTTGGGAGATACGCACATCAATGTTTTTTTTAGATTGGATATTAAAAAGGCGTAGTTCCGTGGTAGAATTTGTACACATTTTCAGTTCTTTTGCGTACACGGGAATTAGGGCAGCTTTAGATTCAACGAAAGATATAGCAGAGCTACGAATTCGAACAATCATGAAAAGCATTGATGTAGGCAAAATAAAAATTTGGATGTTTCCAATATGCGTGAACAACAACTGGATGTTGGTAATTATGCAGAATAAAATAATTCATGTGTTGGATTCTCTCCAACCGCACGATTACAGGGAGATCGCATCCAACATTGCAAAATACAATAGTCAATTAATACTAGAGCATTTTATCTTTCCACAATGTCCGAAACAAAAAAATCTTATAGACTGTGGGATATTTGTTTTACAATTTGCGGAGGGTTTTTTCCACAAAGTTGGAGGAAAACACTGAAATTTGTAAAAATGGAATTATATCATAGTTAGGGAAAATGAAAATAACAAGATGCGTTCTAGCTAAATTAATAAAGAGTTGGAGTCAAAACACAGAGGACCAAGAAGTATCATCAGAAGAATGGGAATGTCTAAGAGAAATAATAAAGAAATGACGTAGTAAGAAAAAACGTAATATAAGAGACAAAATATATTTAAACGGTAAATCCTTCAGATTGACCGTAGATTTTGCAAAAAAATTTAAAATAGAAAGACTAAACTAATTAGAAGTAAATATTAAGGAAATATATTAAGAGAGAAAAAAAAAACAGAACTTGTAAGCAAAATATAAAGAAAAAAAAAAGAATAATATCTAATGTACTAATAGAACGTGAGAAGCTTAAAGTTAGAGTAAAATAAACACCTTTAAAAAAAAAAAAAAGAAGTTTAAAAAATTGTTCGCACAACAATATTTTTATCAAAGTTGTATAGAAGAACAAAAAAAACATATTTCATTAGCTAGCCGTCGAGCTCCAACACGCACCAACAGGAGAATCAACTACACAAGAAGCCATACATAAAGGATTTAGCGGATTTTCGAATACATCAATATCGACGCACAGACTACGGGTTGCAGTATCTAAAACACGGTTGCGGGCAGAGCAATAATTATACCTACAGCAACCAGAAATCTTCAGGTGATAAAATTTTGCGAAGCAAGTCATCACAATCTGGCCAACAACTCCTTTAAAAGGAGGAGGGATGTCGTGCAATAGTTTTTTAAGCAGACATTCCGAGATTTTGCAGTCACGATGCTCGCGACTCCTTTAAAAGGGGGAGGGATGTTGTGAGTCAACATTCGACTCACTATCATTCAATTATTATATATGATGGTCTCCTTAACAAGCGCAGCAATATTTCAAAGAATGAAATATAGCAACAAAATCGAAACAACAACAGCTCTAAACGATCCATGGGCATGGGCACTCAACAAGCCAAAGCAACAACAATTAGCAAACCGAGCTTCACTCCGGGTATTGAAACATGATCAAGGTTGGCACGCGACAAGAGCGGCAAACAATAGTTCCGAATGCAAACGAATTCGGATGACACCTGGCCGGAAAGTGCAAATGCGGCAATTATGATAGCTGGTGAGCTCGAAAATCGATTGAGCGAAAGCAAATCGACAAGCACAGGTCAACTATTGTGACAGGTAGCGATTGGGAAATCGCTAAAGCGGTCAACATTGAACCTAAGCAGCAACTTCGGGAAAAATCGTTTGACAGCAATTGCGAAATCGAAAATGCGGTCTCAGCGGTTTCATTCTATATAAACGGAAGATCGAATTGGAGAAAAGTACTCTTTGCGGAAGACCAGTTTGTGACAGTCTCAGCTCGACTCGTATGTACTCACCAGTGGCAACAGCGATTAGAGCGTGGACTTGGAGCTTAGGGGACTAGGGAAGTTTTAAGAGTAAATGTAAGGAGATAGAATAAGCTATCTTGTGAAGGAAAAAGGATTTTAAATAAAAGATTGTAACGTTGAAATCTTGTGTCCTCTCTTATTTCACAAGCGGATTCTATGCACTATGTTCATAGGGAACATATCGCTTGTATAGAATTACAACACAGTCAACTATAACGAAGCCTTCGTCATATCAACTCTTCCTTGTATTAAAACATAAAAGATTGAAAGCGGAAGTTCTGACAGCAAAAACAGTACACATTTAACACTCAGAGCGAATTAAATAATCTCATATGAGTCGAAAATATATCAAATCCAAAAGGTAAATTGCATAATACGCGTCCCCAAGAGTAGAATTATCTTAAAGCAAAAACCATAGCTACCTGTTTTGGAGGAATAGGCAACAACTTTTCAATTTTTCTTGTGAAGCTTTAATAAAATACTTATTACTCTGAAAGAGGAGGTTTATTTCGGGAACTCAAATTAGAGTTTAAAAGACGTTCATGGCGGATTTTTGATGACTAAGAGCTTCCCCTGTTGCACAGAGGAATCGAATTGCCACCCATTCTTGTAGCGTATGGAGTTGGCATTAAGAAATCGTAAGATCAGATCGCGCAGATATTGAGAGTCATTAGTAACGAAAAGTATCACTTAACTAGTATAAAACTAACCAACATGCATTTTACCTCTCCTTCCCTTTCAAGTAGCTGTCATTATTACTGGCCTGCCAGAAGGCTTTCCTAAGTTTTCCTTGTGTTCGTGCCACTACGAGGTCATTTTGATATTCACAGATAAAATAGGATGACCACGTACCTTGGTTCGTTAATAGGGCTGCCGATGGTATTCCCAAGAATATGGGAGTTGATTAAAGCTTGATCGGTTGTTACTGTTGTTGTTATTTTGGTGGCGGTAGCAGTTTTTGTAAATCGCATTCTAAATGCGAAATGGAATTAAATTTGATTCTTTTGGTCTTTATATTTTTTGTTTGGGCGGCTTTCAATCACGGCAAATCGGTTTCACGAGAATAAACTAAACTTACGCACTTACGGTTAAACGTGGTAAAAAATCTTATAATTTGGTTTTCTTAACTTATGTTTAGGATGTGCAGAAGCGATTAACACACCATTATATATGCTGCGTTTAAAACCTTACAACTGTTTATTTCTTATATGCCTCGAACGAAAAAATGCTGGAGACGGAAATGCCCATACGTATAAAATACAAACCTACTTAGTCCATATACATTTTAAAAATTATTTTCACTTACAAAAATTATAAGAAGTCTTCCCTTATGATATGTTCTCACTATAGGAGTTAAGTACTTAACCCGATACTTTATCTCAAAGCGTTCATATCAGGTTAGAGCGAGTAAAGGTTTACAAACGTCGTATGACCCAGCCGGAAAGTGCACTACTTCTGCACTACTTCCGAAGTGGTGAAAATTCATACTGCGGCTACTCGCATTTGTTTGAAATATAAAAAACGCGCAAGGTATATCCGATATACTATATATTAGGTGTAGTAAAAAGAAATCCATTATTTTTGCATTAAATTGAGGGCTTTATTTAAGATAGTTAGAATGACCCGATTTAGGTCAAATATGCGCCGTTTTGTTCGATAACTTGTTGCCATTTTAAAGGTAATTTCATTATGCCCCTCTCATAGAAGCCCTCGTTCCTATTAGCAAAAAATTGAGACAGTCGAATTTCAGAAGCCTCTCTTGAAGCGAATGTTTCACCAGCAAAATTGTTCGCCATGGACAGGAACAGATGGTAATCACTTGGTGCCAGGTCCGGACTATAAGGTGGATGCAGAAGAACCTCCCAACCAAACTCCCGGAGCTTCTGGCGAGTCACAATCGATGTGTGTGGCCTGGCGTTGTCCTGATGGAACACAATTCCTCTCCTATTGGCCAAAGCTGGCCGCTTATGGGCGATTGCTTCCTTCAGACGGTCCAATTGTTGACAGTAGAGTTCCGAGTTAAGAGTTTTGCCGTATGGGAGCAGCTCATAGTAGATAATTCCTTGCCAATCCCACCAAACACACAGCAAAACCTTCCTGGCCGTCAATCCTGGCTTGGCCACCGTTTCCGCCGGTTCACCGTGTTTCGACCACGACCGTTTTCGCTTGACGTTGTCGTAAGTGACCCAGTTTTCATCACCAGTCACCAACCGCTTCAGAAATGGGTCGATTTTGTTGCGGTTCAGCAGCGATACGCAGATGGAAATTCGGTCTATGAGGTTTTTTTGCGTTAACTCGTGTGGCACCCATACATCGAGCTTCTTTGTGTATCCAGCCTTATTCAAATGGTTCCAAACGGTTTTTTGTGCAATCTTTAGCTCTTTTGCAATCGAAACAGTGCTAACATGACGGTCGGACTCGATAATTTCCATGATTTGATCGACATTTTCGACAATTGGCCTTCCAGTGCGTGGTGCATCCTTGACATCGAAGTTACCGGAACGGAATCGACGAAACCAAAATTGCGCATGATTGGCTGTTACAGTATCAGGTCCATAAACGCTATTCACATTTTCAGCCGCCTGGCTTGCGTTTTCTCCCTTATCGAAGAAAAACTGTAAAATGTAGCGAATTTTCTCTTTGCTGATGTCCATCTTTGACAAGCTCTCAAACAAAACTGAATCAATCAATCAAAAAAGTGCCAAAAAAGCTTTTTTAGTAGGAACTGTCATCTTTCTAATGCCTCCTAGCGGAACACGATCGGACTTATACAACGCGAGATGCAGATGAATAACGCCATCTATTGGAAAAATAATGGATTTCTTTTTACTACACCTAATATATCATCGAGAAATTGCAAATAAAAATGGAATTTGCTTTATTAGAAATGTTTAAAGAAGCTGAAAAAGCCAAAGGAATATTGGAAGCAATAATATTAGAAGACCATTGCAATATCCGCAGGAACAAAAAAAGATTAATGGATTTAATAGTGAAAGCGGCATCACAAAACGTTCCACGACCTGTGATTAAAATTTACATATCCAAATACGTGCATCGTTCCCCACTCATTTTCTGCACGTGAAAGCTTCCTGCCAGTGTCGTAAAATTTTTACCCGGTTTTTGTACTCGGTGTTAGCAAATGTAACTGAAATTTTCAAATGCAACTCTGCGCTAACCTAAGTATTAAATGTTAACCCGGGGTTAATTTTCGGGTTAGATGATTTTTTTTATATGCGTTTTGACATTTGAACCCCTGAAAATTTGAACGATAACCCTAACCCGGCCTTTACGCATAACTGCCTCAAAAACTTTTAAATCAAGAAAGCTTAGAATTTAATGAAAGAAGTTTTGTACCTTAAATGTTACATTTGTACGCTTTTTCAATCTTTTCACATTTAAGGCAAGGCTTTTATAAAATTTTGCTGGGCGAATGTACCACACGCAGTGCTTTCAATTCTCAAATACTATAAGTACTTAGAGAGAACGTTTAGCTATAAAATTACTTCAACCAATGTTGTCAAATAATAACTGTACGCGCACAGCGTTCAAATACGCGACAAAACCAATTCCTTGTAGTATTTGTTCCAGACCTGGGCAAAGCCAATAACAGAGTTTTATGATTACAATTCAAGTACTAAATTGTAATTGAAACCCCTCAATTACATCGAAAAACAAGTAGGAAAGCTACGGTTGGTCCATCCCGACTTCGGTATAGTCAGCTTTCTAATCTTTTGCCGTATATTTTGCCTTAAATTTATAAACAATATATGCTTACTTACTTGTTTTTCAATGTAATTGAGGTGTTTTTATTACTTGTAACTGGAAATTTTCCAATAACAATTACATGTAGTTGTAATTGAGATATTTTAATTACAATAACATGTAATTGTTATTGAGAATATTTAATTACAATTTTGTAATTAAAATAGAGATGTTTCAATTACAATTGAAATTTTATATTGGAACATCTTAAAATACACTTACGAGTAATTTTGATTGAGTTTTTTCCATTACAATAATAAGTAATTGTAATTGAGTGTGTAATCAATTACGGAATGTAATTGCGTCTGCCCACGTCTGATTTGTTCCTACATATTCACCGCAATATTTTTTATTTGCATTGTGCTATACAACAAGCACTTGGAAACAGTGCGAAAAATGCATGTTTGCAGCGGTTTTTTTATGTATAATAGGCCAAATGTGTTTGAATTTAAGCGCACTTACTTTTCTAAACATACCCTGCTTAATGATTAATACAATCGTAAATACAATCGACGAGTTTAGCCAGTAGGTGCAATCTCATAACGAAAACAAATCCAAAACCACTTCTGCTTGCCTCTGAGAGGACTTGCATTTACTTGGATTTGTGCCAAATGAAGAGATGAAAATAAGTGTAAGGTAAACAAAAAACGTAAGGACTATTTGGGCTCTTGTTGAGCTTGTAGCTATATATGTATGTAGCTATGAATAGCTATGAAAGGCAATGGAGATCATAAATAGCTACACTGTAGTTTTGTATACATTCCGTCCTTTATATCTTAATATACAGTAAATATTGGTTTTTTTAGTTATATGATTTAAAACGCTGTACATTTACGCTCATTTTGGGTAGAAAACTTAACGAAAAAATTCACAGCTATTTAGTATTATTGTTTTGTTATGATTTAATCAATTATTCGTAGTCAGTTTTGCGCTCATCTGAAAAGGTTTAAGTGCAATAACTTTAGTTCGAGTCGATCTATGTGGACGAGTGGTCGCGCATTTCCTTGTGATTTAAATTTCAATTCAATTTCAATTCAATAAAATTTACTGAGAATTATTACAAAGAATATAGCTTTTGAGTACAATGGAAGGAATATAATAGTCAACTTATCAATTCACATTTGATTAAATTAACCTAACTTATACCCTACATCTGCTATCTTGACTAAGAAAAATGAAAAAATTTCAAAATCAAATTCAAAAATTCATTTAAAATTAACTACAAGAGAATAAAGGAGAATTGAATTCCAAATACGTTTTGCACTGACAAAGAAGCAACGCTCCGAGTTTAAGTAATTTAATTAAGGTATTATTAAAATCGGGTTCCTACCGGATAATATGAATCTCAGTTTGTCATAAAGGTATTGAGGAGCCTTTGTGTGAATTTGTTTGTGGAGAAAAATAAGATTTCTGACACGGAGGTAGTTGTCTAAACTACAGCCGAGAATTTTATATCTCCTACTACTGACATGGTCAAATTTGTTTATACCATATACGTAACGCGTTGCAAAATTAAAAGCGACTTCTTATTTATGTAAAGTGACAGAATGAAGTTTGGTATAAACATTTTCAGCGTAGTGTATCAAAGGCATAATCAACTGTTAAACGAGATATTTATATATTTATATTAGTATTTAAACCGCCCCCAATCTATTTGCGCGGGCGGAGCTCGAATGCACTTGTTGCCAAATTAGCTAATTTAGTAGGCAATAGCAACTTTTACGTAGTTCTCTTAACTAGGGGTAATATCCATGAAACTAAAATTCAAACAAACACGGATGATAGTAACCGAAAAGTTGGAAAAGAGTTTGAAGGAGCGAATAAACATTTTTACACATACCAGCTGAAGAGCAGCAAAGGTATTACAGTGGTGATCAAAGGTATTGAATCAGATGTTGACACAAACGAAATAAAGAGTGCGCTAGAAAAGAATGGTTTTCACGCAAGATCGGTTATAAATATATTTAACAAAGCTAAAATTCCTCAGCCTATGTTTAAAGTTGATATGTTGCCGGACAACTTAAAGCTTAAAAAAAAAACGAAATCCATCCGATATACAATTTGCAGTTCCTGGTGCATCGTAAAATAACGGTAGAAGAGCCACATAAAAGAAATGGTCCCATACAATGTGCCAACTGCCAAGAATTTGGACACACAAAATCGTATTGTACATTGCGCATCGTATGTGTAATATGTGGCGAGCTTCATCACAGCTCAGTCTGTGATAAAAAATCAGAAAATGATCGCAATTTACTTAAATGTAGTAACTGCGATGGAAATCATTCAGCAAATTTCAGAGGTTGTCTAGTTTATCAAGATTTGAAAAAACGAATCAATATTAAATAAGAATCAGCTCGTAATCCTACAAAAAATATTACTGTTTCGGTACCACTATCCTCTCACAACCTTAATTTGAACCCTGTAACTCCAGGAGTTTCTTATGCCAATGCACTAAAACCCGCGACCCCTATAAGTGCTCCTACTAACAATAACAGTAGTCTTGAGATAATGATATCTACTCTAACTCAAAATTTGTCCCAATTTATGCAAACAATGCAAAGCTCACTCGACAGAATTGTGCAAATGCAAACACAATTAATGACAGCACTTTGGGCTAAAATATGAATTTCCTAAAAATTTGTGCCTGGAATTCGAACGGGTTACCCAAGCACAAGCTAGAAATTCAGAATTTCTTAAATCAGGAAGAAGTAGACGTTATGCTTCTCTCTGAAACACATTTAACAAACAAAAATTTCTTCTCAATCCCCGGGTATATATTTTACCAAACCAACCACCCAGATGGCAAGGCGCACGAAGGCACGGGTATACTTATTCGTAGAATAATACAACATTTTATTCTAGACTCGTACAGTTATGATTTCCTTCAGGCAACAAGGCTTTGCGTAATAGTGAGAGGTAAAAATCTGGTTTTATCGGCGATTTATTGCCCACCTCGTTTTAGCATAACCGAAAAAATGTTCTTAGACTTCTTTAAGACATTAGGTGATAAGTTCCTAGCAGCAGGAGACTATAATGCAAAGCACACTTTCTGAAGTTCCAGAACGTGCAATCCTAAGCAATTATACAAGGCAATTGTCAATAAAAACAATTCTATAGACTTTATATCTTCCAAACATCCAACTTAATGGGCAACAGATCTCCAAAAAATTCCAGACCTCTTAGATTTCGGAATAACTAAAGGTATTGCAAGAGAGCTTATATCTGCAAAAGCAACATGCGACCTCTCCTCAGATCATTCCCCGTATTCGTTTTGAACAAATATCCGGACCCAGTAGAACGCCCACCCAGCTTAACAGATGCAGGCACAAATTGGTTAAAATACAAAAAGCACGTAAGTTCGCATATTCATACTAACTATAAAATTGAATGCATTGATCATATTGACGATGCCGTAACTATTTTTAACTCTTATTTGGTATCAGCAGCGCAAAAATCGACTCTTCATACTAAATATAGAACAAAAAAAGCCTTATCTAATAGGGAAATCGAAAATCTCGTCGCAGAAAAACGAAGATCCAGGCGCGAATGGCAGCGGGTCCGTTCTCCGTTGGCCAAAAACAAGCTAAAAGAAGTAGAAAAAAAGCTTAGAGAAAGTTTAAATAGGGAGAAAGAATCGAAAACCCGCAACTTTGTCGAGAACCTTACGCCCAGAGGCTCAAATCGTAGTTCCTTGTGGCTGGCAAGCCGCTCTATGAAGACTCCAGTACAGAGTGAAACACCCGTTCGGTGTCTCAACAGTTGATGGGCGCGCTCAGATGAAGAGAAAGCTATGGTTTTTGCTTTACACCTCAATAAAGTATTCCAACCTAATCCGAGCAATGCTGAGCATATTCTCCCAACTTTGTCCGAAAACACTCGTAGAATTTCCGTACAAATCAGTTTAAGAGAAATTGCCAGTATCATAAAAAATGAACTTGTCTGCAAAAAAGCCCCGGGACATGATCTTGTCACTCCAAAAATGTTAAAAAATATACCATCCGTAGCAGTAAAATTTTTAACAGTCTTATTTAATGCAATTATTGAATTCAGCTACTTCCCAAAAGATTGGAAACGGTCGGTTATTAAAATGGTGCCTAAGCCAGGAAAAGATCCTACCCAAACATCCTCTTATAGAGCAGAACATTATCCCTCCACATCAATTCGGGCTTAGAAAACAACACGGTACTATTGAACAGGTAATTCGGATTACAAATGAAATAAGACTTGCCTATGAAAATCGGGAATACTGCTCTGCAGTATTACTTGATGTGCAACAAGCGTTTTTAAAGTTTGGCATGACGGCCTGTTAACAAAATCAGAAGATTACTTCCCTTTAATTTTCACGCAATCTTTGAGTCATACTTAAAACATAGAACGTTTCAAGTAAAACATAACTCATTTATTACAAAAACCTTTCAAATAAACGCGGGAGTCCCCCAAGGGAGTGTTGTTGGGCCTTTTCTTTACCTTGTATACACAGCAGATAGTCCAAACAACGATAGAATATTGATTTCAACATTTGCTGATGACAGCGGTACTTAGTCGGCACAAGGACATAAGTATCGCAACTTCTCAGCTCCAAGATCACTTGAGCGAAATCCAAACTTGGTTATCTAAATGACGAATCAAAATTAATGAGCCTAAATGTCAACACATTAATTTCACGCTCAATAGAAAAGCTTCTCCAGACATTTTCCTTTATAATGTACGCATCCCACAATGTGAGGAAGTCACATCGGTATTCATTTGGACAAAAGACTGACATGGCGTAAGCATATTGAAGCCAAGAGAACCCAAATAAAGCTTAAAGCCAACAGCCTGCACTGGTTAATAAATAGCCGGTCTCTGCTTAAGCAGTTATAAAACCAATATGGACGTATGGTTTACAATTGTGTTGAAATGCCAGCTCTTCGAATATAGAAATCCTGCAAAGAGCACAGTCCAAGATCCTAAGGACTATAACAGGAGCTCCTTGGTTTGTTTCAAATAAACGGATCCATAAAGCGCTCAACGTGGAACTGGCTAAAACAGAGTTCACCAATTTCAAAGAGAAATACTTCAAGAAATTGCGCAGACATGTAAATCCACTTGCCCGTGGACTATCGAACACATCGTACTCTTCGAGATTGAAAATAAATGACCGGCCAGCAATTATAAATCGTTCTACAACAGCAGGTGCAATCCATGCACATCCATCAATTCAGCTTTCCTAGCTGATCGTCAACTCGGTGGGTGCACTCCATGCACCCTTGCAATCCACGGACAGCCTAGCTGCTTAAAATCTTCGTTTCCGCACCGTCAATATTACACGTGTTTCTTCACACATCAGCAAAGCCTAGTTTTCGGTATCCGAGGCCTGCAATGAACTAATTACTAAGTCATAAACTTTTCAATTAAGAAAATGCTTTGTGATTTGTTATATTGTCAAATTAGGTGTAAGATTTAAAAACTTATGGCTAGACTCCTATCTTAGAGGAGTGATCCAATAAATAATAAAACGTTAAAAAAAAAAATACTTGATATTTTATAGTTTCCAAGGGGGTTAAGTTAGATGATAAACGTAAGTTTCTGAGCAAGAAATACATCTTGCTTACAACAGAGTTAATGTGGTCAACACAGCTTAGAGAGGAGTTCATCATATAACCGAGATTCTTTACCTTTTCTACCATTTTGAGCACATCATTCCCTAGGTATAAGGGAGGAAATGATGGTGTATCAATATTCCACTTTTTGACTGGTAGCACAGACGATTTAGGAGAATTAAGACATAAGCGATTTAGCCTATTTCAGGATGTTGGAGATATTTTCGTTTATGCGAAAGCTTAAGTCTTCCATAAGCCCCACCCTTCTCGACAAGTAAATTTGCACGTCATCGGCATATGCATGAATGCTTAGGTTTCTTACACCAGTAAAAATATCATTAATAAATGCAATAAAAAGCAACGGCCCAAGCACAGAGCCTTGCGGTGCGCCAACACAACTTCCTTATAACTCGAAAACTTGTTTCCGGATTTAACGCGATGCATGCGGCCACTCAAAAAGCTTACGATCAGTTTACGATCACTTTTAAACGATGCGCAACAAAATTCTTTGGAATATATGGTAACTTTATGGAGGGTTGTAGTGGCTGAAATAGGAGTAATTTCAGTTTGAAAATGCAAAAACGTCCCTGGGACCTTCTCACTCATCGAAGGGTTAAACACCTCTTAATATAATATAAAAAAGTATTTGAACATGTGTGTCCGTGTCGGGTATTTTATTGTCAGGGTCGCCTGACTATTATACCTTTACTTTTTTTTCTTGATGCGCCTGATGAAACAGGCTTATTTACATTTAGCTAATATTCGATCTCAAAATTGAATAGCTTTAGCTCTCGCCTCATCAGGAGTTTCAACAACAATATAATTTGGCGTATAGACCGCGCATTGTGCCCTCAAATTGCCATTACAAATTGATTTTGCAGAAGCTCCAACACATAACATTTCAAGATGTTCTGGCATGGGAAAAGTTTTGTAAAGCTGCAAAATGATTTCTTGGGACGAATGGACCATGGCGCTCAAAAAATCCCTTGAAGCGCTCAATCGAACTCTTCAAGATCTCCGCGCAAATGAGGAAATTTTTGGTGCACTTTTATATAATTAGCAGGAGATTTCCGACAGACCTAACCTGTGATGCCAAAATCAACACCAGCTGATGTGCTTAACCTTTGCTTGAAGTTATCATATTATTTGCGAAATGTTCAACAACTTACATTAAAAACAAATGTGCGCGTACATCTCCAGTGTAATTCGTCAACATCCACATTTTCAAAGCAACTTTTGGACATTGGTAACGGACAGGTGCCAGTTGATGCGGCAACAATTAGTATTTTATTTGGAAAAAAACTTCTGCAACGTTGTTGAATCCATCGAAGATTTGATAAATAAAGTTTTAACTCAAATATCAATAAATTATACCAATCACCAATGGCTTTGCGAAGGAAGTATTTTGGCACCAAAAAACGTTGACGTTAATTTAATAAACAATGCAATTCAAGAACAAACTCCAGGCGAGGATGTTGTTTATAGATCAGTTGACAGCGTTGTGCACACCCAGGAAGCTGTGAACTTTCCCACTGAATTTTAAAACTCATAAGAAGGCGAAAATGTTTTAATACCATGCTTTCCTGTTATTCCAACGGACATGCCATGAAATTTCAAGCGACTACAGTTCCCTGTTCGCCTTCCACTTTCCATGACATTTGTACATGGTCAATTCTACGTAGCATTGTCTCGAGTTGGACAGCCAAAAAATTTTTCATTTTTTTCTCATGAAGGGAAAACAAAAAAAAAATCGTATATCCCAAAGCTCTTCAATGAAAAATTTTCTAAAACGAACAATAGCTCCTTGAGCAAAAAGTCACTTTCAAAATTAACTAAATTTTTTTCAAGCACAATCTTTAAACCTATCACTTGATTTTTAATTCAAAAAAGTGGGCATAGATAATGAAAAAGGGAGAAAGACGGACACAAGAAAAAGGACAACTTTAGGACTTTTTTCTGTGATCAAACAACAGAAAAAACGCAATTATTTTAAAAGCGACGAAATGCTGCAATCTAAAAGTTGAAAATTAACTTTTTTTCGTTTCAGGGGTCACCTGAGATACCAAAAAGTATGTCGACGAAGGCTTTTAATATCATTTTTGGAATTAATGCCGAAGATATTTTTAATGAATTTAAGTAAATTAACCGATTTCAGTTTCATTAAATAAATGTCTTTTATGCTTCAGATGCACTGTTTACAGAAGTATACAAGGAGGGTGGAGGGAACACGATCGGTTTGCAATGCGAGCCAGGTTCAGCTTGTATAGAATATTTTTTTTAGTCAGTCTCCTTCTTTGAACTGTATCGGGTTATTTTCTCTTCAAATGACTTAAGCAAGGGATTCCTTTTACGCTTTTTGCATTTTCCAAGTGTTTATCTTTTGAGAATCAAGCAAAAATCTGCCAACATATGAAGGTTCCATCGTCCCTGATAGCGAGTTTCTAAAACTTGGATATCTTGATGAAAACGTTCCCCCTGTTGCTCGAAGCTCTTTATCATGTTGGCAACTAACTTCTAATACTACGGACTTTTTTTGTTTCCTAAGAAATTTCCTGCAACTTCTCGAAAACTTTGCCAAGCTGATTTTTAAACATTCATCGTTCTTACAAAGACATTATCTCGGAAAAATTTTTGAGTTTGAGAAGAGAAAAAGGGAAAGAGTATCAGGCGTCAACGATGAAATGTTACGATGTTAATTTCGTGTGAAAGCATTATTTTTTAGTCGATATATTAGGTGTAGTAAAAAGAAATCCATTATTTTTGCATTAAATTGAGGGCTTTATTTAAGATAGTTAGAATGACCCGATTTAGGTCAAATATGCGCCGTTTTGTTCGATAACTTGTTGCCATTTTAAAGGTAATTTCATTATGCCTCTCTCATAGAAGCCCTCGTTCCTATTAGGAAAAAATTGAGACAGTCGAATTTCAGAAGCCTCTCTTGAAGCGAATGTTTCACCAGCAAAATTGTTCGCCATGGACAGGAACAGATGGTAATCACTTGGTGCCAGGTCCGGACTATAAGGTGGATGCAGAAGAACCTCCCAACCAAACTCCCGGAGCTTCTGGCGAGCCACTATCGATGTGTGTGGCCTGGCGTTGTCCTGATGGAACACAATTCCTCTCCTATTGGCCAAAGCTGGCCGCTTATGGGCGATTGCTTCCTTCAGACGGTCCAATTGTTGACAGTAGAGTTACGAGTTAAGAGTTTTGCCGTATGGGAGCAGCTCATAGTAGATAATTCCCTGCCAATCCCACCAAACACACAGCAAAACCTTCCTGGCCGTCAATCCTGGCTTGGCCACCGTTTCCGCCGGTTCACCGTGTTTCGACCACGACCGTTTTCGCTTGACGTTGTCGTAAGTGACCCACTTTTCATCACCAGTCACCAACCGCTTCAGAAATGGGTCGATTTTGTTGCGGTTCAGCAGCGATTCGCAGATGGAAATTCGGTCTATGAGGTTTTTTTGCGTTAACTCGTGTGGCACCCATACATCGAGCTTCTTTGTGGATCCAGCCTTATTCAAATGGTTTCAAACGGTTTTTTGTGCAATCTTTAGCTCTTTTGCAATCGAAACAGTGCTAACATGACGGTCGGACTCGATAATTTCCATGATTTTATCGACATTTTCGACAATTGGCCTTCCAGTGCGTGGTGCATCCTTGACATCGAAGTTACCGGAACGGAATCGACGAAACCAAAATTGCGCATGATTGGCTGTTACAGTATCAGGTCCATAAACGCTATTCACATTTTCAGCCGCCTGGCTTGCGTTTTCTCCCTTATCGAAGAGAAAACTGTAAATGTAGCGAATTTTCTCTTTGCTGATGTCCATCTTTGACAAGCTCTCAAACAAAACTGAATCAATCAATCAAAAAAGTGTCAAAAAAGCTTTCTTAGTAGGAACTGTCATCTTTCTAATGCCCCGTAGCGGAATACGATCGGACTTATACAACGCGAGATGCAGATAAATAACGCCATCTATTGGAAAAATAATGGATTTCTTTTTACTACACCTAATATGTCGCAGACATTTCTTAAATTTTCCATATTACAGCTTCAAATTTCCGCCTGTCCTATGACTTGTACGTTTTTTCTCCAAATGTTAAATTTAGCTGTTCGCATAACTCTTTAATCGTTTGCAACACCCTTTCCAGATCGGCATGTAACCAATTATTGGCACTGCCTTTTAACTTACTTACCAACAGCATTCGCAACTGAGCTCCTTTGACGCCATAAATATTCGCAATATTTTTCATTTAAATGATCCATTTAAGCTCGCAAGTCTTTCCGTTGAATTCGTTTACTACTTCCACAGAAATTCGTAGTGACATTTTATTATGTTTGTGTGAGCCAGCTGCATTTGATATATCAGTTGACAGTGCGCAACGTTGCCATCGTTTCCAACCTCATTTCCAATTAGAAAAACGCGTGTTGTAAAATTTTTGTCTATTTCTGCTAAACGAACATCATCGCAATGTTCTCCGCCCTCGTTCTGATCTTGCTCCACACTTTGTTTTTCATTTTCGTTCTTTTTTGGCAGTTTTACCTGTTCCGGTATTTCGTTTTGTGTTGGTGGTATATTTTCTTTTGCCAAATGTTTTTGTTGTTGTTGAAGAACTGTTATAATGCAATTTAATTTCTTATCGAAGTACTCATCCACTGTTGGATTCCACTAAGAATATTTCTGTCTCATTCTGGTTCATTTGAGGCTTTATCCATTCCTCCTGCGTGATGTTGATTTTGTCTGTTCATCTTCTTGTTGTTCATTGGTGCAGGATTTTCATCTTCCGTGTCTGTTGCTATATCTTCCATTGGCACCAGATTTTCCCGTTGATCCAGTGGCACAGCATTCGTGTTATGAACTCCGTTTTCGTGCCTGTGGTTGACATTCCCAGCTAGGTTACCCATTTTTTCAGCGTAATGACTGGTATGTTTCTCAAATCCATTTCGTTGTTCATGTTGTGGTCCTCCACTTCTGATTTCCTTTGTAGAAAAAAGCCGGCTTATCAGGCGTTAACGATGAAATCCAAAAAATACGACTTGTGATTAAAATGAAAAGAAGCACAACTTTCTTGTTTCGGTTGTCACGCCGAACTGCCGTCCATTTCGTTTTATTCTTTTCTTTTTTTTCTTGGTTTTCTCTTCGCTTAGCCATAAACATAAGATCCCAATGGGAGAGAGTTTAGGCCTGCGCGAGTCGGCCAGTGCTGGCTACTACACATCGAAAACCCCTTCTTTAATTTTGACATGAGACGCACGAAGAAACACGATTTGTAGCTACTTAAAACATATAACTGTTTTGTCTAGAGCTTTGACAAACTGTTTCGTGAGACCCTGTTTTATTTGTAAAGGAGGAATTAAAATTTTCTTAGGGTCTGCTAGGTATTCATTCATGGCATTATGTGACCCAGTTGTAAGGGAACCTCTAGTTAGTCAATCTTCATCCTTGTTATGTTTTCTCTGTTTCTACTATCCCATTGACACAAGCAGCAGGGGTACTTAGTAAATCCGTACTGCTGGCCGAGCAACATAGTTATTATTTCTAAATCCCCACAGATTTGCCATCTATGCACGTCGTATCCAATTTTTAAAAAAAGAACATGCATGTTTTTGTCATTTTCCTGCATTATAGTGGAGTGAGCTATTGATACAGGGGAATAGACGTTAGTATTATGAAGTAATACTGCCTTAAAACTTCTTTGTCTGAATCGAAAAACAAACGCCAATCGGTTGCTTTATAGCAATTTTTTTCAGTTCATTCATAAGACCATTAATGTCAGTGAAATAATCCAAATCTCCATCCTTAGAAAAATATTTCCCAAATTCTGATTCGATTTCGGTGCTCGGAAACTTTTTTACCCGATTTTAGAAAATTTTTTCGCTTAAAAACTAACCTCAAAATTCGGCACTGTGTTTGGCAAGCCTAAATTCCGTGCAAGATCTTAAAGACAGGCTATGAAACCGGAATTAGAACACGTTTTTTAGTAGATTCATCATAGTCTGATTCTTCATCGAAACAATTGCTTTCTGGGTAACATTCGTCTTCTCCCATTATTTCATTAGGTTCAGTTACGTTCAGGTTCGTTCAGAACTTTTTGTCCTTGTCACATAAAATTGGAGTATTTTTTGAAGACACTGTCTGCTAGACAACGTTCTGTTTATTCTTTCCAGGTAAATTCTAACTTACACTGTTCGAAAAAAAAATCTGTCTTCTTTACTGTCAGGTTGATTCAATTTTAAAGGACTACTAATTTTTAATGCCTTATTTTTTTTTTACTTTTTTGAACGATTTAACATTAATATACAACAATTACATAATATGTTGGGAACGTTTTTTAACAATATCGAATTGAAAAATTTCCTTGTATATGCCTTTAATGTTATGATCTGTGGGCTTCCTCAACGAGCTCACTTCGTATTTGTAGCAAACGTAACAATAACACAGTGTGATAGCTATCACACTTGTGAGGTAAAGTGTTATTTTTTACGTCTTGTAATATTGTACTCCACACTACCCACGTCACCAACTGTAGAGCTGCGGTCGCATGATAACGACGCCTGCAGGCCCGCTTGCGCACCCTGAGCAGCCGCCGATACAGGGTTTCCGAGTCCCTGAATCGTAGCACGTTTTTTGCGTGTGTCTGCCATGACGGCATGTGGTTTTCATAATGCAAGGATTTTGCCGGATAACGGAGTATCTCCGTTGCCCTCCGTCACCTCGTGGAGGTACCCTAGATGCAGACACACGTACTATGGTATATTAAACGCAAAAACATATAGTAGAAGTAATCAGTTACTCAGCTCAGAACAACCATATTAGATTTCAATAGGTCGAATTGAGGTTTTTTGAGGTAATGGCATAATCTTGATATGATGGAGCAAAACGGGCGTCGGACTTAGAATTAGCGACCCCGAAAGCATATGGTAAACGTAGATCGAGATACCCAGACGAAAAAAAAATTTTTTTTGTGGCTGTGTTATTAATTGAATAACTATTTAATGAAAAACCTAACAAAAATGGTTCAGTTGAATAGTTCTTTATTAAACAAAATTTTTATTTTTAATTTCTTAAGCTGGCTTTAAGGCGATGCCTCTACACTAGGTTGTCCCAAAAAAAATTTAAATAATTTTTCTTTAACACATATCCTCCATTTTGTTTTAGTAGTTCTATTAGCTTACATATTAATATTATTATTGCCTTCGAAGTTTGTTATGAAGTCTTTTCAAATAGAGTTCCTCAAAAGTATTCATCGAAATATTTAGATACTGAAAATCGTTGGTTTTCTTTAAAATATTGCCAGATAACCACGATATCAGAAAAATACAGTTGACAGGTTGGCTGATAATCGTTTTTATTATTCAACATAGTTCCCTTCAAGAGCGATACAACGATTATAACGACCTTCCAATTTTTTGATACCATTTTTGTAGTACTGTTTCGGTTTTACCTCAAAATAGGCCTCAGTTTCGGCGATCACCTCTTCATTGCAGCCAAATTTTTTCCCTGCGAGCATCTATTTGAGGTCTGAGAACAAGAAAAAGTCGCTGGGGGCCAGATCTGGAGAATACGGTGGGTGGGGAAGCAATTCGAAGCCTAATTCATGAATTTTTGCCATCGTTCTCAATGACTTGTGGCACGGTGCGTTGTCTTGGTGGAACAACACTTTTTTTCCTTCATATGGGGCCGTTTTGCCGCGATTCGACCTTCAAACGCTCCAATAACGACATATAATAGTCACTGTTGATGGTTTTTCCCTTCTCAAGATAATCGATAAAAATTATTCCATGCCCATCCCAAAAAACAGAGGCCATTACTTTGCCAGCGGACTTTTGAGTCTTTCCACGCTTCGGAGACGGTTCACCGATCGCTGTCCACTCAGCCGACTGTCGATTGGACTCAGGAGTGTAGTGATAGAGGCATGTTTCATCCATTGTCACATATCGACGCAAAATTCGGGTGTATTGCGAGTTAACAGCTGCAAACACCGCTCAGAATCATCAACACGTTGTTGTTTTTGTTCAAATGTGAGCTCGCGTGGCACCCATTTTGCATAGAGCTTTTTCATATCCAAATATTGATGAATGATAGGACCAACACGTTCCTTTGATATCTTTAAGGCCTCTGCTATCTCGATCAACTTCATTTTACGGTCATTCAAAATCATTTTGTGAATTTTTTTGATGTTTTCGTCGGTAACCACCTCTTTCGGGCGTCCACTGCGTTCACCGTCCTTCGTGCTCATTTCACCACGCTTGAATTTTGCATACCAATCACTTATTGTTGATTTTCCTGGGGCAGAGTCCGGAAACTCATTATCAAGCCAAGTTTTTGGTTCCACCGTTTTTTTTTTCCTTCAGAAAACAGTATTTTATCAAAACACGAAATTCCTCTTTTTTCCATTTTTTTCACAATAACAAAAGTTGCTTCACAAAAGACGCTCTATCTCACAAACTAATTGACTTACAGACGTTAAATTTTGACATGAATCATTTGAAGGTTGCCACTATATAAAAATAATATGCATTTAATACTAGCGACGCCATCTATGTGTCAGACCGGGGACTTATCAGCCAACCTGTTAATAATGCATCACAGTTCGAACAAAATTTAACAAAAAAATACTTGAAACTAGTTGGAAATCTAAATATTGGTATACATTACATCGTTCAATAATGTGTGTGACTGACACATAAATCGCTCCAATAATAAATAATCGATATTTTTTTTCGAAAGTGTGAACCCTGTTAGGCTTACTGTCAAATTTATATGTCAATCCGAACATTAGTTTGCAAGTTACAGTTCTTTAAGTGACGCTACTTTTGAGTTAAAAAAAAAATGAATTCAAAGCAATTTCGAGTGTTAATTTTTCATTGCTTTTTAATGAAAAAAAATACTGTGCAATGCCAGGAATGGCTTGAAAAACATTATTTGGGCTCTGCTCCATCAAAAAAAACCATTTGTTATTGGTATGCCGAATTCAAACGTGGGCGTACAGACACCGATGACATTCCATCTTCTGGACGGCCAAATGACGCTGTTATTCCGGAAAACGTTGAAAAAACACTGAAAATTATTATGAGCGATCGCAAAGTGAAGTTGCTCGAGATAGCTGACATCCTAAACATATCAGCAGGCAGTGAACACACCATAATACACGAATATTTGGGTATGAAAAAGGTGTTTTCCAAATGGGTGCCGCGTTTGCTCACACCGGAGCAAAAACAACAACGAATTGATGATTCTAAGGCCTGTTTACAGCTGTTCAATCGTAATAAATCCGAATTTTTGCGCCGATATGTGACAATGGATGAAACATGGATCCACTATTACACTCCGGAGTACAATCGGCAGTCTGCTGAGTGGCGTGCAAGCGGTGAAAGCCGCCCAAAGCGTCCAAAGGCACAAACATCGGCTGGCAAGGTTATGGCCTCTTTTTTTTGGGATTCTCACGGTATAATATTCGTTGATTACCTCGAAAAGAGTCAGACCATCAACAGCGACTATTATATAAAGTTATTGGAGCGTTTGAAGGCCGAAATTGCCAAAAAAAAAAAAGACCGCATTTGGCGAAGAAAAAAATCTTGTTTCACCAAGACAATGCACCGTGTCACATGTCGATGAAAACGATGGCAAAATTGCATGAATTGGGCTACGAATTGCTGCCACATCCACCGTATTCTCCAGATCTGGCCCCCAGCGACTACTGGCTCTTCGCAGATCTCAAAAGGATGCTCCGTGGTAAGAGATTTGGCTCAAATGAGGAAGTCATCGCTGAAACTAAAGCCTATTTTGAAGGCAAAGAAAAATCGTTCCACAAAGGCGGTATTGAAAGATTGGAAAAGCGTTGGAATGATTTTATCTCCCTAAAAGGGGACTATGTTGATGAATAAAAACGAATTTTGGCAAAAAAATGTGGTTTAATTAGTTAGTCACACACATTATTGAACGATGTGTTATACCTTGAAAGTACAATTCATATTTAAATTCAAAGCTTAAGATTTGTTAAGGTTCAATATCTCTCTTATTTTTCATCTGATCTAGTCATATTAAAGCTTCAAATATAACTATTGAAAGGACTAGAGATTATAAAAGCTTAAATGTTTTATTCGCATGGTGTGGTTAAGTTAAATACAGAGTGTCGCAAAAACTTTGTGCATTATTAAAACACGCGCTAAGTTTTATTATTCTAAGTACTTATTGCTTTTACACCCTTTGCCTATGTAGTACCGTTTGGGAGCTGTAGCACTTCAAAAACGTATGTTTTTGTATGTTTTTTTAAAAGTACATTAAAACGCCAAATAAAGACTGTCCCAGAAATAACTGTCCTTTTCTTTTTTTTATTGCAAAAAAACAATCATGTTTTTTTTTTAAATTCTTTCAGTTTATTATTAAGTGGACATTACAAAATAAATAAAAATTTTAATTACACTGAAAAAGTACACTTAAAAAAAATTATACACTTTTTTATTTAGGTCCTCCATTAGGTTTTTTACCGACCTTTCGTTCACCTTAGTGTATGCCCGACGCCATTTATGTCGAAATATTTCGATGTTCTTCGCAGTTTGTTTGGTCTTCTTAAGGTTCCTTTTCATTAAAGCCGAATATTTTTCGATGGGACGAAGTTCGGGGCAATTCGGAGGATTTACTTCTCTTAGTACCACAGTGACATTATGGGCTTGGTACCAATCCATCGTCCTCTTGGCGTAGTGAGATGTTGCTAGGTTCGGCCAAAATAGTACTGAACCTTGGTGTTGACGTATAAAAGGCAGCAAACGCCGGTCCAGACACTCTCTGATGTAAATTTCGGTGTGGATTGTGCGATCCGTCACAAATTCCTTACTTCGAAGGCCACATTTGCAAATGGCCTGCCACACCATGTATTTCTTTGGAAATTTGGTATGTTTTTCGGTGGTAAATTAAGAGGATGCTCCACCGCTTCTAACCGCAGTATAATATCCGTGTCCAGGTGACTGCTTGAAATCCGCTTTGCAATACGTTTCATCGTCCATGATCACGCAATCAAATTTGGGCAGGTAATCGCGATACAGTTTTCGAGCCCTCCTCTTGGCTTCGGCGTCCTTTTCTTCTGACCTATCAGGTACTTTTTGTACTTTATAGCTCTTTAGGTTGTAAAATTTTTTAATCCGTTGCACAATTGACTTCGATGTTCCCGCTTTTGCTGCCATATCACGAACCGAAGTGCCTGGATTCTGAGTAAACAGCCGCTTAACGTTCTGGGCCACCGCTTGGTTCGCTGGACCACTTTTTCTCCCTGATCCTTGTTTTTTTTGATAAAGGGGTAAGCTGTCTGTATCGTTTTATGGTCCTACCGACAGTTTTTTCGCACACGCCAACTTCCTTAGCGATCTTTATGTTCGTGGTGTTTGGATTTTCCAGGTGTTTGTAAATAAATGCTTTCCGCTTTTCTTCTTGTTGATACGACATCTTTTCAGTAACTCTTTTATTTTACGAATGAGTATTTTTTTTTAATATGCAATATTTATACTTTATTAAAGTACCAAATATGTTGCTATAGAGTTAACACTTTTTAATAAATAGCCCAAAAACAAAAGGACAGTTATTTCTGGGACAGTCCTTATATTTACTCTAAAAAAGTATAAATAATCACAAATTGGTTGCGCGAGTGCCCAGTGTGATGGCCGTAGAAAACGAAGGGTGCCCAAAAAATTTCCAGATATAGGAATTTTTATTTTATTTAAATTATTGACATTATTGTTGTATGGGAGATAAGTTTTCGGGGAACCCAGCTGTGATGAAGTGGTAAAAATAGGTTCATTTTGGTTTTTGAGGTCCTTATGACAGTTAAAAGCATTCGAAAGTAAAAAGAATTTTTATATCGAAAATTGTTTTGGTCGTTATAGCGGGGAAGGAGGGGTGGTGTTGGGCGTCGGAGCATTTAAATAAATTTTTATATTTGCTTAACGTTATCAATAGAAGTATGAAACCATCGAACTTTGGAGCGGTATAGCCGTACTGAACTAAAATCTACAAGTTTCAATTAAAAAAGGGGCAAAACACGGCAAGTGTACCACGGGCAAAATTTTTGCTTCCCGAATTGGATGAAACTTGGCCCAGTTGTTAAGATGTAAGAGTACGTTAAATGTGCAAAAAAGAGAAAATTTTAATCACAGAATGCCGAGATACAAGTTGTCAAAGTTTAGATTTTTGCTTCAAAGAATATTCTTAATTGAATTAAAATGAGGCTAAAATCGCCTCCCAACAAAAATGTTTAAGTTTAATTTCTTGATTTTATAGGAGAGACGTCATTTTAAAAATGTTAGGTTTGACACCCTGTGCGAGGGCCGTGCAATAAGTACCCGTGTTTGACGACAGGGGGCGTCCCTGAGGGAAGATGGAAAAAGAGCATATCGTTCGGAAATTCGCTTTTTGTTTTTGGATGGGAAAATATGCGAGGAGATAACAACATAGTTGGATGGAGTTTATGGGTACAGTTCGCCATCTATGACCACAGTTAGATATTGGTTAAATGAATTTAAACGTAAACGAACATCCGTTTTTTATGAGGAGCGACCTGCAGACGTTTTATACCGAGGAAGTCATTCAAAAAGTCCACGACATGATTCTCGCTGATCGACAATCGAAAGTGCGCGAAGTAGCAGAGGCCGTAGGTGTGTCGACCGGAACGACAATTAATATTTTATCTGATAAAATGGCGATGAAAAAATTGTGTGCTCGATGGGTGCCGGGATTGCACGGTGGACAATAAGCGGATACGGCTGTTAACCTTCGAAGGAGCAATTTAACCGATATGCGCAGGAGTTTTTGCGTCGAGTTATAACCGTTGATGAAACCTGAATCCATCATTACACACCAGGAACAAAGGAACAATCAAGCCAATGGATTATTCGCGGGGAATCTTCTCCAAAGAAGCCGAAGACGGTCCCAGCCGGAAAGGTCATGGCGACGAGTTTTTGGGATGCGAACGGCGTCATCCTAATGGAGTTTTTAGAAAAAGGAAGAACGATCACTAGACAATATTACAGTGAATAATTGAAGGAGACACGTCCGCATTTGGCGAAAAACAAGGTGCGGTTTTACCACGATAACGTACCACCACATTCGTCCGGAATTGTCGCCGCCAACCTGCATGAATTGCGTTATGAACTGCTGCCGCAATTTCGGATTTTCAATTACTATGGAATTACTATACCAAACAATGCATAGAAAACATTTAATATTTTTAATCTCCAGCCCTTTCAATAAGTAACATTTCAAGCCGTTATATGACCTGATCAGGTGAAAAATGTGAGAGATATTTGAACCTTAACACAACTTGAATTTTAATATGAGCTGTAACCTGAAGGTATGCATGTCAATATTTAAGGCAAAAATTTCCTATTACTTGTTACTATTTTTCTGTGAAATTGGGTTTTAACTGTGATGCATGATTAACAGTATTTCGCGATATATTTCTGATGTCATGGTTATGTGGCAATATTTAAAAAAAAACCAACGAGTCAATGTCAAAATTTTTCGATGAATACTTTTGAGGGATTCTGTTAAAGAGACATCGTACCAAACTTTAAAGGCAATTCGGCACGCGTTATCGTTATCCATTCCCATTAATATTTTATATTTAAGCTAATAGGACCATTTAGAAAAAAAATAATGCATATCGATTTTGGTAAATATAAAAGCCTCCCTTATATCTTAGGACACCCTACTCGACACCCATGAAGTTCTCGCAAAGATATGTAATATATTTTCTGGAGGCCTTGACCACAATGCCAATACACCATCTACCAAAATTCATAATTTTTGTCACTCATTACCTATTTAATCTAAATCGTTATTTAATTTTGACAAACGAGCAAAACAGGATATAAGTGGGTCTTAGAGCATAATTTGTGGTCTCTCCATTCTTACAACCGCTGCGCAATTTTCGTCTCCCATTTATATCCCCCAATAATCGAAGAATATATTCACATCGATGTCTTCATTAACACCGGAGATATAAGGAGCAAACAATTTAAGAGCCCAACATATATCCACTGTCTATTGTAACTGCATGTAGCTATAAATGGCTTTGTTCGTAACTATCAATAGCTTTGTATGTAGCTATAAACAGCTATGTATGTAGCTATAAATAGCTATGTATGAAGCTATAAATTGCTGTGTATGTAGCTATGATTTGCTATAACTAAAAACAATTTCAACAAAGGATAAGTGAATGGCTCAAACACCAGCAACTATAAATGAGATAGTTTGTATTTACTTTGCCTTATGCCGATCTCATCCCGGAGAGTATTGGATTTGTTTTGCGCTTGCATTTGCATTTTATTGTGTTAGTGAGAGGAAACGGCATAAAGCCAATTAACCAGCAAAGAGAGGGTAGGTTGAAGAGTTGGTAATGTGTATTTATGCTATGACCTAAATCATATTTACATTATGGTGTCCCACGATATAACGGAGGATTTAAATTTCTCAAAAATCGAAACGCATACCCTCCATTTTTTAAATGGTCCTAACAGGTTGGCTGATAAATCCCCGGTCTAACAAAGAAAAACACATTTTTTTGTCAAAATTCGTTTTTATTATTCAACATAGTTTCCTTCAAGAGCGATACAACGATTATAACGACCTTCCAATTTTTTCATACCATTTTGGTAGTACTCCTTCGGTTTTGCCTCAAAATAGGCATCAGTTTCGGCGGTCACCTCTTCATTGCAGCCAAATTTTTTCCCTGCGAGCATCCTTTTGAGGTCTGAGAACAAGAAAAAGTCGCTGGGGGCCAGATCTGGAGAATACGGTGGGTGGGGAAGCAATTCGAAGCCTAATTCATGAATTTTTGCCATCGTTCTCAATGACTTGTGGCACGGTGCGTTGTCTTGGTGGAACAACACTTTTTTCTTCTTCATATGGGGCCGTTTTGCCGCGATTTCGACCTTCAAACGCTCCAATAACGACATATAATAGTCACTGTTGATGGTTTTTCCCTTCTCAAGATAATCGATAAAAATTATTCCATGCCCATCCCAAAAAACAGAGGCCATTACTTTGCCAGCGGACTTTTGAGTCCTTCCACGCTTCGGAGACGGTTCACCGACCGCTGTCCACTCAGCCGACTGTCGATTGGACTCAGGAGTGTAGTCACAGAGCCATGTTTCATCCATTGTCACATATCGACGCAAAAACTCGGGTGTATTGCGAGTTAACAGCTGCAAACACCGCTCAGAATCATCAACACGTTGTTGTTTTTGGTCAAATGTGAGCTCGCGCGGCACCCATTTTGCACAGAGCTTTTTCATATCCAAATATTGATGAATGATATGACCAACACGTTCCTTTGATATCTTTAAGGCCTCTGCTATCTCGATCAACTTCATTTTACGGTCATTCAAAATCATTTTGTGAATTTTTTTGATGTTTTCGTCGGTAACCACCTCTTTCGGGCGTCCACTGCGTTCACCGTCCTCCGTGCTCATTTCACCACGCTTGAATTTTGCATACCAATCAATTATTATTGATTTTCCTGGGGCAGAGTCCGGAAACTCATTATCAAGCCAAGTTTTTGCTTCCACTGTATTTTTTCCCTTCAGAAAACAGTATTTTATCAAAACACGAAATTCCTTTTTTTCCATTTTTTTCACAATAACAAAAGTTGCTTCACAAAAGACGCTCTATCTCACAAACTAATTGACTTACAGACCTCAAATTTTGACACGAATCATTTGAAGGTTGCCACTATATAAAATTAATATGCATTTGATACTAGCGACGCCATCTATGTGTCAGACCGGGGACTTATCAGTCAACCTGTTATAAGCTTTAATATTAATATTATAGGCATTAGATTACGATAACCCGTGTCGAATTGCCTTCTAAGTTTGACAATAAGTCTCCTCAAATTGATTCCCCCAAAAGTTTACATCGCACAATTTTTAAATTGAAAATCGTGGGTTGTCTTTAAAATATTGCCACATAACCACGAAATTAGAGCTATAAAGTGGAATTGTGTTACTCATGCATCAAAGTTCGAACAAACCTTCACAGAAAAAAATACTTAGCCTCAAATATTGACATACATACGAATATTTTATACAAAAGTCAAGCCAGACATATAAAAGTTGTATAGAAATGATCAGCGGCACCAAGATATTCGATTAAGCCATGTCCCTCCAGTTGTTTGGGTGTATGTCTTTCCGCACGAATTATCAGAGTTTTTGTGTTTGCAAATTGTGAATTTTTTAAATTAAGTAGAGGAAGGGCGGGTAATGTGGTATACCTAATAGTTTTTTGCCGCCAACAACTACGATTTTTATCCGATTGAAATACTGTTGAACTATTGATATAATATGAATGTTAGGCACACACTACGTTAACTGTTTAAGCGTTGGGGCTCCTTGTTTTTGACATATTTATCAATATATAAAAAAACTCGAATATCGGCAATTGCAAAATTTGGAGGGTAATGTGGTACACCAGGTCTGGTAATGTGGTATAGTATACCACAACACCTGTAAATAATTTTTTTTCTTCTAATAAATAAGTTGTGGTTTATGTTTTATTTATTTATTTATGTTTTTAGAAAGATAAAAGATTATTTGCAAGAATTGCAAACAAAAATGGCACTGCGATTTGGAATACATTTTTCATGAGCCCAAACGAGCTCGCATTGCAGACATGTGACCCATGCTATAATAACTGCATCGTCCCCATAGGCTTTATCGTCATAATTACACACAGCTTCTTTTGTTGGTGGAAAATCCGAAAATTCCTCACCTGTTGTGTCATTTAATATTATGTTTTTGCCACTATCGGTAGCCTATACCACAATACCCGCACTCGTGTTGATTCAAAGAAATACTGATTTTCAAGAAAGTATTAATTTTTTTAAACTACGATTTATACGCTGCTTTAAGAAAACAGTTTCTTGTTACATAAATGTAAGCTCCATGAAGTTAAAAAAATTTTTTAAATTAAAAAATTCAGTTTTTAGTTGAGCTCAAAAAAAACACGAACATACTTCCACGCAGTTTCTTCCCAACTGATTTATAGCATGACTTGCAAAAATAAAAAGCTGTCTTGCTTTCATAGTTCTATTAAAACCCGAAGCTATTAAGCGTAGTTCCGTTAACCCTGTGTGTTTATTTAAAAATAAACCATATTTTATGTCGCTCCCTTATCAACATGGCGTTATTTACGTTAAAACGCTTGAATTAATATATATATATGATAGTATATTTTTATATAAGGTATTAAAATTTATTATATTAAATTATATATAGGTATTTTAATTTTTATTTTGCATTTTGATTTTGAATTCTGAATTTGTATTTGTATTTTTATTTTAATTTGTGTTAGTATTTCTATTTTCATTTATATTTGTACTTATATTTGTATTTGTGTTTGTTTTTATATTCTACTTAAGTAAATATTTAAACTAATATTATTTTCAACATTAGTATTTTTATTCTATTAATGCATATTTATTTGCTCTGAAATCGAATGAAATGTGAGGAAGAAGTGACAGGTAAGTGTCAATGTAAAAGCATTGGTTTTCAAATTGTAAAAAAATTGAAAAATACGCCGAGTACCAACTATCAACAAGTCCCAACTTTAGAGCATTTCTGCTACACATCAACTTTGTAAGAGTTAAGAAAGATACGTAAATTTTTAGTTTACATTTTCTTTAAGCTAGTCCCGCACGATACTTGGTAATAAATAATGAGATTCTTACGTAATATATTAAAAGCATAAATTTTTTTTTTTTTAGAAATTTTATAGGTATTATGAACGAACAAGGCAAAAAAAAAATACAAAGGACTCGGAAACATCTAAAAGTGTACCGTACTGGAAAATATTTCGGCAAGCTTCACCACAATTGTTTAATGTATATTTTACGTTTTTAATAACGCTGGCTGTGTTTCCGGCTGTGCATTCAGGTAACTATATGTTTTTCAATATAATAACACAATGATATAATTGCAGAGCAGTAATTGTTCTGTGAGTTTGTAACATTTCCATTCACAAATTTTTATCCAATAAAGTCAAACATTTTCGAAAATAGTGAACCAGAAACCACATAGTGGTAGGTATATTTAATTTAGCTCATGAAGTATGTATTCATACTGTCGTGGTCTTGATATCCTCCAACTACCAAAACCATGGTAGCATCAAAGCAGGTGCTTCTACGTTCAGTATTTTTTTATGTTTTAACATAATTGCAATAAAGGGGACTTGTTATATCATTATACCTGACACACTCTGTGTCAAGGTTATATTGCGTTTGTGCGGTTGTGTGTAACACCCAGAACCAGAAAGACCATACAAAATGTATATAGATACCAGGAGATTCGATTAAGACATATCCGTCCGTTTGTTTGTCCGTCTGTCTGTATACAGTTATTTTATCGAAGGAGTTGAACTATCTTGACAAAATTTGGTGTGCGGGCTAATAGCGACATGATCGGACCATTTGTCGGGGTACCTCCAGTACAAGGTCTGTTACTATATTCACAAAAATTTCCCTAAAATCTGAGTTTTTCAAGATATATTGATGAAGTTTGACACTTGAACATGTTTAAACGTAAGAAATATGACTTAAAAAAATTGGAAAATGGGCGCTTTAGAAGGGCCTTGTTTGAAAATTGTCTCCTTTACCCGAAATTCAAATGGGACTTGATCGAAGTTTTGCACTTGTTTTTCCTTTGTAGCCATTAACGTCCTCCAAAAACAACTACCTTGACCGGTCCATTATTAAGGGTACCTCCAGTACTAGAGTCTGTCACAAAAATCTCAAAACTGCCTCAAAATCAGACTTTTTCGAAATATTCCTGTAAATAGTCCTGTTTGTTGCGCGTGGTTCCAAAGTTATTTAAACATGTGTGTATGTGTCGGGTATTTTATTATCAGGCTCTTCTGACTATAGCACCCTTACAATTTTTTTATTTTTTGTAAAGAAGTCGTTGAGTTTTTTTCATCATTTTCTTCCTGCCAGCATTAAAACTTTGATAACTTCAATTTCCAGATTTTTTCGAACCAAGTGTTTCAAAAATTTTAAACGGGAAAGCTTTTGAAAACAAACGTTGCATGTTTATGATGCAAGCGCTTAGAGAGTTGTAGAGGAGCAAAACCCTTATATTATTATTTTAATTTTTTTTTTTTAAAACATTATATATTATTTATTGGATCACTCCTTTAGGATAGGAGTCTATCAATATTTTTTAAAATCTTACACCTAATTTAACACAATTACATATCACAGAGCATGTTCCGACTTATAGAAACGTTTATGAATGTAATTTTTTGATAATTACGGGCCTCGGCTTAAAAAGACTGGGCTTTTATGATGTGTGTGTAGGATCACATGTAATTGAGTCGGTGTTGGAGAGCATAAGAAGCTCGATGAAACGGTAAAGCAGAGGATTGCAAACATGAATTGCTGATGTATGAAGAAACACATGTAGTATTGACGGTGTTGTTTGCGGAAACGACGATTTTAAGAAGCTAGGGTGTGCGTGGATTGCAAGGGTGCATGGAGTGCACCCACCGAGATGACGATCAGCTAGGAAAGCTGTGTTGATGAATGTGCATGGATTGCACCTGTTGTAGAGTATGACTTGGGGCCGCTGCCCGATCATTTCTTTTGAGCCTCGAATGGTGAGTTGGATTTGATAGCCTACGCGCGAGTGGGTTCACGTGTGCTTGCAGTTTACAAAAATACTTTTCTTTGACTTTGGCGAACTCAATTTTAACCAGTTCTACGTTGAGCTCTCTATGGATGCGTTCATTTGTAATAAACCAAGGACTCCTGTAATAGTTCTTAGGATTTTGGATTGTGCTCTCTGCAGAATGTCAATATTTGAAGCGCTTGCATATCCATACAATTGCAGACCATACGTCCATATTGGCTTTATGACTTGCTTGTACAGAAGGACTTTAAAATCTAATTTTAGGTGAGAGCGGTTATTTATTAGCCAGTGCAAGCTTTTGGCTTTTAGTTTAATTTGCGTTCTCTTGGCCTCGATATGCTTGCGCCATGTCAATCTTTTGTCTAAGTGAATTCCGAGGTAGGTAACTTCTTCACATTGAGGGATGCGTATGTTGTTCAGAAAAATATCCGGAGAAGCTTTTCTGTTGAGCGTGAAAGTTATATGCCGACATTTAAGCTCATTTATTTGAATTCGCCGTTTAGTTAGCCAGTCTTGGATTTCGTTGAGGTGGTTTTGGAGCTTAGAAGTTGCCGCACTTATATCCTTGTGACGACTTAATATCGCTGTGTCGTCAGCAAATGTCGAAATCGATACTCGATCGCTGTTTGGAATATCTGCTGTATACAAAAGATAAAGAAAAGGCCCAACAACACTCCCTTGAGGGACTCCTGCATTAATTTCAAAAGTTTTTGTTGTGAACGAATTATGTTTTACTTGGAACGTTCTATGTTCTAGGTATGACTCAAATATCGCGTGGACATTTACAGGAAGTAAGCTTCTGATTTTATATAACAATCCTTCATGCCAAACTTTATCGAAAGCTTGCTGGATGTCTAGGAATACTGCTGAGCAGTATTCGCGATGTTCATATGCAAGTCGAATTTCATTCGTAATACGATTAACTTGCTCAATAGTGCCGTGATGTTTTCTGAATCCAAATTGGTGAGAGGGAACAATATGCTGTATTTGAAGAAATGATGTTAATTTGGATAGCAATATTTTTTCGAATAACTTTGAGAGGCAAGGGAGGAGGCTAATTGGTCTATAAGAGGAAGCTTGGGTAGGATCTTTTCCTGGCTTAGACACCATTTTAATTACCGACCGTTTCCAATCTTTTGGAAAGTATCCGTGCTTTATAATAGAATTAAATAAGACTGTTAAAAATAATACTGCAACGGAAGGTAGCTGTTTTAACATTTTTGAAGTAATTAGATCATGCCCTGGGGCTTTTTTACAGACCATTTCATTTTTTATGGAATTATTAACTTCACTTGGTCTTATGTTTATGTGAATTCTGTGGGCGTTTTCAGTTTGAATTGGGAGATTGATTTGGGTAGTGCTCGGATTTGGTTGAATAACCTTACTGAGGTGCAATGCAAAGACCGTTGCTTTATCTTCGTCGGAGCGTGCCCAACCACTATTAGGTCTACGGATAGGTGACTCACTATATACTGGAGTTTTAAAACCGCGGCTCGCTAGCCACAAGGACTCTCGATTAACGCCTCTGGGCGTAAGGTTCTGGATAAAATGACGTTTTTCAGTTTCCTTATCCCTAGCTAGAGCAAGTCTAAGTTTTTTTTCAGCCTCTTTTAGTCTATCTTTGGCAATTGGCGAGCGGAATCGTTGCCATTCGCGCCTGAATCTTCGTTTTTCAGCAACGAGATTTTCGATTTCTATATTGGTCAGTGTTTTCCTAATTCTTTTTTTAAAATATGGGGTAGAATTTTTTGCTGCTGATTCTAGTATGGAATTGAAAACAATTACGGCATCATCAATATGCTCATTGCATGCGATTTTGTAATTTGTATGAATGTGGGAACTTATATACTTTTTGTACTTTAGCCAGTTAGTCCTTGGAATTGTTAAGCTGAGAGGACCTTCAACTTCTTTTGGAAACTTATGTAAGAGGAACATAACAGGCGAATGATCGGAGGAGAGGTCAGTTGTCGCTTTTGCTGAAATAAGTTCTCTTGCAACACCCTTAGTGATTCCGAAATCTAAGAGGTCAGGAATTTTTTGAAGATCTGTTGGCCACTAAGTTGGCTGCCTCGGCGATACAAAGTCAAGAGAATTATTTTTATTAATAATTGCCTTGTATAGTTGTTGACCCTTAGGATTGCATGTTCTGGAGCCCCAGAAAGTATGCTTTGCATTATAGTCTCCTGCTGCTAGAAATTTTTCACCCAATGTCTCAAAGTAGTCCACGAACATTTTTTCCGTTACATTAAATCGAGGTGGGCAATAAATCGCCGATAAAACGAGATTTTTACCTCTCATTATTACGCAAACTGTTGATGCCTGAATGAAATCATAACTATATGAATCTAAAGGAAAATGCTGGATTCTTCGACGAATAAGTATACCAGTGCCTCCATGCGCCTTGCCGTCTGGGTGGTTAGTTTGATAGAAAATATAACCAGGGATTGAGAAGAAATTCTTATTTGTTAAATAAGTTTCAGAGAGAAGCATTATGTCAACTTCTTCATGATTTAAAAAATTTTGAATTTCCAGTTTACGCTTGGTTAGCCCGTTCGAATTCCACGCACATATTTTTAAGACGCTCATATTTTTGCTAAAAGTGCTGTAATTAATTGTGTTTGCATTTGCACTATTCTGTCTATTGAGCTTTGCATTGTTTGCATAAATTGGGACAAACTTTGAGTTAGAGTTGATATCATTATCTCAAGACTACTATTGTTGTTAGTAGGAGGACTAACAGAGGGCGAAGGTTTAAGTACAGTTGCATAAGAAACTCCTGGAGTTACAGGATTCAAATTAAGGTTGTGAGAGGATAATGGTACCGAAACAGTAATATTTTTTGTAGGATTACGAGCTGATTCTTTTTTAATATTGATTCGTTTTTTCAGATCTTGATAAACATCCTCTGTAATTCGCAGAATGGTTTCCTTCACAGTTACTGCATTTTAGTAATTTGCGATCATCAATTGTTTTTTTATTAATGACTGAGCTATGATGAAGCTCGCCACATATTACACACACGGTGTGCAATGTGCAATAAAATTTTGTATGTCCAAACTCTCGACAATTGGTACATTGAATAGGACCATTTCTTTTATGTGGCTCTTCGACCGATATTTTGCGATGCAATAAGTATTGTAAATTATACATAGGATGGACTTCATTCTTTTTAAGCTTTAAGTTGTCAGGCAACAGATCAACTTTGAGCATAGGCTGTGGAACTTTTGATTTATTAAATATATTTATAACCGATTTAGCGTGGAAGCCTTTTTCTCCCAGCGCATCTTTTATTTCATTTATGTCGACGTCTGTTTCAATACCTTTAATCACCACTGTGATACCTTTGCTACTCTTTAGCTGATAGGTATAAAAATTTTTATTAGTAGATTCAAACTCTTTTACAACCCTGCGGAAATTGTCCTCGGTGTTGGTTTGGATTTTTGTTTCGTGAATGTTACCCTTTGTTAAGGGAACAACATGAAAGTTGTTATTTCCTAACAAAGTAGCCAATTTGGCAACAACTGCTCTAGAGCTCCGCTCGCGCAAATAGATTGGAGGCAATTTAAGTTTTTTCTCTGGCTGTGTTTCGGAATTTTCGCTCACATTTTCAGCTAGAGCGGCGAAACGATTGCCCGTTAAGGCTTTTTGGAAAGAAGGAGTTTCCGTTTTGTTGAGCTTGGCCCTAGTGTCATTTTTTCCGGCAGGGCTTCTTTTTCTCTTAGTTATATTAACATATCGATGCATACCGATCAGCACCGCCTGCTGTACGTTTTCTTTTTTATTCATTTTATTTTGGTTGCTATCCGAATCAACTATTAAATTTGTGTGGGTAAAATTTTTTGTAATTTTGGCACTAGGAATAGTGGCTGCAGGTGAAACTGGTTCAATACTATTGGAGTGCTGTTTGAGCTATTTTCTTTAATTGCATAGCAATTTATTCCACTAACGGAGTGCGATCTTTGCCTCTCGAAATGGCTTTTTATGTTTGAAAATTGACTTGTACCTGATTGTAAACTGGTGGACTGGTCTATTTTGCCATCATCTGATGTAATTTTCCTTGCGGGAAGTTGCTGAGCTAGGTTTAGTACTCCATACTTGTGGTTTGTGTCGAGGCTACTGCTTGGTGGAGGTGATCTATCAATTGGCATCACTTCTTCTTAGAGCAGCTGACAGCTGTAAACAGCTGCAGAGACCAGTTGTCTCTGTCTAGTATAGGTCTGTAATTGGATTACGATGTTAAACCAAAACACGTAAGTATGTATGTTTGTCACGATACTTATCTTTATTTTTTATTTACGGCGCCGCAAAATCCGCAAATTGAATGGGGCGACACCAAATTCAGAGTGAAACGTTATCGCTGGCTCCCCTTTGGGTTTTTGCCTATCTTTAACTAAGGTTTCACTTTCTCTACACTTGATTTTATTTGAATTTAAATTTGTTTGCTCGAGCGCTAAATTTTATATTATTCGCATTCTTTATTATTTGCCCGTAATATGTGCTGCTTACGTATTGAGAATAACTTCCGGGATGGTGTCAATGTAATGCTGCAGATAAAGTCAAAAAGAAACAAAAGAAAGAACATGATTTAAGTTTAAGTGTGTTTGCTGTTTGTCATAATCGTGGCGCGGTTTGTTGTTTAAAATCTCCGCCTGCAGCAAAAATTATAACAACTGCGCTTACGTTCAGCAATACCTAAACTGTGTAAAAAATAACCAGAAATTGTTCGTAGGTAGTGCCAATACTGGGATAATGGCGTAGATTTCTTTACCAAAGGCGAAAAGCTTATATATGTGTGTGTGTTATATGTATCTAATGGTGTAATGGGTTTTCTTGCCGGGGTTTTACTCAGTCAGTCCAGTGGTCCGTTACAAGACAAGAAATTCGATGAAATCCAGAAAACAACTTCTATTATTTAGAAATTTTACTCAGTTGGTTTTTTATATATTATTCTTAAAAGTTTCTTATTTCCTTAAAGCTATAACATAGTAGTAGCATATTTTCTTATAATAATGGCGAAGCGATGAATTGTTGATGCCGCAGCGCGGTGTTAACGTAGTCCTCGGTGGACAGCGTTTGTACCGGCTTCCCAGAATCGGTGTTTGACATTTGAAACCCTTGGGTTTCGCCGATAACCCTAACCCGACCAGTGAGAACATAGCATATGATATATTTACAAATTTTTTATTTTTCTTTCTTTTAGAATCCTGTTTGTTTTTAAATAAACAAAATAAATTTCCTTTCCTGGGTGACAAACTCAATGATTTAAAAAAAAACTAAAAAAATATATAGTTACAAAAAAATTTAAATGTATGAGGAAATATAAAAGACTTGACCTCGTTACAATGTCATACGATAGATGAATATATTGAAAGGTCTGCGCAAAAAAAGGCCCTTAAATTTTTTACAGCCCAAACAATTGCCCAAAAATGCTTTCTCAATTGTAGAATAACGTTTCTCTGTATCACTTAACGCTTTACTATCAAAATAAAAAAGGTAAATCGTTTCCAGGTTCCCCCTGCGAGACAACCGCGCCTGAGGCTGCGGTTACAGTAGATGCGTAAATTAAGTCTTACTATTACGCACGAGCACGCATGTTAAAACAAAAGCAAGGGAATAATGTATTGTGGATATATTTCTATCGGCTTTGTAGTGCGCGCTCGTACACACTCGTACGATCTTTTTGATGCAACCAAATAATATTGTTTTTCGTCAGTTGCCCGCACGACTTTGTAGAGCTGGGGAATTATCGATAGTGACCCAAAGTTAAATCGGATTTAAAATTTTTGGAATTGTTTGTATGTAAATTAAATCTAGATCTTCCTGAAGCGTGAGGAGAGGTCTATGAAGGTGCACCCCCCCCCCCCTCCCCCCCTATAGAACCACCGGAAATCTTATATGCCACAATTATGTGCTCTTTATGTGCTAATTTCGTCCCCCTTCAAAAAATTGTGTGCTCGATCCCAATGGGAGTTATGGGGAAAAAACGTTTGTATGGAGGGGGGGCATAGCTTCAACCTGAAAATATATCGTATTGGCTTAAAATAATTGTTGGAGATTTCCGATCAGAGAAAAAGAAAACGCGCTTCTGTCTTTTTCTATCGAAGGTATATTCGCAACTGACTATATTAAACTTACAAGAGTAACAAAAATATGTATGTAATGTTAATTGTCTTATACTAGAGAAGGGAAAATGATATTCGGGTTGCCAATGATTTTTATTTCAACACTCCGTCTCAAACCGAATATCATTGAAATTTTTCAGTTAAATAAACAATTTAATGCAGAGCAAAGTTAAAAACAATTCATTTCAAGCTCATCATTTCAGTTAGTTTACAATGCTTATCTTTGGGCAGATTCTTAGTCAAAATATCAGCTAACATTTGATTTGTGTGAACATATTCGAATACAACAAGTTTGTTTCTAGCAGCTTCGCGCACATAATGATATTTTAAGTCTATGTGCTTTGTTCTAGAATGATAAATATGATTTTTAACAAGTGATTGAGAGCTTAGATTGTCACCCTTTATAGCTACGGGTATATGTTCTTCATGAAATCCGAGTTCTATTAACATTCTTTTCAAAAAAACTGCTTCCTTAGAGCTAGTACACAAGGCCGCGTACTCAGCTTCCGTTGTGCTCAACGACACAGTGCTTTGCTTTTTCGACTCCCATGATATTGAACCTCCACTCATCATAAAGACGTAGCCAGAGTATGACTTCCGATCTTTTGTACCGCCAGCCCAATCCACGTCAGCGTAGCCATGTATATCTTCCATCTCCGGTCGATACCATATTCTTAATTGCCACGTTTTCGACAGGTATCTCAGAATATGTTTTACTCCAGTGTGGTGCTCGGTCGTTGGATTTGAATTACCTTGCGCAAATTTGCTAATTGAGTGAAGTATATCAGGCCTCGTGCAACTTGCTAAGTACATAAGTTCGCCAATGATTGACTGATACGATGCCTTATTAACCTTTTCTGCATCATCATCATCAGCTTTGACATGAAACCCAGGATCTAACGGTGTTGAAACAGGTCCACAGGTCTTCATGCCGTAACGCTCTAGCAGACTGGTGATATATTGCCTTTGACTAACAGCAATCGCTCCAGTATCACCACTCCGCTCGATTTGCCAACCAAGAAAATAAGAAAGGGGCCCCTTGTCTACTAACTTGAATTCGCTTGCCAATGTTGCTTTGCCGCTCTCAATATCATATTTGTGGGACCCACCTATAATTAAATCATCAACATAAACAGCTATTAGCATTAACTTGCCTTTCGAAACCATTTTGTATAGACAAGGCTCCGTCTGACATGGTTGAAACCCCATATGTTTCAGAAAACCATCCAGTTTGGCATTCCACTCGCGGCCTGCTTGCTTCAGTCCGTATATTGCTTTATTAAAGCGAAGCACGCGATGCGGAAATTCCTCGTTGATGAAACATCCTGGTTGTTGCATATAACATTCGTCTGAGAGTTCACTGTTAAGATACGCTGTCGTGATGTCGAGTTGATGCAGGTGCATCTTATGCGATACAGCCAGTGCAAGTAGCATCCGAATAGTGGCATACCTTATGACCGGCGAAAACGTTTCCATATAGTTGATTCCAAATTTCTGGCTGCATCCTTTAGCAACTAGCCTCGCCTTGAACCGCTCAACTTCACCGCTCTGATTCGTCTTGAGGCTAAACACCCATTTACAGCCGATCACCTTTTGATTAGGTGGCAGCTCCACTAGTGTCCAGGTTTTATTCTCCACCAACGAATTGTATTCCTGTTGCATCGCTGATAGCCAGTCTTCGGAATATGAACTCGCTTCTATGTCACTTATTGACTGAGGAATTTGTACGTCGCAGCTATTGATTGCAATATTTACACAATTAAATTCTTTTCGAGGACGTCCTCGTTTTCCGGTTCTAATCAGCCTAGGTCTCCCTGATCCAGGTCGCTTTGGCTCATTGCTTACATCGCTAGGATCATCCATCACATGACTTCTTCCCTGTTAGGATCAGGAGGTAGCTCTTCTGGTGGTACATTCTCTCTCTCGGCTTCATCTCTGTCAAGACTTTGCAGCAAACTTGATAGTTGATTAGATTGTGATCCCATTAGGGTATTTTCATCAAATTTTACGTCCCGTTTTATCACTGTCTTTTGGACACGTAAGTCGTATTAGCGATATGCTTTCGACTGCTGTGAGTATCCGACCATAATACACTCTCTCCCCTTTGGGCGGAACTTACGATTTTGCGTTTTATCTAATGCAACAGCCAGACATCCAAACACTTTAAGATGTTTAGCACTTGGCTTAATACCATGCCAATTTTCATTTGGAGTTATATTGTCTAAAATTTTCGTAGGTGTGCGATTTCGCAAATGTACTGCCGTTGAAATTGCTTCAGCCCAAAATTTTTCACTTAATCCAGCATGTACTAGCATTGTTCGAGCCATTTCCACGAGGGTACGGTTCGCTCGCTCAGCTACTCCGTTTTGTTGGGGCGTATATGGGACTGTCAATTGTCGAGAAATACCATGTAATTGTAAAAATTTATCAAAATCTGTATTTAAATATTCTGGACCGTTGTCGCGCCTAATAGCTTTAAATTGTTTACCTGTTTGGCACTCAACAAACGCTTTAAACTTTTTGAAGTTGTCGAGAACACTATCTTTAGTTTTCATAAAGTAAACAAAAAGTTTGCGTGATTTGTCATCGATAAATGTCAAAAAATATCGAGAGCCACCAATCGATTCGGTGTTAAAGGGTCCACACACATCTGTATGAATTAGATTCAACAGATTATTTGATCTACTTTGTGATACTTGTGGAAAAGGCTGTGTGCATATTTTACTTTTCATGCACGATACACAAGAAATGTTTTTAGGCATTTCAAAACCCTTTAACCCACGTACGATTTCATTTGAAGCCAGTTTATTTAAACAATCAAAATTTACATGGCCATATCTATAATGCCACTGGACAGAGCCATCGACGCACGAAAAATTTGTTTCGAACTGGTTTCGGAATATGTATAGGTTATTCTCCTTAAACGCTTAAAACGATATGGAATTTTCCTTTTTGTCTCTAATTATCGCACATATGTCATTAAAAATCACCTCTGCACCTCGCTCGGCGCTTCTGCTTACCGAAAAGAAATTGTTTTGCAAAGAAGGAACGTACAAAACGTCGTTGAGTAAGATATTGCAATTCGAAGCTCTAATTTTTAACTCGCCTCGCCCTTCCGCATCTACAAATTTGTTTCCAGCGACTCTGATTTTTTGTTTTTCTTCACGAAATGAAACAAACAAATTTCGATTATTGCACATATGCGACGTCGCGCCGCTGTCGACGTACCATGCAGACTGATCTAATGTATTCGTTGTGGCATTTGCTCGTTGAAAAAAGTGAAGCAAAATACGATTTTTCTTTTTCTTTTCCATCCGATTCCTTGCCTTTTTCTTTTCTTAACTGTATATATTTGTGTGCTCATTTTGATGTATGTATGTATGATGTGGATTAAATATTTATTAACAAACTTATATACTCATGTTTTTTGAAGGTTATTTTGGCACCGAAATGAGGTTTAAAATGCAAATTTGTTTCGCCATAGTAACTTAAATTAGTATCAGTTGACTTAAAAAACAAAAAACCAAAAAAAAAAAACAAAAAAATTTTCTAATATTTTTTATATGTTTTGGTTGCACACGTTCAGTTCATTGTGCGATTCAAACAGTTAAAATGTAAAATAGCTAACTTACTATTGAGCTAAACAGCTAAAAAAAAAACTTTTGCACTTCCAATAGTAGTTTTAAATTAGTTTTAAAATCCTACTTGCATTAACAATTAAACTTTGGGAATTCTTAACATACATATATATTTTATGTTATAAAACAAAATATAAAGTAGCTAATTTTAGCAAAAAATATCTAGTGTTGCAACAAAACTATCGATTTTTTTCATACCACTATACTAATCGATTAATCGATTGCCCTTAAGGTGCTTGCTTAAAGCGATCCGGACGCAGCGCATCCAGAGATGAAAAAATTAGTACTTTCGCACCAAAACTGGTACGTTGCAAATAATATGGTACGTTGATACGAAGTTTTTCATTTTGGTACTTTTATTAAATATATTATTTTTTTATGTGAGTTTTTGGTTGGTAATACATATTGGTTTAACCTCTACTCCACACGCTAAAATGCGTTTGAGTAAAGAGAGAACTGCTAATTGAACGAGATGTAAATATCAGTTTTTAATGTTATCGAGAAATTATAGCAACCTTAAAGGGATTTACACGTTAAGACTTTTCGATCATGAAACATTTTTTGTGAGGCCATTTCCTAAACGGATAACCTGTCTTAACTTAGTTTCAATATCTGCCGTGTAAAACTTGTCTAAAAAAAAAAAAAAAAAAACTGCTGTGCATGAGAAAGAAAAAGAACCACATATGGTTCTTGAACATTTAACAAACAACCGTCTCTTTTCTTCGAACGTCTTCCTCCACTTACTTAATTGTTTCAAAACATTGTTCGTGTGTCTGACTCTCGAGAGAGTCTGAGTTAAGAAATAAAAAATAAGCAGAATCAAGCGTATATATTTGCCCGCCGTCAATGTTGTTTAAGTTGAAGCAACTGCCCAAAAGCAGATCACCGCAAAATGCCAGGAAGCCTGCCTTAAAAACACGAGGCTGTTGTATTCCACGTTGAGACGCTCCGAAAGTTTAAAGGAAAATGGCGTTTTTTTTTTGCTTCAAAATTCGCAGAAATCAAAAATAAGCAGAATCACGCGTATATATTTGCCCGCCGTCAATGTTGTTTAATTTGATTTTCGAGCCGCACTATCAACGTTCGTTTTTTAATTTTTTTTTTTTTTTTTTTGGTTTTAAGTTTAATGGCACGGGACACTTAATTAAACGTTCGTTTTTAAAATATTTTTTGTTAATTAATTCGTATAACGTTTATATGACTGCCGTCAGTATCGAAACTCGAGCTTCATGCGGAGAGCCAGTTCTGGGCGCATTAATTTGTAATAACAAAAAGTTTTGAAATCAATGCAGGAGTACCCCAAGGGAGTGTTGTTGGGCGTTTTCTTTATCTAGTATACACAGCAGATATTCCTTATAACGATCGAATCGTGATTTCAACATTTGCTGATGACACAGCGGTCCTTAGTCGGCACAAGGACATTAGTGTTGCAACTTCTACACTGCAAGATCATCTCAACAAAATACAAAATTGGCTTTCTAAATGGCGTATCAAAATAAATGAGATCAAATGCCAACATATTACTTTCACGCTCAATAGAAAAGCTTCTCTGGACATTTTTCTCAATAACGTACGCATCCCACAAGGCGAAGATATCACATATCTCGGTATTCATTTGGACAGAAGATTGACATGGCGTAAGCATATTGAAGCCAAGAGAACCCAAATGAAACTTAAAGCCATAAGCCTGCACTGGTTAATAAATAGCCGTTCTCCTCTTAAACTTGAGTATAAGATCCTCCTGTACAATCAAGTTATAAAACCAATATGGATGTACGGGTTACAATTGTACGGGAATGCAAGCGCTTCGAATATAGAAATTCTGCAAAGAACGCAGTCCAAAATACTAAGGACTATAACGGGAGCTCCTTGGTTTATCTCAAATGAACGGATTCATATAGAGTTAAACGTTGAACTGGTCAAAGCTGAGTTCACCAAAATCAAAGAAAAGTATTTTAATAAATTGCAAACTCATGTAAATCCACTTGCGCGTGGACTGTCGAACATATCGAACTCTTCGAGATTAAAAAGGAATGATCGACCAGCGATTTCAAATCATTCTTCTACAGCAGGAGCTTTCCATGCACATCCATCAACTCTGCTTCCCTAGCAGATCGACACGCGTTTCTTGGTGCATTCCATGCACGTCCGTCAAAACAGCTGATCGGTATCTCGGTGGGTGCTCCTAGTACCCAATGCATTTCTCCATGCAATCCACGCCAAAACAGCTCTTTTAGCTTATCGGTATCTCGGTGGGTGCTCCTAGTACCCAATGCTTTTCTCCATGCAATCCAACGTCAAAACAGCTCTTTTAGCTTATCGGTATCTCGGTGGGTGCTCCTAGTACCCAATGCATTTCTCCATGCAATCCAACGTCAAAACAGCTCTTTTAGCTTATCGGTATCTCGGCGCGTGCTCCTAGCACCCAATGCATTTCTCCATGCAATCAACGTCAAAACAGCTACGCGCTTCCTGTATGCATATATGCGGTTGTAACAAATCAGCTCTCCTAGCTGCTTAAATCGTTTACCCTAGAGGAAAACACCGGAAATATTTCGCGTGCTCCTTCACACATCAGTTAAGCCTAGTTAACGTTACCTGAGGCCCGCTATTGATAAAAACTTGCGACTCATAAACTTTTCGAAATTAAGGAAATGCTTTGTGATCTGTAGTTTTGTTAAACTAGGTGTAAGATTTTGAAACTTATTGCTAGACTCCTACTTTACAGGAGTGATACAATAAATAATAAAACGTTTAAAAAAAAAAAAAATTTGAATTAAAAAACAAAAATGAGTCACTCATTTACAGCTCTCTTTGGATATCATTTAAAAGGCAAGAAAAATTATGAAATTCTGCAAGGATACCCGCTGAGACCTTACATCCCAATCTGATCCAACCATATTTTTTGCATTATGATTTTTGCTACGACAATGATTGGTGCAAGCCATCCCGCTGAATCAAATAATCGCGAAATTGATTAGAGTATTTGTCTTTTGGTAGTGCATGTCTCTGGGTTGACAGGATGAATAATGAAATAGAAGCTATCGGTTATGGCATTCCAACGTATGCCATATGTTTTGGCCTGACTTATTTCTTCTAGAATGAGAAAGTTTTTGTCTAAAAGCTGGTCTTTGGGAACTTCGGCTAGAATTTCAGAGGAATTAGACATCCATTTTCTAAGTTCGAATCTTGCGCTACCAAGGGCTGACACAAGTTGATTCCTCGACTGAAGGGATGAGGCTACATCATGACCTCCGGCTAATACGTCATCCACATACATAAAATTTCAAATAATATCTGATGCGAGTGGTAAAGTGTTTTCTACGTCTGCTGCTACTTGAAAAAGGGTTCGGATTGCTAAATATGGTGCGCAATTCACACCAAAGGTAACAGTCTTGAGTTCGAAATCTTGTAACGGGGCTTGAGGCGAAGTTCGAAAAATCAACCTTTGAAAGGGTGTGTGATGAGTATGGACTAGAATTTGCCGATACATTTTCGTAATGTCGGCACTGAAAACATATCGAAACATCCGCCATTTGCAGATGAGCAAGGTCAAGTCAGTTTGAAGAGAGGGTCCAACATGTAGCATATCGTTTAAGCTTAGACCATTGGAAGTGGGATGGGAAGCGTTGAATACGACCCTCAATTTTGTGCTGATACTCTCCTCTTTGATTACTGCGTGGTGCGGCAAATAGTAGCATTGTTGGGAATTCGAATCAGATGGGGATACAGCTTTCATATGATTGAGTTGGAGATATTCACTCAAAATGGCATCGTACTCATTTTTTAATTGAGGTTGTCTGCATAGACGCGACTCTTGACGAAGAAATTGACCTATGGCTTGATTTCTTGATGAGCCCAAGTTCAACTCGATTGGAAAGTCAGCTTTAAGGGGTAAGCTGGCCACGTATCTACCTTCAGAATGACGAAAGGTGGTTTCTTTATAAAATTTCTCACACATCAAATCAGACTCACTAATTGGACGGGTGCATGGAATGTTCTCGATCTCCCAAAATTTTGAGAGTTGTTCATTTAGGGAAACTTCGTTGAAGTATGAAATGATTGGACGAGCTGGTTGCGTCACCCTGTTTCGTATCGGCCCTGTGAGAATCCACCCAAAAACAGTTTCTTGAGCTATCACGGGACCACTAAAGTTCAATTTAACGCCCTCACGTAACACAAGAGGATAAACATCACCACCGATCAGAATATCAACTTGGAAACTTTTGTAAAAATTTGGATCTGCCAATTGTACGTGAGGTAATTTGTCATACCAAGAAGGATCTAAGGAAAAACTAGGCAAATTGCCGGTTAATCCGGGCACCACCAGGGCAGACACTTGAATTTCAAACCTATGGTCTATTGGAGAGCGTAGAAGAAAATTACAATCTCTGGAACTTTTGACGGATATCACTCCGTTTAAACCGGAAATACTAGCTTGGACCGGACTAGTTGGAATTCGAAGCGCTTTTTGGAGCCTTGCTGAGGGAAATGTACCTTCGGATCCGGGATCAATAAGTGCACGAGCGTCATAAAACGTTCCATGAATACCAATTCTCACCATGGCTGTCCCCAAGAGAACGTTTGTGCTTTGTGTGAAATGACAAGACTTGGTGTGGTTGGCTACTACATTATGATATGATGGTTGAATTTGGGGCTAATTTGCCATTGGAGGCGAAGATGAGTTGGAGGAGTGTGGGATCGATAGGTTCGAAGGGGAGCTAGGCAGAGTTTGAGTAGACGGAGCACCCCCGTGTTCCTTATGAAGCAAGGTGTTGTGTCGCCTCTTGCAACGGAAACATGTGTGTTTACTTTTGCAATCTTTGGAGAAATGAGATGAAGCCAAGCAATTAGTGCAGAGGCGAAGTCGGTTGCTCGTACTAATGCGGTCATCGATACTCTGTTCAAGAAATTTTGGACAAATTCTTATTGAGTGGGTTTCACTACATAATTGGCATTTTCCAGCTGAAGCAACATTTGCATGAAATGCTTGCTGTGATTTGGATTTATTGGCTTTAGTAGAATCAGGTTTTTCCCTGAGATCTCGAATGGATTCCAGGGAACGAAAGCGTTGGGTTAAGAATTGATCCAGTATATTCCAGTTGGGGATCTCAGACTTGGATTCAATTGATTATTCCCACAAAGATAGGGAACATTTGGTAGCCGAGATGAACAGATAAAAACAAACATGGGGTCCCAACTGGCTATGTCCACTTGTTGTTAAATGAGAGCGACACGACAATTGTTTATTGAACGTTGTAGTTCTTTTAGTTTATCACCAGATTCCGAGGTTACCGGAGCCAAATTAAAAAGTGTTTTAAATTGAATGTTGATAAGAATTCGCTTATTCTCATATCTTTGCGTCAGATTGGACCAGGCTTGCTCGAACCCTTCGTTGGTCAAGGGAGATTTTTCTACAATTTCCTTGGCTTCATCTTTTGTTTTTTGCAACAAATGAAAAAGTTTCTCAACGGGGGAGAAACGGTGGTTTTTAATATAAACAGCTGTAAACAAATCTCGGAAGGACGGCCAATTCTGATAGTCGCCTTCGAAAACGCCAGTGTCGCATGGCGGCAAACGGATGCTATAACCGTTGGACTCCGTTGAGACGGAAATTCGATCGGGAGAAGGATTAGGGCTCGATAAGGTAGCGTTCAATTCGTTTACCTTCGAATGGCATCGCAGATACGTTTTGTAGGAGCTGCCATACTTGGCTTTAACGGTTTCAACCTCACCAGGAGATGCTTTGGAGGGGTCTGACAACGTCGCTATACAGGAATCATATGCCTTTCTTACCCCAGACCAAATGGTCTTTATTTCTTCCCTTTGAATGTCTAAGGAATATATTGAAACTTCCCCCGATACAGTTTCATTAAAAGTCGCTTCAAAATCGACCAAATGGTCAGTTGCTCGGATGAACGGCTCTAAGATCGACATAATGGGGTCAAATATAGAAAAGATATTGTCAAGATTCATACACAATCGAGGGCGCACCGAAATGAATTTGTAGTTATAAACGTTTTCTTATATTTTTTTTTTCCAACTGAATAAAGAGAGATCCAATTATAAGCTGTAGTTAAAAGTAATAAAGAGAAAAATTAAATGAGCACTTCACAATCTAGGCGAAATATTTAATTATTAATTTATTTATTTTTTTTGTATGGGTGCAGTGGCTCAATATTAGGCCAATGAGACACCACGATGACTGCGGCTCTTAAAATGCGGAGTAGAGCACCGAAATGTTAAAAAAAAGTTCATAAAATCGGAATGAGAACACTTCGGTAGAACCGCAGCTATGATAGGAGCGAGACACCTTGGCTAGATCACTAGAAGATCACAAATTTAAAACGCGAGCCTGGGTGTAGCGTGTTGTAAGTCGAGTTGCAAAGAAATAATGTAGAGACACCTTGGCTTGAATACAAACTTCAAAATTTAAGAACCGAGAGCCTTAGTGTAGCGGATTGTAAATCGCGGTTGCGTGAAGCGTATTAAATTAATTTAATAATTTTATCCAAGACTGCATCATCCGTTGTCGCGCTTTGAGTTTAAAGTGGTATGGGCACCCTGTATTGAAAGCTTATTTCCAACAAACTAAGGTTAGGAACCCACGTCCTCGCACGGAAGTGAGCTCAGATTAAAGAAAAATGTTCGATTTAGCGTGGACACATGGATTGAAAGCGGATTTCAAAAAAATTGAGGTTATGCTACTGCATGTGCGCTCTTTCACTTCACAAGTTAATTTCGCCAATTTGAGGTTAATTAGACACTGTCGAACACATACCTGGGAGTGCTGCTTACTCAACTTTTAAATGAAATTGTTCCCAATTTATCCGTGTCCGTCGTTTCGGGTTAAGAGTTCCAGATATCAACGAGCGGCGGCTCCCAATTTAATTCCCGTGGCGTTCGTCCCTGGAGAGTATACGTTTAATGCGGTAGCCGGAAGATCCGGCTCGAAGGACCAAATTGTTCGGGCAGAAACGAAAAAGGGTTAGTTAATCTCGTTTGGATTAACTATGAGGGCCACTTTGGACACTGACCAGACTTACGTTCGATATTCTGTTTTTTCCCAAAACGGCTTCCAGTGGAAAATAACCAAAAAATGTGCGGTTGTAGTTTGAATCGCTTTATTGCAGCTCTTGATAGAGTTCGAGAGCTATTGTATATGTCGTTGTACAATATATTGATGGCGAAGTATGTTATAAATAAAAATTATGCGCTTCCATGCGTTTCTAAAATAATTCTTTCAAGAATGAGATCCGAGGAATATAAAGCGAAGAAGAAGTTGTTGCTTGCGTCCGAAGAGTTGAGCCGCCAAAATCTAAGTGAAGTAGCGAGATAAACCAAAAACTACCGCCTTTTCGCTTTTCTCGTTCGAAGAGACGAGTTCTCCTTTTTTTTTCTTTTATAAAAAACTAATTCTGCTGAAAATATGAATGCAAAAGAACTGATTGCAATGAGAAAAAAACGAACAGCTGACAAAATTCATTCCCCAATAAAATGGCAGTAGTTTTCTTGCTTTTTAGAAGTAGTAGATTTTGATGGAAATGTTGGCGTGTAGACGAGCCAACTTGTACGTAAACATATATATATATATATATATATATATATATATATATATATATATATATTAGGGCGGGTCGATTTATTTTTCGACAATTTCCCTATGATTTCCGTTTTCTATGGGTTATTTCAAGAAAATTTGCCCAAGGAACCATACCTCTATTGTTAAAATCGAGTCCCCTGATTTTTGATTGAAGATTTTATTCCCAAATTGACGTTTGTTTGAAATTTTACCTACACGTTCACATCCATAACTCAAAAACTATCGATCAGATCTAATCGCCACTAGGCGCGTTGGAAAGGTGAGCTCATTCTGATCAATTTACAACCAAAAATCTCCAACATTGGTCCAACGGTTCAAAAGTTACGGGCATTTTTGTCAAAATTTTGGACTATTTTTCCATCTTTTTCATGATTTCGTCCAAGAATATTACTTTCATGGCCATATTTTAGGCTCAATCCACTATTTCATTCAATTTACAATTCAAAACGAAGAGTTTAAGCCCAAATTTATCGAATTCGGTTGATTATTTGATTTTTTTTTTTTTTTTTTTTTCTACAAAAATTCAAATTAAGAGATATTAAAGTATTTATCAAACTATAATCAAAAAAAAAAACAATTTGAACGAAATATAACGTATTTTTTCAAAATAATACTCTTTATCGACATAAGTGTATAATATACACTGTATATCGACATGTGTTACAGATTACAAGCAACGCCACCATGCTTGACATATGTGAGATCATACTTTATTGTTTACATCTCAATATAGGGACTGGATATCGGTGTAAAATGTCTTATTCCTATTGGGACGATTGAAATGGCTACCCTCTAGGAAGTATGGGATCAATTTTCTAAAAGCCACCAGTGCTTTACTAGAAACTTAAGAACTAGTGCAAATGGGGGTGGAATTGCGTATGAAGCATAGACTTGTAAAACAAAAAAATATTAATTTAAAACTTTTGTTTTACAAATAATGCTTCATTTTTCGCCAGCCCATGGAAAAATTGTCCTTTTTTACACTAAAAAAATGTTTTACAAATAAAAAAGTTTTGTTTTACAAATAATTTTCCTTTTTAAAATAAATAAAAAAAAAACCAAAAAATTGCCTTTTTATACTATAAATAGAACTAGTGTTTTACTATACCCAATATACCCAATTGGTTCTTACAGTACTAGAAAAGCGGTAGTTCTGCACTACGACTGGTGATTTGCCGTCATCACGCAATGTTAATTTTCTACAGAGGAATGCATTGACAGGGGTATAAGAAAGAACTAGTACTGGTGGAGTTGGCACTAGTAAAACGCTATAGTTTAACTACTCGGATTTCCTGCAGGGTATTTTTCATATATGCACCAATACATACATTGTCACACACTGGCATCGTCTCTGTTGTGTTTAATGTTTGTGAGTTTCGCGCTCAACAATGTGCTCAATACATTCAGACGATGCCAGTGTGTGACAATGTATGTATTGGTGCATATATGAAAAATAGCATATAATATTGCTGTGTATGCTAGTTTTGTTTGAGCGTCATTTCAGTGAAGTGTTACTTGAAATAACTAACAAATAATCAAACTATTTTGAAATTTAGAAAAGATTTAAAGGTAAGTGTAAAAACATTACTAACTATTATAGTTAATAGTTATATTATTATTCTATGAAAAACAAATTTAATTATTTTAGTGACGGTTTAAAAAATGGATTCAGAGCCTGGTTCATCGCAAGATACAACAGATACCCAACGCAGTAGTTTGCAACATTTGGTCTCTCATGATGTTTTTTCTTTTGGCGTGGCTTGCGAATTACCTGAAATTAATCTGTCAACTAAACGAGATATATTGAAGTATTATTTTTTCTTGGCCGAACGTTTAAAAGCCCAAAGCAAAATGTTTTCGTATAAAACATTTACTCCCCAAGTAGCAGACAGATTGTTCCAAATTTGGAGTCAACTTAATATTGAACTTATACTCAAAGGTAGCATCATTAGGAAATTGAATAATTTGCTTGACGCATATTATAATGCAAATAAACAACGAGTAAAAAACGCAACACAATACAAAAAATTCGTAGAATCAACAAACGAATTATTCAACATTGGAAAATGTAAATGCAACTTGAAAGAAAACGACTGCTCATGTGGATTAATCCCAGAAAACTTAAAAGATTTCATGCGCGATCAATATAATGACAGAATACAAAAGATAGCGGAACACGATAGTGGAAGTGAAGAGACGATACCGACGACTATACCAACAATCCCAGTGAGCAACGATCCAACATACGAAGCAGATTATGACGAAATGGAAGTTGATGTGAGAGCAGGTTCAGAATTAGTTCTACCACCACAAACATACACACCCAGATATAATACTAAAAACTATGCAATGATGTGTGACAGATTTGGTGTGCATGATAGAATGGGATCAGCATTGGCAACAGCTCTGATGGAAGACCTGGGCATAAAAGATGCTCATGGCAATCTTGTCATCATGGATAAAAGTAAACTTCGTAGAGAAAGAGAAAAATGGAGACAAGACGCACTTCGTAAGCGGTATGATGGCTCAAATTTGATATCATTTTCATTCGACGGCAGGAAAAATGATGCTCTAACTTTAGAAAAAATTGATGAGAAGTTGCATCCAAGGATGGTTAAAGAACCTCATCTAGTTGTTTTGAGGGAACCAAATTCTCAATTGATAGGCTACACAAAAGTAGAAAGTGAAACTGCGGAAAGCAAAGTCAACAAATTGATCGAATTCTTCCAAGAAAAACAACTGTCTCTCGATTCATTAATTGCCATATGCTCTGATGGTGAACCAACAAATACTGGCGTACAGAGTGGAATTTTGCGACTATTCGAAAAACAGTTAAAGAGACCACTGCACTGGTTTGTGTGTCTTCTGCACTTTAACGAGCTTCCGTTTAGACATTTGTTTGACACTTTAGACAAATCAACCACCACTGGACCACGATCAACTACCGGAAAGTTGAGCTCAAAAATTGCTGATTGTGAAAAGCCTGCGGTATGTAATTTTTATAGCTTATTCTATACCATTTTCCATTCTATTTATTAGCTTTTATGTTTTATTTTCAGGTGGTAACCGATTTTGAGCAAATCGCTTTGGAAAATATGCCTCCTGGTGAAATAAATGTAAATGAACTATCTACCGATGCGAAATACTTATACCAAATGGCCCGTGCGATTTCTAATGGTGAGATTCCGGCGGATTTATCCAACAAAAAACCAGGAGGAATTGCACATTCTCGTTGGCTCACCAAGGCCAATAGACTATTGCGGTTGTATGTGACAACTAATAATCCATCTCAAAATTTAAAAATTCTGGCTAACTATATAATAAAAGTATACACGCCAATGTATTTCAATGTTAAGTATTATAGCTCTGCCGTATACGGTAGTACATTACTTTTTAAATTTATTACTTGGACACGATTTTTACCACCGAATTTACTTCAAGTTGTAGATAGAGTAATTCAAGATAATGCATATTTTTCACACTCAGAAAATATCTTGCTATCTATGTTGTTTGATGATAGAATGGAAAAACGAAACATTGCTATAAAGAAGATTTTACATTACCGAAGAGATATTGTCGACCCAACGGAACTTAGGGTTTATAAAAAACCTCTTATAAACTTTAATTGTACGGAATATACAAATATGATTGATTTAAATGACGATACCATTTTATTCGAACCACCGTTTACACAAAGTTATTCGTATGAACATTTGGAGGGATATTTAAATTACGACGTGCCACCGTTCGATGATCCACAAATTCCTTTACACATCCAAGGAACGGAAAGACATGTCCAATTGCTGGCTGCCACTGCTAAACGAGTTTCAGGAAAGAATGTAGAAGGCGCTATGGCGGCGACATTAGAGAGCCGTACGAAAACACCCAGACTTGAAAGCAAACAAGACTTTCAGAAAAAATAATGTTTTTTTTTCACATTTTGTCTTTTACTACACTCAAATTGATTTTTTTGATTATAGTTTGATAAATACTTTAATATCTCTTAATTTGAAAAAAAAAATCAAATAATCAACCGAATTCGATAAATTTGGGCTTAAACTCTTCGTTTTGAATTGTAAATTGAATGAAATAGTGGATTGAGCCTAAAATATGGCCATGAAAGTAATATTCTTGGACGAAATCATGAAAAAGATGGAAAAATAGTCCAAAATTTTGACAAAAATGCCCGTAACTTTTGAACCGTTGGACCAATTGTTGGAGATTTTTGGTTGTAAATTGATCAGAATGAGCTCACCTTTCCAACGTGGCGATTAGATCTGATCGATAGTTTTTGAGTTATGGATGTGAACGTGTAGGTAAAATTTCAAACAAACGTCAATTTGGGAATAAAATCTTCAATCAAAAATCAGGGGACTCGATTTTAACGATAGAGGTATGGTTCCTTGGGCAAATTTTCTTGAAATAACCCATAGAAAACGGAAATCATAGGGAAATTGTCGAATTTTTTCACTTCCTACAAATCGAACCGGGCTAATATATATATATATATATATATATATATATATATATATATTATATATATATATATATATATATATAATATATATATATATATATATATATATATATATATATATATATATATATATATATCTATATATATATATGTGTTTTTATATAAAGTAACAATAAAATAAGATTAGTGGAGATAAATACAATAGTTTTCAAAATAAAAGGAGCGTGTGGTGTAATCGACCCGTTAACGAGTAACCGTTAGATCACTTAGGGGCGAAATCAGTGAATTGTTTACATGGTTTAATAAAAGCAGAAGATGGAGACTTGGTAAATGGCCTTTTGTGTTTAACAGTCTGCGAGTTCTGAACTCTAAGCGCACCAGTGACAACGGTGATTAGAGCTAGGATCTAAGTGTTTTAAAATCTAGGGATTGTAGAGAAGTTGTTAAAATAATGGCCAGGAGTTTTAATAAGGTACAAATTTGCGAATAATCAATGAGTACTTTTACTTAACAAAAGATTGAAAATAATCTATATTTTGCCTTTTCTCTTTATTTATGTGCACAAATGTATCTAGACGTTGTATTCCATTGGGAATACACCAGAAAATACTTAAACATTGGCGCAACGGGTATTTGACTGACTTTCCGTTGGATGAGAACCAAACCTGCACACTTTTTAAAAAATTATCCTTTAAAGATTTTGTAGCGTGACTTACGACAAAACGAGTTCAGTCGCATCTGAAACTTCTTGGTTGTAAAAAGATGGTAAAAATAATCTGAAGAACCAGAAATTAAATTCGTGGGGTCATACGGTGGAGACAATAAGGATAGCTGTGTTATGATTCAAGCAGCATAGCAGCTCATCTTGTAGCTTACGAAATACCGCTAGCGACGGCAGACGGCCAAAAATGCAAGCTGGCATTTTGGACCTTCATACAAGCGTGCCAAGTGCAACTTTACAACATAGGTGACCTTACGCAGAATCGCCGAGCATGCGAACTATGCGAATATGAGAATCGAACGTTCGTGGGAACAAAACGACCAACAAACCCGGAAGCACACCTGCACAGATCAGCATCCGTCAGCAGGCCCATGACACCGTCCCGAAGAACAAATCAGCGTCTGCAGAGCGCAGACTTAGGTTTAAATATATAGAATAATTAGTATATAAGCTTTTGTATTCTAAACTAAGAATCAGTTGAAATCAGTTGCTAAATATAAGTTGCAGTTAACAGTTGTAGATAATCGTTTAATAAATAATAATAAATTATAAAACTAAAGAGCGTTTCCTTTAGAAAATTCGGTCCGATAGGCGAGTGAGGGATTTCGGAAAAATCCTCACAACATTATTGGCGCAGCCGGTAGGATACAACTACTCAAAGTAGTTGACGTCCTACGAGTACAACATCGCGTCCGCGAAGTATTGCACCTTTAGGGACATTAAAAAGAGAAATAGTCCTTGGTATTCAATCAAAATTCTTCTGCAAGAGTAAGCCTTGTTGCACTATTAAATGTTGCTAACTGTTGGATGAGTGTTCAGGCACTGCTAACAGAGCCCGGGAATTGTGTTCAGGCACCGAGGGTATTGCTATATTTATAGAGCGCATGGTTTTCCCTGTTTGGAGAATAAAGAATCCTTGGCGAATTAATCTTTAAATGGACTTTTATTTTTATATTAAAGAGTAAAACGTACTTTTCGTCGCGAAAAAAAAAATAATCCACGAAAATAATCCGCGAAAAATTGTCCGCGAAAAATTATCCGCGAAATAAACTTTTTATTCATCGAAGCCGCCGCATCGGACATAGAATTGAACTATCACAAGCACGATGGTAAGTACATGAAAAGCCATATTAATTTATTAAAATTCAAATGGAAGGAAATAGCGCAATTATAGAAAATTTAAAGCAAGAAGTATTCACTTATGAACGTTTAACTGCTAGTTATTTTAGACAATTGTAGGTCCAAGAGTCAGTAAATAAGAAAAGATCATTTTTAAATTCAGTTCGCAGTGAAATAGAAGGTAAAACTCAAGAAGAGAAGTTTGACATAGTACTTGAACATATAAGAGAAAGCGCAAGTGATAAAAAGAGTAAAGCTTTTGAAAAAGAATTAGAAAAATTACAGCTTAGTAATAAATTATTAAAATCACAGAACAAAAAATTAAAGGACGCGTTAGCGGGTTCAGATACATCCTTGGAAGAACAAAAACTAGAAAACGACAGACTAAGGGAACTTTTATTAAAAGAAAATTTTAGCGCAGGACAGTTAAACCTATTTGAAAAAAATAGACAAACGATCGTTGAACAAAAAGCAGAAATAGAGCATTTGAAGGAGAGATTACGTTGTGCCAACCACGAAAATAGTAACGTTGGTCGTCCTCAAATGTCTAACAATAACGAATTAACAGTTCATAACGAAGCGACCGGTAACTTAACACCATTATCAAAAGAATTATCAGAAGCTGGTATCGAAATCTCAAAACTGACTCCAAGTCAATTAGAATATTCAGGGGAACATTCATTAAGTCCTTCGTTGACTCCACAGCCAACACCTACACAAATACCGCCACCCCCGCCTCCACCCTCAGCAGGTCAATCAAATCAGTTAAGACCGAAAACTGATATGATGCAGAACAAACATACCAAATCAGATTCAAATTTTTCAGCCGCGAGAGCTAATTTAGAACATTTCTTTCAATTTGGTGCCAACCAAAGAAATGACAATATTTTGAGAGATAACAGTCCACAAGAGAGAGTTTCACACCTCGGTAACATTCCAAAAGTAAATGAGCCCATCGCAGTCAGAGAATATAATCGTCCGAGCCACATACACGTGTCTTCAATGAGAACATTAGTCAGTGAAATGAAAAAAGTAGTTGACATGCTAGTGCCAATCTTTTCAGGAACATCTTGCCCAGAGCTTAAAATAGAAGTAGATAAATTTATACAAGGGTGTCAATTGTTGAAGAGAGAAGTCTCACCTGGGGACACAGAGCTCGCAATAGAATGCATAAAGCTGAGATTGTTTGGAAAGGCGCATAAGCGGGTTGGGGAGAAAAGATTTTCATCAATAGACGAATTTTGCGAATTTATAAAACAAAATTATGCTAAAGCAAGGACTCTAGACCAAATAAGGGCAGACTTAGATAACACTAGGCAAGGCCCAAGTGAGCCAGTAGTCCTTTTTGGTAGCAGGATAGAGGAATTATTAAAAGAAGCGAATGAATTCGTAAAAGAAACCTATGGATTAGATAATATGGAGGTATTTTTTAAGGATCTTGGGGTAAATGCCTTTATTAAAGGATTGCGAGACCGATCACTTGAGCAAATGTTAGCCGGAAGGGAAAACGATTCCATTGGTCAGTTAGTAGATTTTGTCGAAAGAATCCAGTCACGAATAGGCTGCAAAGTAAACGAAATTAATTTAGTAGAAGATCTGCTCAAAGAGGATAGCGTTTGTAGTTTTTGCAAAAAATCAGGACATTTTAATGCACACTGTAAGACAAGATTAAATACTCCTTTTTGCGAAAGTTGTAGCATTTATGGTCATGAAAGAGGAACACAATGCGGCCAAGAGGAACGTCAAAAATTTAGTTGTACTTTTTGTAAAAAACAAGGCCATTTAGCCGAAAATTGTCTAGTAAAGTTGAGAGAAATGTATTGCCACATATGTCGTACTGGCGGGCACCTAGCTAATAAATTTTGCAGTATGAAGGCGAATAATTTTCAAACACAGAATCCAAGTAGAGAGAATAGCAATCAAACACAAAATCGAAACACTACTTCGTACGACAATAGAGGACAAAGCAGGTTTAACGATCGTCAAAATGTACCCAAAAATGGTCAAGGGGCTCTTAGAATTGATAATAGGCAGTGCTACAAATGCAAACAGTTTGGCCATATTTCACCAAATTGTCCGTCCGCAACTCAGAGTCAGGGAAACTATACACGGCCCGGTCAAGGCCAGTAGACCGGAAAGCCGATAATAGATTAGAAAAATTAAGGCCTATTCCAGTACCCGGTGGCGGCAATGTGCAGAAAAATGAACTAAAGAAAATAGAATTAGAAATTTTAAAAAGAAGCACAGAGGAAAAATCAAGCTTATCTTGTCAGTCACAGTCGCTATTGGAACTGGATATAAATAAAATTGAAGTCGAAGACTCCACTATTAAAATAAACAAAAGTCAGCCACTCTGTAGCAGTGAGCAGATGAAGGAGAATGAAAAAACATACGTTAGGCTAAGCGAGCCTATATGTTCCGTTAGAAAGCGAAAAGAAAATAATAAGAAGGTTACATTTTCTGAACAAGTTATTGAGTATACCTATCCACGAGATGTTTATGAAATATCATATTCTAGTGATTCATGTGTAAAGCAATTTTTCACCAAGGGATGGATCATACTATTAAGTATGTTGGTTATTTTGTGCACTAGTCTACAAAAGTCGCTTTCAAAGGGTTTAGTTGTTTTAGAAAGAAAAACAATGGAATTGCATTTAAATAGAAAATTTAGTAAGTCAGAGTCAATTAAGAAGAAAAGGCTGCTCAAAGACCTAAAACTAAACAACTTTGACAGTTCAACAAATTCTTTAACCATAGATGAGGGATGTCGATCAGATGATGCATTTATAGTATTTCCGTGTGGACAAGCTAAAAATGATAAATTAACTCTGCTTATCGATACAGGGGCAGACACTAGTTTGCTCAAATCTGAAGTCTTAAAAGAAAAATTGAAGTTGATAGGTCAGAGGTTAAGCAATTAGGTGGAGCATTCGGTGGAAGCATTAATACAGAGGGAGCTGTAAGAATATCTCACCAAGATAACAAGGCATTAAATTTTAATATGCACGCACTTCCATTTGGTAGCAAAATACCAGCAGATGGACTTTTGGGTAGAGATGAACTGTGGACCCGTTCGGTTACGAATGGAGTAAATAAGACGATTTCATTTTTTGCAAATAGCAAGGAAATCGCAAGACTACCACTTTGTTCAGAGCAAGCGACTAGAAGGATATGCGTAGTTGAGTCAATTACGATAAACGCTAGAACTTCAAAAATGATTCCAATTAAGGTTAATATTGAATCAGGAGATATAGTGGTACATAAGCAAGAAATTTTGCAAGTAGTATACGTTGGAAATGTAATAACAAGAATCAAAAATGGAAAGGGATTTGTACCAGTTCTGAATGCAAGTAGAAAAAATGTAAAATTTGGACAGCTAAAGGAGCTAAATTATACTCTTCTTAGGGATTATGGTGAGTTAGGAAAACCAGGGATAAATTTTGTCAAAAAAGATGAGAAAATGAATGATCGTTTTCAATTAATTATGGAAACAGTACGTTTAGATAATAATTTAAACGAAGAAGAATTAAAATCTATAAAGAGCGTATTCAGAGAATATTCTGATATTTTTCATTTGAGTGAGGATAAGCTTTCATATACGACAGTTCTTAAACACGAAATTGCAACAGAGCCAGGGCAGCCACCAGTTAATATTAGGCAATATAGACTACCAGAAGTGCATAAAACAGAAATAACCTCACAGGTTGACAAAATGCTTAAAGAAGGCATTATTTCTCCAAGCAAGTCACCTTGGAATTCTCCGATATTGTTAGTACCGAAAAAGGCCGGTGCTGATGGGAAAAAGAAATGGCGACTTGTGGTAGATTTCCGAAAATTGAACGATATTACCATTAAACAAGTTTTTCCAATTCCTAGAATAGATGAAATTCTCGATCAGTTGGGTTGCAGTAGGTATTTTTCAACTTTAGATTTAGCCAGCGGATACCGTCAAGTGCTTATCGAAGAAAAAGATAAGGAGAAGACAGCATTTAGCACGGGAATGGGACATTTTGAATTTACTAGAATGCCTTTTGGGCTCACGGGAGCATCTGCAACCTTTCAACGCATAATGAATAGCATTCTCACTGGTTTGCAGGGAATTGATTGTTTTGTTTATCTTGATGATATCGTTATTTATGCTAGGAATTTAGAAGAGCATGAAGAAAGATTATGTAAGGTTTTTGAAGTCTTAAGACATAACAGTTTAAAACTTCAAACAGAGAAATGTCAATTTCTTAAAAAAGAATTTATATATTTAGGGCATAAATGTTCGGAATCAGGCGTGCTGCCAGATCCACTAAAGGTAGAAAGTGTACAAAAAATATCACCACCCAGAAATGTAAAAGAGTTACAAGCTTTCCTTGGATTAATCAATTATTATCGCAAATTTATACCAAATGCGGCAAAAATTTCAGTTCCACTAAACAAATTATTAAGAAAAAACGTTAAGTTTGAATGGAATAATGATTGTCAGAAGGCCATGGAACAGCTTAAAGCTGCGGTAACCTCACCTCCTTTATTTCAATATCCAGATTTTTCGAAAACTTTTGTTCTAACAACAGACGCTAGTAATGAAGCCTTAGGAGCTGTTCTCTCGCAAGGAGAACCAGGGGAAGATTTGCCTATTTATTATGCCAGCAGAGCGTTAAGTGAAACTGAGAAACGATATTCTACAATTGAGAAATAATTTTTGGCATAAGTTTGGGCTGTGAAAAATTTTAGGACCTATTTATTGGGGAGACCTTTCAAAATATACACCGATCATAAGCCATTAAAAGGTATAGCCAATTTAAAGGAACAAGATTCGAGACTAGGTCGTTTTCGCCTTAAACTTTTAGAGTACGATTTTGAAATTTTTTATAAGCCGGGAAAAAATAATCAAAACGCTGACGCTTTGAGTAGAATTCCACATATCGACAGCACAATATCTGTAGTAACAAGAGCTCAGGCTAAAGAAAACACTGATGAAATAACTGATGAAAATATTGAAGAAGACATGGCACAAGTTTTAACTGACCCAAAGGAGATTGTAAAGGTCCTTAAAACATTTCATGATTCACCCATAGGAGGTCATAAAGGGACAATGAAGACGTTTTTGCGAATTAAAAAACAATTTAAGTGGCAAGGCATGCAAAAACATATAAAAGATTGCGTGAAAACATGTGAACTCTGTCAGAAAAATAAAAGTTCAAAAGTCGAGAAAATGCCGATGGTTCTCACAAAAATTTCCCAACGTCCTTTTGATAAGATATATATGGACATGGTGGGTCCCCTACCAGTCACTTCAAGCGGTAATAAATATATTCTTACATTTTTAGATGATTTTTCAAAATTTTTCATATGTACAGGCATTCCCGATGCAGAATCGTCGACAGTAGCAAAAGCGTTCTTTAACGAAGTAATTTCAAAATTCAATATTCCACGAATTCTTGTCACTGACAATGGCACAAACTTCACTTCAAAACTTTTTAAGGAAGTATGCAAGCTAATGGGAATTAAGAAAATAGAAACTTCTCCATGTCATCCGCAAGCCAATGGTGCTTTAGAAAGAAGCCATAGACCATTAGCCGAATTTTTAAGAACTTTTGCGAAAGAAGACGGTACAAATTGGGATGATTGGCTTCATCATGCCATGCATGTGCACAATAATACTGTACACAGCACTACGAAACAAACGCCTAGCAAAACACTTTTTGGTTTCGATTTTGATGTACCTGTTAATCTAAAAAGGAAGCCCGCTCCTCTATACAATATTGATGATTATTCAAAAATATTAAAGTACCAGATTCAAAGAACGCATGAGTTAGTTCGACAAAATCAAGAAAAAGGAAAGCAAAATTCGAAAATATACTATGATAAGGGATCGAAAAATAGAGAATTTAAGGTAGGAGATAAGGTCTGGCTGAAAAACCAAACCAGAAAGAATAAATTTTCGCCTATTTGGGAGGGACCTTATAGGCTTTTCAGACATAGTGCTAAATCACGTGATTAAGCTAAATCATTCAAAGCTAAATCACAACTGTTCACACGAAGTCGAAGTAATTTAAGTTGACAGCTATCAGCTGAAAAATAGAAGAAGGTGAAAACTGTTTGCTCGATTTTTAACATATGAGTGCCAATATGGACTTTGGAAAGTGGTCAATTGTCTTTTACAATTTTATGCAATTAAATAATATTTTGGAGCTGATGTTCAGTGATAACAGCGATTTGGAAAACATTGAGATAGAGATGTGATAGATGTTTTGTTCAAAACTATCGGTATTTCGATGAAAACGCGGGGTTACATACCGATTTTGTGTAATTTAGTGCGTGATTTAGCTTAAATCACGCCAGATATCCTGATTTAGTTTGACAATTTTTGTATGGGTAAATTACGTGATTTAGCTCTAAATTGCGAATGAATGCTAAATCAAGTGATTTAGCCTTTGTGTGCAAAGCCTATTATAGAGTTGTATCACTTCCCACTTCTGTAAATGCTAGAGTTTTAATCAAGGGCAAAGAAAAAACCTTCCACAGAAATTTGTTAAAAGTCAATCAGGAAAAAGCGAACATTCAATACATAAAAGCAGGGAAAGAGGCAGAAGATATTAATCGCAAGCTAACCGAAGAGCATGCACAATTGATTCGAATTCCAGTCAAGGGATCTTTTAAACATTTTCTAAGAAATTCAGAAAAAAATCGCTATAGGAACGTGCCTTGTTTTGACCATAGTCGTGTTAAATTATCACGAAAACACGAGAACATGTCAGGATATATTCATGCTAGTTTTGTGGATGGATACAAAAAGACGAAGTCATATATAGCTACGCAGGGACCTCTCGAAAATTCTATACAAGACTTCTGGCAAATGGTATGGGAGCAAAATTGTAATACCATAGTTATGCTCACGAAGTCGAGAGAATGTGCTAGATACTGGGAAGCTGACGTAAATTCCACCAAAATATTTTCCCAATTTCGCGTTAAAACGCTCAATAAAAATGAAAACAAGAATTTTGTTTGTACGGCATTAGAACTATACGAGCAAAAATCAGAAACTTCTAGAACAATTTACCATTGGCAATTTAGATGTTGGGCCGATCAAGGCATACCAAATGCTAAATTATTATGGCAATTTATAAGATTAGTTAAGGAAAATCAAAAGAGGTTAACTACTAATATAACAAATCCGCCGCCGATGATAGTTCATTGCGCTGCAGGCATAGGTAGAACATGCGTTTTTATAGCTTTAAATATCGCCTAAGATTTGAAAGAAAATAAAAAGAACATAAGGGTACGGGAAATAGTAAACAAAATACGTGCACAAAGGGCGCAAGCAATTCCAAACGCCACACAATACATATTTTGTTACCAGGCCCTTAACATTTTAAATGAAAATATTATCAAATAAATTTATTCATATTATGCTTTTTCTTATTTTCGAAGCGATCCTATTCCAAACTGGCGCTACCAGAAATTAAGCTCCACCACGCGACAATTACATATCTTAAAAAAATAAAAATTTAACAATTTTCTGTTCAAGACAAAAGTGCTCGCATATCAAAACGAGCGAAGGCACAATAAAAGCAGAATAATTTTTTTTTGTTTATTCTGTTCAGTTAAAGCCAGCCGCGAAGTAAATGTTGATGAGCAAACACAATTTTTTTTATATAGTGCACTTGACATTGCAATATCGGAAAAAATAAGAAAATAATAATTAAACTCAAACCACCAAAAGACAGTCAAAAGAAAAATAAATAGGTCAAGTTCGAAAGTAGTTATGCAAAAATTAAAAACTGTCAAGTTCAATTTGAACAGCCGAACTAAAGGCAGGGACACAAGAATAGTTGTAGCACAGGTAGGGAATAATTTCATGTTTTCTTTTTCTTTTCAGGAAGACCAATGAGGCTTAACGATGGATATCAGACGTAAAATTTCCCTTCTAAAATTTGGAAACTCAATTGAAAGTGTTGAAATTTCTAAATTTAATTTAGTTTCCAAACTAAGAAGAGGGGAAGAGTGATTGGTAAGAAAAAATTATTAAAAAAAAAAAAAAAAAATAAGAGGAAATTGGAGATATACATATAAAAAAAAAAAAATAATAATAATAATAAAAAAAAAAAAAAAAAGTATCTAAATTAACAAAATTTGACATTACACTTCACATAAAAAAAGGAGTAATTTCCCACTAGTTGCACTTCAAAGTTTAAAGAAAAGAAAAGCGATTTATTAAAAAAATTATAAATATAAAATATATAAAATCATTCAAAATTATTTAAAAGAAAAAATCGAAGGAAAGAGAGTTCACGATCCTTCCTTGGATTTTTTGAAATAAAAGGAGTTGACAATCCTTTTTCTTTTCTTATTATATTTTTTTAAAACTAGTCCTTCTTTGCATCGGACAATTCTGTGGGCTATCGTGCTCAGCTCTCACAGATCTGTCTGTTGAAAAGTTTTCTTCTTCAACAAGAAAACATTTTCCATTTCCTTCAATTTCACAAAGAAACTCTATGCCAAGCTTGTTCAATTTCAAGAACAGTGAACAGCCTTAAACATAACATCAAAGCCAAGGTTCGTCATCATTTTCTACACAAGGAGTTGAAATACTTTTTCTTATATTTTTTAACAGCTCTAGACAATCGGCCATCCTGCAAATATCATCGCTGTCTGATTGATAATTTTGCTCTTAACACGGCCATCCTGCAAATATCATCGACTCTCGATGAGAGATTCAGTTCATTAATTCTTGAACACCAACATACTAATGTCTAGGTCAACTTCTCTTATAACTGAACTCAAAGTACCAAACACAGCTCCCTCTTTCTTGCTCAAAGCACATCGTTCATGATAATTTTGCACAAACTAGGTCTATCTGAACCAACATCTTCAACTGGACCATCAATAATTCTCAGCAACTATACTCCAATTCACAACTCTCAAAATTGAAACTCAGAGTACCAAATCACACCCATTCGATCAGAGGCAATCTTTAAGCTTGGCCAATCTAACAAAGCTTCAAAGCAAAATCGTGAATCTCCAGCTCAGGGGCAATCTTCAGCTTGTCTGGAAATCATGTCAAAACAACTCATTCGATCAGAGGCAATCTTAAGCTTGACCGCATCAGAACATAAGTTCTTCAAACAGAAAATCGTGAATTTCCAGCTCAGAGGCAATCTTCAGCTTGTCTGGAATTCATGTCAGAACAACTCATTCGATCAGAGGCAATCTTAAGCTTCACCGCAGTCAGAACATAAGTTCTTCAAAACAGAAAATCGTGAATTTCCAGCTCAGAGGCAATCTTCAGCTTGTCTGGAATTCATGTCAGAACAACTCATTCGATCAGAGGCAATATTAAGCTTGAACGCAAAAATTTGTACACAACAGAAGCATGTGAATTTCCAGCTCAGAGGCAACATTCCGCTTGTCTGAAATTCATGCTCCAACAATACCACGAAATAGAGGCATTTTTAAGCTTGTCAACAAAACATTTTAAAAACTATTACCCCGATTCCCAGCTCAGAGGCGATCTTACGCTTGTCTGAGAAATCAAAGAGTCCACAAAAGCAATGAATTTACCTTAAATTTTTGTTATATTTGTGCGTTATCATTTTCGACAATCAGAACTGGACGAATAACTTCTCTTCCCGCAACTATGATTTTGCCCGAATTTTCATTTTTAAGTTTATAGCGGTCATTCGCCAGCACCCCAACAACTTCATAAGGTCCTTGGTAATAATTCTGAAGTTTTGACTTCCGTATTTGGTTACTGGAATATACGACATCTAGAATTTTCATCCGATCCCACTTCTGATGCTAGAAAAAATCGAAGGAAAGAGAGTTCACGATCCTTCCTTGGATTTTTTGAAATAAAAGGAGTTGACAATCCTTTTTCTTTTCTTATTATATTTTTTTAAAACTAGTCCTTCTTTGCATCGGACAATTCTGTGGGCTATCGTGCTCAGCGCTCACAGATCTGTCTGTTGAAAAGTTTTCTCTTCAACAAGAAAACATTTATTCCTTCAATTTCACAGAACTCTATGCCAAGCTTGTTCATTTCAAGAACAGTGAACAGCCTAAACATAACTCAAAGCCAAGGTTGTCAATTTCACACAGAGTGAATACTTTTTCTAATTTTGCTCTAACATATATATATATATATATATATATATATATATATTATATATACATATTTGAATGGAAAAATATTCTGAGGAAAAAACATACAAAATTTAAAATTCAAAATGTTCGAAATCATGAAATTTAAATAGATCATACTAATAGTAAAAAATTTAAATTGCAATAAAAGACTAAAATTTCGATAACATATATGTATATAGTTGTAAGAAAAACCGAAAAATTAGTCTTAATATTATATATTAAGAATATTATACAATTATTATATTATAAAATTAAAATATAGATTATAATCTGTGTTTAAGTTTGGAAAGGGGAGTTAAATCAAATTACCGTGCAGCACATAAACTGCAGATATTTTAAATTTAACTTGTATCAGACAGCACATGAACTGTTGATACTCGAAGTCAATAGGAACGCTTAAATGAATTGATCAGTCAAGAGTTTAGAATTGGACTTATTTTTATTGATCGTTTGTACTTCTTTTATACAATTTTATTGCTTAGTATGCTATTCTTATGACCAATATTTTGTTTGTTTAATTAAATCGAATATTATGCACAAATATATTGGTTACGTATGAGCGAAACGAAATTTGATATCTTTTGAGTTCAACGTATGACTTTTTGTCTTAAATGCATTAAATGCTTACAAATGGTTTTTATTGTTTTTCATTCTCTTTTTTTATTCTTTCGTACAAAACTAAACATTCTGCCCCTCGGTTGAGCGACAGTTTTTATTGCTCAACATCTTTTGTGGGCTTCGACTTCAACGGCATTGTTTGTACGGCGTGGAGAGGGTTGTGGTGGAATTTCGATTGTGAGTCGTTTTTGCTGACAATGCTTTTTAAGGCGGAACATAACAAAAATTAGAGCTCCAAGTAGTATGAGAGGGAGCGCAGAATAGCTCACAACTTTATGACTGACGGAAAGATGACGCTCTGATGGCAATTGAATGTTGTGCTGCAGCTGTTGCTGGAATTTGGTGAGCTGTTCCAATTTGTTGTTGAGGTGATTAGGATCCAGATTAAATATTCTTTGTAGTTCTACAGGTTCACTGATAGACGTTAAATTACCAAATGATGGGAAAGCCGTATGCACTGTGGTTGAAATTACTTCGTGGCCTTGGATGGTCAGAAAACCATTCTTTAAGATGCAATTCGGCTGTATAGATAGCATGCCTGACGACATTATCGTGATTTCTTGAACCTCATCGCCGCATACAGCTGTAAGTTCCCTTGAGATGTTAGTGGCAAATATCCATCGATTTGATTGATGTGTTGGTATGAGTGAAATAGTATTATAAAGTCGTTCCACCTTGCAGTTAGGGGACGTTTTGTTATTAAAAAGCGCAATCTCGCATGAGTAACTGCCAGCATTTTTTCCGATCATTGCTTGGATATTTGGACACAGATATGTGTCATCGATTGTCGTTATGCAATTGTGTCGATCAGCTGTGGTGAGGATTATGTATTTTTCTCGATGATTGCTGACGGCCAAAAATTCTGCTCTCGGATTAAGCAGGAGCATGGTGTTATTCATATATACTGGTATTGGAATGAGAGCAAACATTTCGAAGATTTGATGATTGATGAGTGGTACTTCAATTTTGAAAATAATGTGAGCCTTTGTTACGGCTCCCTTGATGCGCATAATTTTATAAAGATGTAAGAGATCATGATCGTCAAAGGGAAAATTGTGGCCGTACGGAAGGTGTCCCTTGATGTTGCTGATTTCTCTTCTTAATTGTTGAAGTGTAAGAATTGTTGGGCTAATGTTTCCGTGGTTGGAATGAGTAAGTGCATTTATGAGTTCTGTCTGAATTCTGTGACCGTCTGAAGCCAGCATGCTAAATTGAACTGTTAGTTCTATTATCTGCTGTGAACGCCGCAACTGGGCTCTGCTGTGGTCTATCTCGTTCAACTCTTGTGTAAGGGCTTCTTCGAAGTGAGCGATGTGTTGCTTGGTGCTAGATGCGTCGTCTTTGAGAATGTTGATAGTTGCATCTACGACCGATGTTTGATTTTTTATCAAGTCTCTCAAGAACACTTAATTTTGCTTAACGTCGCTGATTGTTTTTGACATGTCTTCAGCATAGTTTGAGTCCAACACTCCGAACAGGGCATGAGCCATGTTCCCAACAATATCCAAAGCTGCTCTTCGAGGTCGCACTGGTGTTATAAGATCTTCTTCTTGAAGGAGCTCGTTGTTAGATTGTTTGAGGTGCTGTATGAGTGAATGACATGAACTATCCACGGTGCTATCACAAATTTTTGTAAGTGTTGCAATTCCTTCTTCCAGTATTTTGTTTCTTGCCCAAATCGGATTGAGATCATAGTAAACAATGATATTCCAACTTCCGGTGATTAATTTGGTAGTGCCAATGCCGTCGAAGAATATTCCAGGATTTTTATCAAATCGTGTTATATTTACAGGAGTTGCAAAGGCTAATGGTAGTAGCAGAAGGGATACGATGATTGTAGTGACTATGGAATTGTGAGAGATTGGGCGACGTTTAGGTGAGTCGGATTCTTCCAGTGGCCTTTTGCGTGGAGCTACATGTATCTCAGGTTGGTTGTTTTCGTTAAACAGTGGAGCAAGTCTCTGAAGAGGTCGTTTACAAGTTCCGTTGGCCGTCTTGATGTCAACCACTCGGACCAAATTATCATTACCCTTGTAGAGTTGGATCACTCGTCCTAATGGCCATTTCATTGTTGGGGCGTTGTCGTCTTTTATGATAACCATGTCGCCCTCCTTAATGTTTTGGCTCTGGACTCTCCATTTGTGACGGAACTGGAGTTCATTTAAATATTCCTGAGACCAACGCCTCCAAAATTCTTCCCTGATATTTGTCACCAGTCGCCATCTGGCTGCTAAAGTAGTTTTTATCGGTGCTACATGTGGGTTTACTTGAGTGGTTAATGCTTCGCCAATTAAGAAGTGACCAGGTGTAAGAGCAGTCATATCGTTGGGGTTTGAGGACATCGGTGTTAGTGGTCTGGAGTTAAGTATGGCTTCGATCTCAATTATCACCGTTTCAAACTCTTCATAGGTGAGTGATACATTCGCCATGCCCCTTAGGAGAAGATGCTTTGCGGATTTAACTGCGGCCTCCCACAAGCCTCCAAAATGTGGTGCCCTTGGAGGAATAAATTTAAACTCTATGCCATGATTGCTGCTTGCTCTTATGATGGCCTGTTGTGCACTCTTTGAATAGATTGCTGTTTCCAGTTCTTGAAGTTGATTTTTTGTGCCCACAAAGTTAGTGGCATTGTCGCTGTAGAGGATTTGACATCTTCCACGTCTGCTGATGAACCGCTTAAGAGCACCGATAAAGGCTTCAGTCGTTAAATCACTGACCAACTCGAGATGAACCGCCTTGGTTGCAAAGCAGCAGAACACAGCCAGGTACGCCTTGTACGGCCTTTTTCCTCTAATTTTATAATGCACCCAAAATGGGCCACAATAGTCAACTCCGGTCTTAAAAAATGGTCTGGATGCCGTAACTCTGTCGGCTGGAAGATTTCCCATTAACTGCGTCATCAAATGTGGTCTTGCTCTGGTGCATCGAATACAACTATGGACTGTGTTGCGTGCTGTAATTTTACCCTTGAGTGGCCAAAACTGTTGTCTTAGGATATTGAGTAATGCTTGTGGTCCACAGTGAGAGTGTTTTTCATGTTTCATTTTAAACAGCAATTTCACAATTGGATCATTGTAAGGCAGCACCATTGGATATTTGGCATCATAGGCGAGTGCTGCAGCTTCAAGACGTCCACCAACACGTAACAGATTATATTCGTCTATAAATGGTGCATATCCGTTTAATTGGCTGGAAGAATTGACGGTTTTACACGCTTTAAGGTTGTTGATATCATTTTTGAATTCGGACCCTTGTACCGCCCTTACAATGACCTGAAGCGCTGTATAAAGTTCCAGGGGGGTTGGGGTGATGTGGCATGGAGTGGTGTGCTGGGTCTGAGTTTTTCTAACGGCAGTGATAAACCTTAAAACGTGTGCAACCGTTCGTTGAAGAAAATCGAATGAGTTTCTGTGATTTATTTGGTGTATCATGTCAGTTAACCCGTTTTGTTCCGTGACCAGGGCTACTGTTTGCCTTTGTTTCATTTCAATATTCGATATAGGGTGCGCATCCTTTTTTGATGTCTGTGGCCATTTCGATTCGTTTCCGTGAAGAAATAATGGTCCATAAAACCATATATTGCAGGAGGAAAGTTTTTCTGGAGCCAGTCCCCGTGATAGCATATCGGCCGAATTTTCCTTAGAAGGGACGTGTCGCCACTGCTTTGCACAGGATAGTCGTTGTATTTTGCTGACGCGGTTTGCAACGAAGGTGTAGTGGGCTGATGATTGTGATTTGATCCATGACAACACTATTTCTGAATCGGACCAAAGAAAGGTTGCTATAGCTGGCCTTTTTAGATCGCGCTTTACCCTTTGCGTTAATTCAACCCCTAAGACAGCTGCACACAATTCCAGGCGTGGCAAGGTTTGTTTCTTTATTGGTGCCACTCGTGACTTAGCGCAAAGCAGATTGACTATGAGCGTGCCATCTTTAGTGCATGCCCGAATGTAAATTGCAGCGCCGTATGCCTGTTCGGATGAGTCCACAAACGTGTGCAATTGAATATGGTCCGGCAGAACTAGGTTGTGGTTGAAAATATGCCGAGGAGTTTTCACGTCGTTCAATGTGATTATGCCTTTTTGAAATTGCCTCCACTCATGCTGCAGGTTTTCTGGTAGCTCGTCATCCCAAGCTAGTTTTAGTTGCCACAATTCCTGTGTGAAAATTTTTGCCTTTACGAGTACCGGTCCTAACATTCCCAGAGGGTCAAATAATTTTCCAAGGTCGGAGCACACAGACCTTTTTGTTTGTGGCCTCGATGTTGATTGTATGTATGCTCTGCCACAGAGCTGGTCAGTTTTTGGGAGCCAGATTACTCCCAAGGCCTTTTGCGGCGGATTTGCTTCCGAATTGAAATCGAGACTTATCTCTTGATCCTTTGCAGCTACTCCAGCTAAGAGTTGTGGATGATTCGCACACCATTTTCTTAGGTTGAATCCGGCTTCTCGAAGTATTGCAGTCAGTTGAGTTTTTGCTTCCAATGCTGTGTTAAGTTTATCAGCTCCACTGAGACAGTCGTCGACATAGAAATCGTCATGTAGTATGGTGGCTCCTAGTGGATATCGCTCCATGTTCTTGTTGGCTAAGTGTTGAAGACATTTGGTTGCCAAGTATGGGGCCGAAGTTGTGCCATATGTCACTGTAGTCAGCCGGTAATATTGGATTTCTTCCGATGGGTCTTTTCTCCATATAATTAATTGAAGATTTTGGTCACCATCTTGTACCAGGATCTGCCGATACATCTTCTCGATGTCTGATGTGAACACAAAACGGTGCATGCGGAACCGTAATAATATTGAAAAGAGTTCGCTTTGAACCGTAGGACCCGCTTGTAACACATCATTAAGTGCCAGTCCAGTTGATGTTTTTGTCGAAGCATCGAAAACAACACGTAATTTCGTTGTGGTGCTTTCGGGCTTCAGGATGCAATGATGCGGTATAAAGTACCTTGGTGCGGGGACGTTTTTAATGTCGACTTCCTTCATGTGTCCAAGTCTTTCGTACTCGGTCATGAAATCAGTATACATTTCTCTTATTTTTTTGTCCTTACTAAGACGTTTTTCTAGTGCAAAAAAACGCTGAAGGGCAATTTGATGTGATTCGCCCAAAGCCGATGCATTCTCTAACCGTGGTAGTTGCACAATGTATTTGCCGTCATGGTTCCGGGCTATAGTTTGGTCAAAGTGGTTCTCGTATTCCTTTTCTGCGACTGTCATTTGTCGTTGTGGCTCATCCGCATCATCGATTCTCCAGAATCGCTCCAAAATTTGAGAGATCGCAGTGTCATTATCCATAAAAACTCCACACGTGGCGGAGTTGTTAGGCTCTCCATTTATTTTTCCAGTAACAACCCATCCTAATGCAGTATTTTGTAGTATCGGCAAACTGTTGTTAAATTTGATTTGTTCTGGTCGCATTAGCTGATGATAGAATTCGGCTCCTATTAATATATCGATTCTGTCGGTGTGATTGAAGTTTGGATCTGCAAACTTAATGTTCTGAGGGAGTGGCCATTTTGATGTATCGATTGTTTGCGTGGGTTGCGGTGACACTATGTTAGGAAGAACCACTGCTTCAATTCTGGTGGAGAACTTGCCATGTGTCGAATTTAGCTGTACATTTACTCGCTGGTTCGCCTTTCGAGTGGCTCGGCCAATGCCTTCAATGCATAGCGATGATTCAACCGGTGATAACGCTAGTTTCTTCATAAGTCGCTCTGTTACGAGATTTATTTGAGAGCCGGCGTCTAGCAGCGCTCGGAACTCGCAGCTTCGTCCATTGATTCCGGTAATTATGACTCTAGCAGTGGCTAGCAGGACGTATTTATGGCTGGGTTTAGGTTGATTTGAAGCCGCTACTGTTGCCATTTCGGTTGTTTCATCCGTGCATGTTTTCTTTTCTGACGATGTCGCTGTAGATGCTGTGTTGGATTGTTTTTCGGAAATTTTTGTTGAATCATTTCCCTTAGCTGAATTTTCTAAATGTAATAGTGTGTTATGTTTTTTGGAACATTTAGCGCAAGACCGAGACTGGCATTCTTTTGCACGATGATCATTTTTGAAACAATTAACACAGAGTTTTTGTGATTGTGTCCACTTCAGACGCTCTGCAACACTCATTTTGAGGAATTTTCCACAGTAATAAATTGGATGTCCCTCCTTGGAGCATACTTTACAAAGTGTGACCTTGCTTGCTGCAGCTGAGGTCGAAGGCTTTAGTTTTTGCTTTTTATTGACGACTTCGAGAGTTTGGAACCGAATTTGCAAGAAGGAGAGCAGCTCTTCCGTCGTTGGAATAGCTCGCGGATCCCTCTGAGATTGCTCGAACAAGAGATGGCCTTGTTTGTCTAATTTTTGAATTAGGATTTGGGAGAGTAATGGATTCCATTGAGAGGTGTCGATACCCATGTTGTTGATGGCCGCCAGACCTTCTATCATAATGTCGTGGAATTCCTTGATTTCCCTTGCGTCAGCAGTCAGTTTTGGTTGCATCAAAATTTTGTTTATTAATGTTGATATCAAAATTTTTTTTGTTTTCAAATCTGTCCTGCAGGATACCCCAGGCAGTTTCATAATTGTTTTCTGTTAATGATAGGTGCCCTATTAATCTCTCAGCATCCCCCGTCACGTTCGATTTCAAGTACCACATTTTTTGTACCGCTGGTATTTCTTGGTCGTGGACCATTCTCACAAACAGATCTGAAAATTTCTGCCATTTTAAATAGTCCCCATCGAACTTGTCTATAGAAATTTTCGGCATTTTGACTTCTGGTTGTCTTCTATTATTCGCTGATGTTTGCATTTGATTTTTTGACAGCATCGCCAACTTTTGTTGCACCAATTCCTCGATCTGGATATATGTGTCCATATTGTATCCTTCTTGGCTTGGGTCAGAGCATTCTCCCCAAATGAAAAAGTTTGCATCTTCTACTTGTTGCCATAGCTTTTTGATTGCGGCTACAGCTTGTTCTGGTGCTTCTTCATTTGTTTTACTGTTCAATAGACGCCTCAGTGAAGAAATCATTGCTCCTTGTTTACGCATGATTGGGCCCAGCCTGCTTATGTGTTCCTCACCTTGGTTCACATTTTGGAGTGGAGTTGCTTGTGGTGTTGGCTTTAGCTTAATCATTGAGGATTCAATTTCTTCTCTGAATTTAAAAACGAGATCCAGCATTTTCGTATAGAAATCGTCCTTAAAGTACTCTTCGTCGGAAGGAATGGGGTTCATCAGTCTCATTTGGTTGTCATTGGATTCGAAACGAGTCCATGCTTCGTCCAACCGCTTTTTTCGCTCTTCCAAGTAGCCTGGAGTCTGCTTTCTCTCCTTAGAATCCTTTTTGTAATTCTGTATGATTCTATGAATATTGTCTGCCAACGTTTTTTGAGATTCTATTAATGTTGAGAATTGCTCCATCGTGTAATGTATCTTCGGTTTTCGTGTTATTGAAGTTTTTTGTTGAATGATGAATTGATGTTTGATTTTTGCCAATATGTAGCAAAACGTATCCTTTATCGGTGTCTGACCGAATATTGATGCGCGCGTTGAAACGGTTTGATTCGCGACGAACTAAACACAATTCACTATGAAATAACGGTTTTTTATGATTCCGCGTTTTGTGATCAATTTGATCCTGTTGGATCTTGGTCCACACTTGTATATGATGTGGGACCGTCGGGGTCACCAATGTTTAAGTTTGGAAAGGGGAGTTAAATCAAATTACCGTGCAGCACATAAACTGCAGATATTTTAAATTTAACTTGTATCAGACAGCACATGAACTGTTGATACTCGAAGTCAATAGGAACGCTTAAGTGAATTGATCAGTCAAGAGTTTAGAATTGGACTTATTTTTATTGATCGTTTGTACTTCTTTTATACAATTTTATTGCTTAGTATGCTATTCTTATGACCAATATTTTGTTTGTTTAATTAAATCGAATATTATGCACAAATATATTGGTTACGTATGAGCGAAACGAAATTTGATATCTTTTGAGTTCAACGTATGACTTTTTGTCTTAAATGCATTAAATGCTTACAAATGGTTTTTATTGTTTTTCATTCTCTTTTTTTATTCTTTCGTACAAAACTAAACAATCTGTAAGTCAAATTTTTGTAAATTACAGGTGGGAGACAGTTGAAACAAAGAAAATATTTAATGAAAAAAAAAGAAAGAAAAATAAAAAAAAAATAAATTGAACATGAGAAACCCATAATTTAAAAAAAAAAAAAATTAAAAAAGTATGAAAAAAAAAAATTTATATAAAAAAAAAAAATCAAATTAAATAAAAAAAAAAAAAATTAAATAGTGATAAAAACACACTCCAACTGTCTCAATCGAATCTATAGCAGAATGACGCAGGAGAGGACTTCGATGGGATGCTGACCATGCTGACCACAAGCTTCGTAATTAACCAATATGGCGTAAGGTCATCACCTACCAGAACCAAAAACAAGAAAACTCAAAACGTTAGTCGGAAGTCCGAGCAGTTCCAGAGTTGCACCAACAAAAAATATGAAAGTTAAACCACTTAAAATTTTGGGACCAAATAAATAGTTTTCCTGTCGGATCCCAACAAGCAGCCAATCTTCCTATAACAGATGACTCAAAACACTAAGATGGCTTTTGCGGCAATCCTTACAATAGCAATGACAAACTTACCTTCCACCGTTAATTTGAATGCCAAAACGTCGCATCGTCTCCAAAAGGGGGAGGGATGTTATGAGTCAAACAGCATAGCAGCTCATCTTGTAGCTTACGAAATACCGCTAGCGACGGCAGACGGCCAAAAATGCAAGCTGGCATTTTGGACCTTCATACAAGCGTGCCAAGTGCAACTTTACAACATAGGTGACCTTACGCAGAATCGCCGAGCATGCGAATTATGCGAATATGGGAATCGCACGTTCGTGGGAACAAAACAACCAACAAACCCGGAAGCACTCCTGCACAGATCAGCATCCGTCAGCAGGCCCATGACACCGTCCCGAAGAATAAATCAGCGTCTGCAGAGCGCAGACTTAGGTTTAAATATATAGAATAATTAGTATATAAGCTTTTGTATTCTAAACTAAGAATCAGTTGAAATCAGTTGCTAAATATTAGTTGCAGTTAACAGTTGTAGATAATCGTTTAATAAATAATAATAAATTATAAAACTAAAGAGCGTTTCCTTTAGAAAATTCGATCCGATAGGCGAGTGAGGGATTTCGGAAAAATCCTCACAACAGCTGAAACGAAGTGAATATTGACAAGTGATGTTTTTTAAACGTTAATTGCCGCTTTTTTTGTTAGAAGAACTTTTAATCTTCGTAGGAAAAAAACAACGTTTGTGCGGTAGAGAGTGTAAAAAGTGAAAGTTAAGCTACCGTGGAACTTTCTAGGTTTTAAAAAGACGGTAAACATCAACTGAATTAGCAAATGCTCGTTTTTATAAAGTCGACCGGCTCAGACGCCGGAAAAAATTTAAATAATTGAAAAAAATTTATATAAACACTTAATATTACAAATCAATGGTTGCAGTACGAAAGTATTAAATAAAGAATAATCAAAATGCAACAACAAACTATAAAAATGATGGGTACAAAAAATATGGAACAGTTTTTTTTCGCAAAGAGTCCTGTCTGTTTTCAAATGTATTTTAAGCGGACTTGTGCCGTTTTTATATAAAACATATAAAAAAATGTATTTTAAAGCAACAGCTTTAGCAAATCCTAATTATAAATCAGATCATTCCGACTTCAATAGTAACGATGGCAATTCAACGTCAAGCTGATGAAGTATTGAAGAAGGTCGTTGGCCTAGGCCATTTTTTTCTGGCAAAGACCAACCAGAATTAAAATCTAAAGTAGACAATTTTATCAAAGGTTTAGATTTACTAAAAAGCAAAGTACAAAATATGGATACGCCGGATATTATAAAATCCGTAAAACATAGGCTATGAGGATCTGCTTACACAAAGGCTAGCCAAAACAGTTTTAACAAATTGTTAAAACACAGTTTATAGTTTAAAAACGATTAGATTTGAAATAAAAAGCGCTACTGAATTTTCACATAAAATACCGTCAACATTTGGGGAAAGGATAGAGACCTGGCTAAAAGAGGCCGAAAAATTTATAAGGGAGTCATGGAACGCATCTGAGGCCGTATCAGCACTTAGCGAGCACCGAAATCTTGTTCAAAATAGGTTGATCTTTTGAGTATGGGATCAGTATATGCAACTTGATCTAAAAGGACATAAGAATAAGCCTCTCTCATTTTTAATTATAATAGCGAAAGACACAGAAAGCCTTAATGCAGAAAATATAAAATGAAATCATGTTTTTAACATTTCGCAAACAATTTGTTCGCTCTTTTTGCAATATGGTGGGCCATACACGAGATATTTTCCAGATAGGTAGAAATATCCGTTTTTGCATTGTTTGCCTTAGGCAGACCAAATTGCGGTAAAAATAGAACTGAGTCAGGATTTGACCCAAGAACCTGCACGTATTGGGGGAAAGAAGGTCATTTAGAAATTAACTGCCCTATTCTAGGGTTCGATCGATAGTCGAATCGAAGCTCTTCGACTGAGTCGATTATTTTTTCATTCGGTATTATGGCAACAAATCGAAACATAGTGGCTTCATTGTGGCTTCTGATTCTTTGAACCGATCAGCTGTTTGTGTTTATTTCTCAAATTTAAAAACCAAAAGTGAAATGGCTGAAATAAAAAAAATCTCCATCAACTCCACAAGCTTTGCAATTTGTTGTTTGTTGCTTATTTGCTTTGACCCATAAGAAAAGTTGCACTAAAAATCTTTTAAACCAAACAATTATAAAAATGAGCTTGTATTTTTTGTTTTGCCGACACTGCATCGACAGCTAATTGGCGGTCGAACTGGCAACGATTAACATTCGATCAGCTGTCGATTTTTCGATGTTCAGAATACAAAATTCGACATTCGATAATCAATGATCGAAGAATTTCGATCATCGATTATTGGTCGAACCCCAGAATAGGGGCGTAAATTTTTCGGCGGGCTTATAAATCTATTTTGCAATATATGTCAAACGAAAGATCTTGAAAGTAACAAATTTTGTAAAAGGGGGCAAGATGAATATAATATGCATTAAGATCAGCACCTGAATAGAGCACACTTATTTAGCAAATTGATATTCGAAATAGGGCAGCAAATTTTAATCACAACCAGTTCTACAATCATCAATTTTCACCACATATTGGATCGAATAGTTTGATAAATAATTTTCCTGATTCCTGATTGCCGTACTGATATACCATGCTACAAATGCTCTCAATTTAGGCATATAGCGAGATTTTGTAATGGGCAACAGCAGGTACATAGTGTCCAGAGAAACTTCCAGCGGCTCGGTCAAGGCCAATAGACCGGAATGCCACAGCAAAGATTCGCAAAATTCGAAGGCGGTACCTAGTTCAGAATAAGGAAAATGTAAGAAATAATAACGAATAAGAAGGGAAAAATAAAGAAAAATCAATTTATTTAGAGGCATTAGATATAAATAAAATTGTCCTTGATGAGTTGGATGAACATGATTTTTGCAGATAGTCAAGCAATATAGTGAAAAAAAGGAAATTTTGTTTAATAATAATAGTCTCAGGAAGAAGAAGGTCCGTTTTAATACCAAAATCATCGTGAAATTAATCTTAGGTAATGATTCAGTATGAGAAAACGAATCTCAAGAAGAAATTGTAGAGAAAAGGCTAGTCATGCATTTCCGAAATCAGAAAAGAGGCAAGAGGACGAGTTTTTAGGCAGAGATATGCCGGGAGAGCAGTCAATAGTAAATTATCGTGGCTGTTAGGGAAACCGACAACTGTCAGAATCAGATTTGAAATCAACACATTTTTCGTTTTGGGGTTATAGAATCAGACTTTCAGTTTTGAAACTGTTTTCACTTTCGAAATCAGGTTTGCACTGTTTTTAGGTGTAACAACAACATATTTATTGATTTGACTGTCTGATTTAAACTGAGCAGCTTTTAGTTGACAGAATTGTTCGGCAGATTGTGTGCTGACTGTCTCCCGGCTGGTTTTTTTTAGTAGAAATAAAAGTAAATACTTTATTTGAATATATTTTTTAATTGTTTGGGTATTTAATGTTTTTGACTAAAAGGAATGCATAAAAATGCGACTCAGGCTTCAATACTAGTTGGGGTAATGGAAAACCACCCACGGACTGCCCAGGGGCTTACTTAGCGGGAAAACCCGTTTGTGGACTTGTTATGGCAGCAACTCGTGGTGTCGTTAAATTCTGCAGACCCACCCACAAAAAACGTTACCGTCCACTCGATTTTCTAGCTCAATTCTTTTGGCAGATTTCGCAACAGTTTGGCTACCACCAATTTAGATGACGCACTGAGGACCCATATCGGTTCGATGTGATACCACGGAAATGCCAAATAAAAAATTTAAAAAAACCAATTGGGAGTTGAACACAGCGCTTCTCGCATTGAAATTTGTAATCTCAGCAAACTAAGCTACGGAAGCCGCCAAGATTGATCTAGTTTTTAACACATATTGTAGTTTTTGTTATTTGATATATAGCATATTCAAGTGGCAAGTTTTTCTGTCTTCGAAAATCGATTTTGCTATCTTCGAAAAAAGCTAAACTGTGTCCATTCAAAGCACCATTTGAAACAGATATTTATTTCAATTCTGATTCTGATTCAATTCTGTGCCGGTTTCCATAACAGCCTGGAATATCAGCAAATATATCTCTTTCAACAACAATGGTAGGCAAATTGCATCAGTACCATATCTGGTTTCGAAATTTAGCAATTTCATTTGTATTGCAGTGACAGTGCGGTCCACGCTTATGAAGCTAGAATTGTAGCAAATTGTGCCAAAAAACTGTAAGGAAAGCTAGAAACACATAAAAACAAAATTATTCTAGGTTAAATAAGAAAATCGCCTGAGATTATCCGAGGAAAAGGAGTTGTTTCTATTTCGAACTTCAGTGAGGTTAAAGTTTAAAGAAAGTGAGGTAGTAAATAAGGTTTTAAGCTAGACAAAGAAGTCGATAGAAATCGGAATGGTACTTAAATAAACAAGAAAGATGATGTTCCATTTAAAGAAAAAAATTCAAAGGAAAATTTTAAAGACAACTCACTGAGTAGGCTAAACAATTCCGCAACAAAACCACAACGTTTACCCTGGCAGGGAAACTTAGAAAGAGTTAAAAAGCATTATCCGTTGTTCGTCGTAGCCGCTATTGAGACGAGTCTTTAGCCGAATCAATTTAACGAAACTTTTCTGCTCTCACGCTCAACAGCTCGACCTCTAGCAACGACGGAATAGTGTTCGATCGATTCCGATAAAGTGCGCACGTCCTCTCGTTCAATGAAAGCATAAGTCAAATCAACAAAATTCAAATCATAACCAAACCAAACGTATAAACTTAGGTGAACACAACAAAATTCAAAGAAATGTGAATTGAAGAAAACAAAAAGAAATAAGTTTATATTTAAAAACTTATAGTGAACTAAGTTATTAAATACAACAAAAAAATCATTTGAAAATCTCTTACGCTACGAAGGCAAATTTGTTTGTTAAAAAGACAAAAAACTCATTTGAAATCCTCTAAATAGCCAAGAAGGCATAGTTTTGTTTTTTCATTTAAAAAACCCTTTTTTCTCAATAAATCTAAATCGCGTCGCGAAAAACGCGCTTCAAAGCCAAAATTCAGTGTTCGGGTGGTATTTGAGTGGGCCCATCGCCAGCGAATCCACCGAAGCGTTTACGAAGCAGGTCTCCTCCGGAGACATCAATGAGTCCCTCTCCGAGCTGCTCAAGTCGTTTTGGGAACAAGAAGAAGTTCCATCTCCTCCGCCTCTTTCAGAGAACGCTTATTTTGAAGAGCTTTATGCTCAAACCACCGGTAGAAATTCCGAAGGTAGATACGTCGTACGTCTACCATTTAAGGTAGAATTTTCTAAATCTGCCCTACGCTTAGGCTCATCGCGGTTCGGGGCGCTGACGCAATACAAAATCCTGGAGAGCAGGCCTGCGAAACAGCCTCTTATGCGCGACACCTATAATTCAGTGTTAGCTGAATATCTAAAATATGACCACATGGAGCCATGCTCCAACTCTAAATTAAATATGAAAATAATTTACTTTCTTTTTATCTTCCCCATCATGCAGTGATGAAGCCAGAGAGTACATCCACCAAAGCTCGCGTGGTTTTCAATGCGTCACAGAAGACCTCATCCTCCTTATCGCTGAATGTTGTGCTTTATGTAGGATCGGTGTTACAAGCGGATCTGGTCATCCTTCTCCTTTACTGGCGTATATACCGTTTCGTGTCCAATGGGGAGATCGAAAAGATGTTTCGACAGATCCTGGTACACGAGGATGATCGAGCATTTCAACGCATCGTATTCCGCGAGGAAGAGACTGGACTGGTCAAGGGTTATGAATTAAAAACCGTGACTTTTGGAGTAAACTGTACTCCATATATGGCCATTTCAACGCTTCATCAATTGGCAAACGACTCAACGCACTACGCTCCCCAAGCAGCATTCATTTTGAAGAATGAAACATACGTCGACGACGTCCTATCAGGCGGACATACACTCGAAGCGGCCTTTACAGCAAAAATGCAACTCACTCACGCGCTCAGCTCTGCGGGATTTCCGTTAAATAAGATGACCGCGTATCATGCTGAACTATTGAAGAATGTCGCATCTTCAAACTTGCTGGATGCCGAATTTTTGAAATTTAACTCTGCCAGCGACGCAAAAATGTCGGGTATCCGTTGGAATGCCATTGCTGATCGTTTTTCATACAAGTTAAGCGCTCATTCTGCCGCATCATCGACGACCAAGCGACAGAATTTGTCTGATATAGCGAAACTATTCGACCCAGCAGGATGGCTTACGCCTATCATCATCCGCGCCAAGGTTCTTATGCAAAAGCTGTTGCTCGGAGGCACTCAATGGGATCAGCGGGTGTCGAATGAGGCTTTAGAACGCTGGAACGCTTTCGTAGTTGATTTGGCATTTATCGAGCAAATTCAAATTTTGAGATTGGTGCACTACGATCCTACTGTCACAGTTCAGCTCCACGGATTCTGCGATGAATCGGAGCGATCATATTGTGCAGCACTCTACCTCCGCATCTAGAGCCCCAACCAAGTTTATGCGCACTTGCTTACGGCGAAATCTAAGGTGGCTCCATTGCAAATAGTTAGCCTAGCGCGGCTCGAGCTCTTCACCGCCGGTCTTCTGTCCAGACTAATTAAATCGATCAATGCTCAGCTTCATATTCACGAACATCAAACGGTTTTATGGTCAAACGCCTTGATCGTGCTGGCATGGCTGAAATGTCCTCCGAATGCATGGAAATTTTACGTCGCCAATCGAATTTCCGATAATTCCATGGCGCCATGTGCGATCGCGAGACAATCCAGCTGAATTGGGTACCCGAGGGATGCTAGCTCAGAATCTCTGTGAAAATTCGCTTTGGTGGCAAGGACCGTCGTGGCTCGTTGAATCGCCAGAGAAATGGCTTCAGTTTGATCCCTCATCATCTGCAACCATTGAAGAGCGGAAGGCGGCCGCATTCACCGTCATTACCGAATCGGAAGACGTGGTCGCTAGATTTTCATCATATGATCGAGCGCTTCGAGTCATCGGCTATGTAATGCGTTTCTTCAGACAAGCGCGAAAAGAGATGGCACCGAGTCCCACCACACTCACCCTGTCACAAGATGAACTGACGTTAGCGAGAAATCGTTTAATTTTATTTTCTCAGACCTTGCACTTTCCACTCGAATATCAGGATTTAAGCGTAGGAAAGCCCCTCGCGAGAAAAAGTGCTTTATTACCCCTAAATCCCATGCTTGATGAAGACGGTCGATTTTGTTGGACCGTTCGACATCAAGGCGTCCACCCTTCGAACCGCACCATATCTGAAGGGCTATGTCAGCGTTTTTGTGTGTTTCACAACCAAGGCCGTTCATCTGGAGCTGTGCTCCGAGTTAGCCACGGCATCCTTCCGAGCGGCATTTGATCGTTTCGTAGGGCGGCGTGACCTGCCCAGGCAAATTCTCCGACAACGGTCGAAATTTTATAGGCGCCAAAAACCTTTTAGATACGGAATTCACCAGCTTTTTTTCAAACACCGCTGATGACCTCCAACGAAGATACGCCCTACAAGAGTTCGAATGGCATCTGATCCCGCCCCACTCACCTCGCATGGGGGGACTATGGGAGGCGGCGGTCAAAAGCTTCAAGACTCATTTGTCAAAGTGGCTGGCCCTCACAAGTTCTCGTTTGAAGATTTCGCCACGTTGCTAGCTCGAATTGAAGGAGTCTTGAACTCGCGCCCGCTCACTCCGATGTCAGAGGATCCCGCAGACCTGCTGGCGCTGACGCCTGGATATTTTCTTCTAGGAGCCCCCTTCACAGCATGGCCAGAAGAATCACAAGCCGAATTGCCGCTCACTAAGCGATGGGAGAAAGTAAAGATTCTGCATCACCGCTTCGCTCAACGTTGGTAAATGGAGTATCTCTTGGACATACATAAAAGAGATAAATGGAGGGTGCCGCAACCGAATTTGAAGGTTGACGATTTCGTCGTCATCATGGATACACAGCTGCCCCCATTTGAGAGGAGGAAAGGAAGAATCGTTCTAGTGCACCCCGGAGATGATGGCCTTGTGCGCATTGTCGACATCAAAACACAATTAGGTCCCGTCACAAGGCCAATTACAAAGCTCTGCCTGTTGCCAGTCGAATTGCCAAAAACTTTATGACTAGTCGTCCTCATACATTCGCAACACTCCCCCCTCCCCCTCTCTTTGTTTATCATTGCGCATTTGCTCATCAGTGTCTCCTATTCGTTTCAGAGTGCCATGGAAAGACGACAGCCATGTGTGGTGTGCGATGGGGCCCACGGGCTGAGTCGCTGTCGCCGCTTCCGCCGCTCGGTCGTTGAGAAACGATTGCTGATGACCCAGCAATCCAATTGCTGCTTCCGGTGCCTGTCACCATCCCATCTCCGGAGGGACTGCGTTTTGGGGAGAAGTTGCAAGGTTTGTGGCAAACAGCACCACACGCTCCTCCACCAGGCGCATCGATCGACGTCGCCCATAGATTCCGGCCCGTAGCTGCCCCGGGGGGCCCGTGATGAAGATAGTCCAGCGGTTCCGAATCGCCGGTGCCGATCACACCGACGCCGCTACCGCTTCTATTCGGCACGCCGCCACCAGGAGGAGCTAAGTCCAACCTGGCGTCACTCTGGCTCGCCAATAGAAACTCCAATGGTGGGACGTCGTCGCCGCCGCTCCAGCATCGAGCGATACCGATCCACCTCGGCTTCCCGACCTAAAGTGTCTCGCGCCCGTTCGCCATTGCCGCCACCGAATCACCACTATAGAGCGTCAACGTCAGCCGTCCGAGGAACCTATCGCAGCGGATGCACCAGATCAGTCACTCGCCGGGGACGCAGAGTGCAATTTGGCGCCGGGCCCATCCGCTTTCCCACTTCGCCCCTGTCTCCCCCATCCGACTGGGATCGCAAGGTCCCCACAGCTGCGGACCGGGCCCTCACCCGGGAGGTGGTGCAGGAAGTTCGAGAATTCCTTCTCATCCGGCAAAGATAAGCAGGAACCATCTATTGCGTAGCGCAAGGCGGGCAGTATGTCCGTTTTTCGCCGTAGCCGCTATTGAGACGACCCCTAATCAAAACTATTTAACGAAATTTTGCTCTCTCTCTGGCTCAACAGCTCGAACTCCAGCGACGGCGACTCACTCTTTTTTGGTCGTCTTCACTAACGCGTGCTTCGCCGCTCCGCACCTTCGAATAAATTCAAATTTTCAATAAAACAAACCAACAAAATCAAAAGAACCCATAAGAAACATATAAGTTAAGTGAACAAAAAATTAAAGGAAAAAGGAAAAGTGAACTAATTTTTATAAAGAAATCGCCAAGAAGGCAAGTGTTTATTTGTGTTATTTCTCCGTAAGACGCCACGAAGGCCGCCATTCAGTTTTTAAACAAAACTAATTTTAAACCTTTTGAAAACAACAATCGCGTCGCGCAATCGTCAGTCAAAGCAAAAAAAAAAAAAAATGAAGCTTCCGCAAAACGCCACAGCGCAAACAGGTACGTTAACCCTAACTCATCTTTTTCAACTCAATAAGCATGAAGCGAACCATTTTATTAAAAAATTGCATTTTATTGAGATGTGAGCTATCTTCAATAATCTTAATGTAATAAGAGATCGCTTACAGCGATGTATAAATTAGAATATCCCAGACAAACTTTTTGAGAACCAGTAATATTCTAAACTATTATAAACGCTTACAGTCACTTATATTTAGAACAAGTCCCGGTATGCGTTTTGATCTATATAGAATTTTTTAAATTAGAACCATTAATAAGCAGAAAATTAAATCAAAAGGACGAAACAATTTCTGTCGTCAATGCATTAGCTCAATGAAGCAAGGCATTACATCAGTTGAAAACAAACCAAAACGATCCCCAAGTACGAAATTTAACAAGGATTGCATTGCAGTAGGGACTCGAGCACAGTAATTTGAAATTTTTTTTATTTTCAAGACTAGCCTAGGCACAAGATGACACTCGTTGAAAACAAAATTAACAATGACTGTAAACCAGTTGGACCGACCAGAACATCTAGAAGGAAAGAATAACAACAAGAAAGAAAATAATTTGGTAAGTATAAACAACCATATACAGATATTTACAAAATATTTGTATATACATAGTCCAAAGACATTAATTAACATCAATACCTTGAAAAGATAGGTATTTTTGCTGTAACATAAAATCACCGTTGTTAGATCAAAGAAAAAAATTAATAAAAATATTAAAAAATTATTTTTAATAAAAATACATCTAAAAATATAGAAAAATAAAAAATAACAAGTGTGTCATTGTTCAGAGAATAAAAATAATAAAGAAAAGAAAAATGTTGAAACAATTGAGGATTAAAAAATATATTGTAGTGATATGTTCATATCTATATAAGTTGTAGTGTAAACACTGTCTAGCACTTGTGTATTAGGGCCCTTAGACTAAGTTCGATTATTTATCACTTGTGTATCTGAGCTTTAGGTTAAGGAGAGACAGCTGACTTGTGAGAAGTGAAGTTGTCAAATTGTATTTCCGTTCTTTTTACTTTTGGGCTGTGACACGAGGAGGAGTAAAATTAAAGCGATCGTTCCGCATCTTATTAAGTAACTTTAAAACTACTTTGAATCGTTTCTCACTAAAATCCTTCAGAAGTGGGATATCGG
>CM035807.1:54361399-54377012 GCA_020466095.1 Chlorops oryzae
CCTTCTATCTCCCCTCCTAAGAGGGGCCCCCATACAAAATGACACTTAAATTAAAAAAAAATGCCTCACGAACTTCAATCTATAATATAGATGCCGTAGGAACAAGAACGAGCATGTTCAGCATGCATATTCGAAAAAGTTACAAAATTACCTTTTAAACGAGCCTAATATGAAGAATATTGGATTAGTTTTTGGTGTGTTTTAATAATATGATATATTTTATTACCTTTTTTTTAAACTGAATTTTGGGTTCCATCCCCTAACTGGCCAAATAATGACCCTAGTAGAAAAAAAATAAATTTTCGAGTCAAATGCCGCAAACCTCAATCTATGACGAGTTTTTTGAGACTATAACCATTAAAATCGGTTAGTGGTTTCTATTCATAAAATTAATTCAAAACAAATATTTTTTGAAACGCATTATTCACTGTTTTTACGTTCGTTTCTTAGGTCTTAGAGCCAATTTCACCAAGCATACTTAAGTAAAAATCGTCGTTTAAGCACAGATTTTCATTTTCATCAACCTAAATGGCAAGTCGTACTTAAGTGATCCATATCGGGCACTTAAGTAGAGTTTATGCAACTCTGTGTTGTCGTAATGGAAACAGCTGATTTAAAAAGAAAACTATTTATGTATATGGAAACTTGTTTTATTTATCATGTCCTTAGCTCTTGTGTTAACTTTATCAGTTTGTTTGTACTCAATTATAGACTTCTTGCTTTGAACGCACGTGCGGGACTCCATGTCTTATTTATTTATATTTTAAATCAGCTGATTACGACGGTGTTGCACTAAAAATAAAAGGTGCTGCCGTACTTCCGCGTAACTAAATTTTTTAGTTGATGAAACGGGCTGAAACTTAAATGCGTACTTAAGTACCAATCGGTACTTAAACTTAAATGCCTTTGGTGAAATTGGCTCTTAGTCAAATTGTCAAAACTTTTCATTTCAATTTTGGGCTTGATTTGGGCGCGCATTCGGATCAATTTGGGCCCATTTTGATTTTTTTTTTTGGGCTTGATTTGGGCACGCATTGGGCTCAATTTGAGACCATTTTGGTTATGTTTGGGCGCGCATTGGGCTCGGTATGGGCACGTTTTTGTTAGATTTGTGCTTGGTTTGGGCTCGATTTGGGCGCGATACTGTTCATTATTTGGGCCCAGTTTGGGCGCGTATTGAATTTTGGGCTTAATTTGAGCTCGATTTGGGAGCGTTTTGATTTTTTGGCGTCATTTGGGCCCGCTTATTTTTACTCGGGGAAGCAATTGAAAATCTATCGTGACTTTTTTACTTCCATTAAAATGCAAAAATATTCGGCTAAAATATTCGGCGTTTTCTAGCCGAAGCCGAATATTAAGAATTGGCCGATTATGCCGATTACCGAAGCCGAACCTTCGGTCGGACACTAAACCCTGGGTTTTGCCGATAACCCTAACCCGGCCTAGTGAGAACATAGCATTAGTGAACCACAATTGTGAAGAGTCCTCGACTCACTACATTTTTTATTAAGGGTTGTATTTGAGACGTATTTGAGAAAACCAAAATTTGATTTTGAACCAGGGTTGTAAATTAATGATTAATTTTTGTTTTTTAATTCAATTGAATTGAAGAAATTTGAATCAATTCATTTCAACACAAAATTTGAATTGAATTAAAATTTGAATGCATTCTTTTGAATTGAAAATTTTGAGTGAATTCTTTTGAGTTTAAATATTTAAAAGAATTAAAATTTGATTTTACTCTTTGGCGAATTTAAAAAATTGAATTTATTCCTTTAAAAAAATATTTAAAAGAATTTACATTTGAATTCATTCATCAGTGAATTCAAAAAAAGAATTTTCATTATTTTTTCCCATTCACCACTTCTCAAATTTATTTGCTAAGTAGACTGAAACTCGTCTCCATATTATTAAAGGCAAGAAATGTATTATCTTATGTTTTCGATGTTTTCGAACAGACTCAATCATAAATCACCATTCATTATGTGAATAATTCACTGACTGATTCAAAAATGAACCATTCATTTACAATTCTGTTTTGAACGATAGAATAATGACTTTAATTACTCAAATACGCACTTATAAATGAGAACTAAGAGATATAGGAACAAATTATTCATATTTCAATGAAAAGTATTCCCACAAGTATGAAGTACTCGAAAGTAGGTACTATATAGTTTCTACAACACTGTTATATTCCTTTTTTCAACTGTTATACGCAGCTGTCACAATTTCACGCTGCGTGCAGTATTCAACTTTTCGGAAATTTGACGCTGCGTCCGCACGCACGCAATCGATTTGTACTGCTCTCATATGCTTGCATGTGTTGAATATTTGCGTCAAATGACGCAACGCAGCTGACGTATAATTGGAAATGGCACTTGATTTGATTTTTTCACTTATAGAGCCAATTTCACCAAAGGCATTTAAGTTTAAGTACCGATTGGCACTTAAGTACGCATTTAAGTTTCAGCCCGTTTCATCAAATAAAAAATTTAGTTACGCGGAAGTACGGCAGCACCTTTTATTTTTAGTGCAACACCGTCGTAATCAGCTGATTTAAAATATAAATAAATAAGACATGGAGTCCCGCACGTGCGTTCAAAGCAAGAAGTCTATAATTGAGTACAAACAAACTGATAAAGTTAACGCAAGAGCTAAGGACATGATAAATAAAACAAGTTTCCATATACATAAATAGTTTTCTTTTTAAATCAGCTGTTTCCATTACGACAACACAGAGTTGCATAAACTCTACTTAAGTGCCCGATATGGATCACTTAAGTTCGACTTGCCATTTAGGTTGATGAAAATGAAAATCTATACTTAAACGACGATTTTTACTTAAGTATGCTTGGTGAAATTGGTTCATAGTACGACAGATTGCTACGTTAGGGGAAGAGTTTGGTAGTTTTTTTTTACCTTTCTCCTATTTCTTGAACCGGCAGCATCAAGCTTTTTCTTTTAAATTACTAACGAAGACAAATTCCTGCATACAAAATTGATATTTGATCTACAATGTAAGGGCGATGTTTAAAATTTAGTAGCGAGGCATTCTATCTGCAATGCAATCGCAATCGTACAAAATATTGTATACTTAATTGACAGCATTAAAATTTCGTGATATTCCCTCAGAGTAAAATATATACTTGAAAAATCTCGAGTGGGTAAAATACCCACTCGGAAAATTTCGAGTGGGTACAACTATCCTACGTAAACGGCTTTCTGCCGTGCCTGATCAGTCCCACTTTTTTCCAATGGGGAAAACTTTTTCATCTTAGGCGTGAGACCCTATCTCAACAATGAAATGGACTTACCATAGAAAAATTGGGAAAAAATTTTCACTTGTGGTCAACGGGGCAACTCTAATAGCTTAAGATAGCACACATTCAATGTTGGTCATATATCATGGTGCTGGAAATTAATGAAAACACCTTTGCTCAAAGCTCGCCTTCTTACATATGATTAAATACACAACTAGATATTGATTTTTTGATGCCCATCAAAAATAGGAATGTCATCATTTACGCCAAAATTTAACTAAAAACTGAAAAGAGCGCAAAGCGACAGTAAACCTAAAGTGATCAAATTCAAGGGCACAACGGAGCTCGAATCTTGAAACATAAAGCCGTTATAATCATACATTGCTCAGTAAGCCAAATACAGACTTGTGTCAACAATTATTACTCAATAGTGCAGCAACGTGGAAGGAGAACTGGGTCAACACGGCAACAACAACAAGCTGAAAAAATCTTCATGACAATGAAATTTCGGATGTTGAAATGGAGAATAACACTCAGTAAAATCACTTTCTGGTTATAATAACTGATCATCGAGCAACGGGCTGGGACTTGTAGTTTGGAATCTAAAGTAATACCAAATCTCAAACTTGGAGCACTTACTTACGATCCAGGAGGAAAAAGTGTGAATCTCAGTGGAAGCTAGGGATTAGGGTTGTTAAGTTAGCTAGATTAGGATTTTCAAAATAGTTTATTAAACAATAATGGACAAGTGAATTCAAAGGAGTTTTAATTCTGGTCGTCGCTAAGACGTCCATCCCCAGCACACAACATGGTCCAGTTCCTTTTTCGTGAACCTCCTACTTAGGACATCCGACGCCGCCTTTGCATGATGGAAGTTCACTCGTATAGCCTTCATCCCTCTGTGGAGCACGTTAATTCTTTAGCTTTTAGGCGCGTTAAGCGACCTTCTTGTTCCTTTCGCATGCGATAAGCCTTTCTTCCCGCATCCTCCCTTGCCTTTTCCGCCCTTGATATGGGTTCGCAGGTGATTGGGCTTTTATGAAATGCCGGATCTAAAGTCCCTCTCCGTCAGGTTTTTGGCTAAGATCGGGTCGAGTGGCAACGTTAGCTCTATTGAGGCCCACGGCGATAAGACTTGTAGGTTGGCCTTGAGCCAATTTGCCGTCTCGGGATCCGCACAGCTTACTCTGGTGGCCAAAGGTCAGACAAAGGACCACTGAGAACAAACTAGGGAAGCTCCATAGGCTGGTAAGCAGAGGCATCACAGGGGCAATGAGAACATGCGCCACAGATGCGCTGGGTGTCATAACAGGCATCCCACCAATTACCATCAAAATCCAAAAAGAGGCAATGGCGAGTGCACTTCGATTACACAACACCACAAGCCTAAAAAGTGGCGATCTTCAAGGGCACCTCTCGATACTCTTAAACGTATTCGACGACCCAATTATGATCAAGTTTTTTGAGCAGTATATGTAGCAACAATGGATCCCAGTTTTCTACATTTATATCCAGATTTTCAAGAGCCAGTAAACATTCTAATGTGCAATTTCTTGAAATTGTCGGCTGCTGCATTGCCAGAAGTGTCCACCAGTTCTTGGATGTATTTGCTGACTAGTAAACGCCTGTTACTGTAGCGATCTACCAGCAAATTCCAAGTTCCATCGAAATTTTCTTCAGTTGCTGAAACGTGTTGAAGTAATCTGGATGCTTCACCCGCTAAATGTTGAACCAATGCTACCAATGTTGATCCAGACATACTAGTGACTCTTGCAACAGCTGATGCCAGGAATTCTCTTTTAAGAGCACTTGCGGTATATCGTAGAAATAAGAGTGATGTACTGCGCCTAAGAGACATTGGATTAACCTCTGATGCTGCTTTCTATGTAAATGAAAGCATCACGAAAGAGACGCACAATACATTACAGGCAGCGTTAAGGCTTAAAAGAGAGAAAGTATTATCTGCTGCATTTACCAGACGTGGTCGTGTGTATGTTAAACTCTCTTCACACGATCATAATATTCATATTGACTCTATTCAACGTCTGCATGAAGTACTTGCCCATAAAACACATGGAAATCTCCAGCATCTTTTTCGTCACAATTAAATATCTTCTTCGAATTGTTTTTATGCAAATATTACGTTACCCTACGCTAGGCATTTTAAGTTTTACTTTTATTTTGTATTATGTTTACTTTTATGTGATATCGAAACTTATTTCAAATTCATTTTGCAAACAACTCTTTCATAGCACCTCCTTTAAATTTCTTCCTACTTGTGCAAGCTTCAATTTAAAATTTCTTAATTTATCTTATGAATTCACTCATGCATAGAGCTAACGGTGATGCGGTAAGATCACAAGTACAATTCAGCACTTTGATTAATATAATGTCTGCGTATAGGAATGGACTGAGAGTATGCCATATAAATGCTCAAAGCCTATTAAAGAAAATGGACGAATTTAGATCCAACTTTGAATCCTCCTCCGTTGATATAATCTGTGTTTCGGAAACATGGTTTTCTTCAGTAATTCCTGACTATTTGGTATCACTGAATGGTTTTAAACTGTTTCGAGCTGACAGAGAAGGTCGAGCTGGTGGTGTTGCAATGTTTGTAAAGATCGGCATTCCGTGCAAATTCGTCATAAAATCCTCCCCAATCTCTGAATGTGAATACATTTTCGTTGAAATAAAAAACCTGACAGAAAAATTATTAATTGGATGTGTCTATAGGCCACACCGCAACATTGACTTCTCCCCCGTCCTCGCTATATTAGAACCGCTATTGCTGCCTTATAACAATATTATTGTTACTGGTGATTTCAACAGTAACTTATTAGTCGAACGCAATTTTGTAATCTCCTTGGATGCTTTAGGTCTTTACTCTGTTAATTCCACTACTCCTACTCACTACAGTGCGACATCTAATACTCTACTTGACTTATTCTTCGTAAATAATCTTTCGAACGTGCTTTTATATGATCAGCTACAAGCGGGACAATATTCCAAACATGATTTAATATTTTTGACTTATAACTTCCAATTAAATGCTAAACCTCTGAAGTATACATACAGGGACTACAAAAATATCAACTATAATGCGCTTTACGATGCAATCGGTGACATCCGTTGGAATTCAATTCAGCTTATGCACTCCGTTGACGACCAAATATCTTTTCTAGAATATAACATAGTAAGACTTTTAAACGACTTTGTTCCCCTTAAAAGAAAAATAATAAAATCTGAAGTAAAACCTTGGTTTAACAACGAACTAAAATTGCTCATTAGCAAAAGGGATTGGTCGTACAAGCGATGGAGAAGGTACAAAACTACGGATACTCGTGCTGACTTTATAAATTTGAGAAAAAAGGTAGTTTGTGCAATAAATAAAGCCAAATCTAAATTTTTCGAGTCCAAATTTAGTAATATTATTAATCAAAGGCAAACTTGGAAAAATATTAAAATGTTAGGAATTGGCAGGAAATATATAAATCTTGATCCCAACGACTACGACCTCAATGTCATTAACGAGCAATTTGTTAACTCTTCTGAAGTCACCATTGCAAACACCTCCTTTACGAACCGCCTGCTACCAGTAACCTCCGCTGAGGATATTTTCTCCTTTCATGGCGTCAGTGGCATTGACGTTATCGAGAGTATGCGCTCAATAAAATCTAATGCTACTGGCTTAGACTCGATAGAACCCCGTTTCCTTAAATTAATCTTTGTCTTCTTGCTTCCTCACATAACATATACGTTCAACAAAATTTTCACTAAATCTACCTTCCCCGCTAGCTGGAAAAGAGCTAGCATTATTCCAGTGCCTAAGGCGTCTGGTGACCTTCGACCAATATCCATTCTCCCTTACTTGTCAAAAATATTTGAAAAGTTGGTCTATATTCAAGTAAACAAGTATTTGTCAACTAGATCTCTCATGACTAATTTCCAGTCAGGTTTCAGTAAGGGACGTAGTTGCATAACTGCTCTTATTAATGTGATTGATGACCTACGTATCGAACTTGACAATAACAAAATTTCTTTCTTGACCCTCATTGACCACACTAAAGCCTTTGATACAATTGACCACAAGATCCTTTGCTTAAAACTGAGAAAACTTTTTGGTTTCTCTCTATCAGCGTGCAATCTAGTCCAATCCTATCTTAGCTTAAGGACACAGTCGGTACGAATAGGAGAAAGTATATCCTCCCCGCTACATGCCAAAAAGGGTGTGCCTCAAGGGTCTATCCTGGGGCCTCTACTGTTCAACATGTATATAAATGACCTACCCAATTTCATACGACATCATAAAGTGCACATATATGCCGATGACGTACAGCTATATTCTAGTTGCAATCAAGACAAAATAGTCAATTGCGTTGAAGATATCAACGCAGAGCTTTCAATCATTGGCCACTGGGCTGAAAGCAATAATCTGAATATCAATGCTCTTAAGTCAAAATGCATCATCATTTCCAAAAAACCTATTAACTCTGATAACCTCCCGAAACTAAAACTTAATGACCAAATAATTGAATATGTCGACAAAGCAAAAAATCTTGGAATTATGTTTAATCGAACTCTTACATGGAATGACCACATAAACTGTACCATAGGCAAAGTTTACGGCATGCTCCGCCTACTCTGGACCCTGCAAACATGTACGCCTTGCAATATCAGATTACTCCTCGCCAAAACCTTTTTAGTTCCAACCCTTCTATACGGGTGCGAAATTTTGGCTTGCTGTGACTCTCTTCACAAGCATAAACTTAATGTCCTTTTCAACAATATTGCACGATACGTATTTCAGCGGAAAAGGTATGACCATATCTCTGTATTTAGCAATAAAATCTTGAATGTCTCTTTTGATAATTATTTAAAATTAAGAAGTCTACTATATATTCATAAAATTATAAGCTCGAAAACGCCTGACTATTTGTACAGCAGGCTTCGTTTCGCACAGTCCAGTCGAGGAAATAATATCATTCTGCCCAAACATAAATGCCTCACCTCTGAGCGTCAGTTTTTCATTCACGCAGTCCGTCTTTGGAATCAATTGCCGCATCACCTACAAACACGCGGTAATAGCTTGCACTTTAGGAAGAATTTAATGTTACTTTTATATAACAACAGCGTCTAAATCATCTTCATGTATCTATGTTTTTTGATTTCTAATTATAAATGAATGTATTATTACTATTATTATTATTTTTATTATTGAGTTTTATTATTGAGTTGTCTTCTTATTCATGTAATCTATCTTTCTATCTATTTTATTATTTTTATGTTCTTTTTCTTTTGTTTTTCATTTTTCTTTCATTTTCATTTCTTTTTGATTGTAATTACTTGCTTATATGTATGTCTATATTTTTCTATTATTTTTATATGTTATATATGTATATGTATATGTTAGTTGTTAATTGTTATTGTTAGCAATAAGATTTATTTATTTATTTATTTATTTACGCATTCTATTTATCTATTTATATATTTTATTTAAAAGATACTAGTTAAGTAATTAAGTGATAAGAACATATTTCTGTGAGCCCTATGATTGACTGGTGCATTTATAAAAGTTAGCTTTTACGCACCAGGATGTTAAATTATAATAAATAATAATAATAATGTGTTTTTAAGTACCACATTTTTTGTACTTTTGACACTGCTTGATTAACCACGAGTTTTGAGAAGAGGTCGTAAAATTCTTGCCACTTCAAGTAGTTGCCATCAAATTTAGGTATGTTGATTTTTGGCAATGGAATTTTTTGAACTTCACCATTGCTATATGAAGAGTTTTGCTAAGTAGAAATGTTATTTCGAAGATTCTCTCTTACAATACTCTCTAATCTTATGAATCGACTGACGTTGTAACCACTGGTGTCTGGATCATCCTCCATTTCACATATTTGAAAGTGTATATTTTCGATGTTTTCCCAAAGTTTGAGTACTATTGGAGCATCGTGTTGCGAGAAGTGGTCCTGGAATACCCTTTCCAATGATGACATCATTGCTGCTTATCTGCGAAATAGCTTAGTGAGTTCAGGAGGTGTGTTTTGTTGTTCTCCTGTCCTTGCTGACCCGCCTTGCTGATTGTCGTCGTTCATATATGTCTTATTTGCTGCCAATTTCAAAACTGATTGCTGGAATATGTACTCATACTGTTTTACTGCGTCTGCCGTGGTTTTGTAATATTGGTTGGTGAAGTAGTCGTGACTCATCGGCATGTCTTCTCCTTTGAGTATTTTGTTGTTTGTCTCTTCGAACACCATCCATGCCGTATTTAACCTCTTCAACCTTTCTTGGTAGTAACTCTCATCTTTTCTCGATGGCGGATCTTTTTTGAAGTTGGAGATGATTTTCTCAATGTTTTTTCCATTCTATTTTTGAGCTTGGACTAGTTCTGCAAACGACGACATTGTTAGATAAATTAAGTGTTATCGCACTGGTCCTTTCTAAGAATTCTGGACTGTGTTCACTTAAGTGGTGACTATATAATTACTTTCTACCACTTTTTAAAATTGATGATACCTCCTGTGCCAATTTACGGGAGGTATGTTAAGACTTTACTCCTGTGCCGTGTTACAGGATGCACGATGATATTTAATCCTGTGCCAGGTTACAGAATTTTCAATTGTACGTGTCCTTTGAATTTAGGACTAGGGGTCACCAAATGTTTAGAGTGAGGCTGATTTGCCTTACACTATGTTTGAGAAGTATTTAGGTGGTACACCAGAATACTAAAAACAATTTACTGCCAGCACTTGTAACTGGGTAAATCGATGTCTGCAGAAGTTAACAAGTCAAAAGTTTATCATTAACTTCATAACTTTATTCAATTTCTTCTTTCTTTTATATGTTATAAATGCTTACTAAAGTACCTTTATTGCAATATTCTTGACCTAATTAATATTTAAAATCAGCAAATCAATAGGTGCATGCAATTCACTCAATAATAATTTCATCATAAAAGAAATAAGCAAGAAACCCAATTAAGTGCATTTACATATATATGTGTGTAAACAAAAAACAATGAAAACGCCAAGTTGGTTGCCGTTACACAGTCCAAGTGAGATTATATACATACATATGCATGCATAAGCAAATCAACATAAGCGAAATGAGTGCGTTCATATATCTGTATGTCGCTCTTTATGTTGAAATATGTGATGAAACTGAACAGTATCAATTCCAAGAAAACTAGACGATGCCCACAACCTGCGAATCACAGAATACATTTTCCTTACTGAATGGTTTACATGGTCGCAACAGCTTAATGTACTGTTTGAAGTGAATCCCAAACTTGTGAGACTATTCTCATACTTGATGACAGCATTGTCAATATACAAGGTAGGCAGAGAGGTAGCTTCATACAATTCGGGGCATACCATTAATGCTTGCGATTTGGATCCGTTGAGTTTCAAATTATTTCGCCATGACCACTCGCGAATTCTCTCAAGATCTTCATTAATCCTGCACACAAGATCTTGGGAAAGTCCAATGGGTCGAGAAAGATAAATTTGTGCGTCGTCCGCATATAAGTGGATGGACGTATCCTTGCAGCAGTGAACAATGTCATTAATAAATAACATAAATAAAATTGGTCCCAGAATTGAACCTTGAGGCACTCCTGACCATACATTTGCTAAATTAGATCTTTTTTCATTTGCTACCACACGCTGGTATCTATTGTTCAAGTAACTTTTTATTATCTCAATGGCATGTAAATCAAAGCCATAGTATTTGTCCAACTTAGTTATAAGGATGTCAACATTTAGAGTATCAAAGGCTTTTGAAAAATCTAAAAGTACTAACACCGACAGCTCCCCTTTATCATACTTAACTCGCAGATCTTCCATCACTTTCAACATAGCTGTAGCACAACTGTGATTTTTACGGAAACCAGATTGACACTCTGTAATGAGGCTATGATTATCCAAATGGCTTACTATTTGCATAGCCAAAAATTTTTCAAAGGCTTTTGAGAGCGCTGGTAGCATGCTGATTGGGCGGTAATCTTGCGGTGACAGCGCTTCATTTTTTTTCGCTACTGGTATTACGTTAGAAATCTTCCAACTTGACGGAAACACCCTGGTTGTAAGTGAGAAATTAATTACATGAGTGAGAGCACCGATGGTCTGAGGAAGAATAAGTTTCAGAAACTTTAAACTGACTCCATCTTCACCAATTGCATTTGATTTTATTGTCAACACACACTTCAAAATGTCTTCCTCACGAGCCATATCAAAATTGAAACGGTCAGCCACCCCAAACAAAAGGTTTTCATTCAAACGAAATTGTTGACTATCTGAATGTATATTTGCTGCCAAAAAATATTCATTCATTGTATTTGCGTCATGTTTGCAGTCAGAGAGTTTTCCTTTTGTAACACCGAGAGCTCTCAAATTGGCCCAAAGCTGCTTCGATGACATGCTCAAGTTAAGCTTCGCTTGGTAGTAACGCAATTTTACATTTTTTATCTCTTCTGTTGCTTGGTTTCGCACTTCACGATAAGCTTCCCAGTTACTATTAGTTTGATTAAGCTTCCATTTTCTATACTTGTATCTGCGATTTTTTATTGCTCTCATAACATTACCATTGAACCACGGCTGGTTCGAGGCTCTAGCTGTCACAGTTTTAAGCGGTACGAATCTTTTAAACAGATAGTTTACCAGCGATGTAAAATGCTCAACTTTATCATTTACATTTGCTAAAAACCAGCAGTTTTCCCACGGTAGTAAGGAAGCTTCAGTTTCAAGGGCTGAAATATCAATATGCCTAAAATCTCTATAAGTGAGATTAAAGCTAACTTCGGACTTATTTAAATTGAGATTGTAACAGACCAGTAACATGTCATAGTCCGATATCCCAGGCAGATCTAACTGCTCGAAATGGTTAACATTGAGCGGATCAGCAACACACATGATGTCCAATAGACTTGGTTTCACAAGATAGCCGTATCTTGTAGGATATTTGTTTAAAATGCTCAGCCCCGAACTAACAAGTCTATCAACTAGGTCTCTACAACGATTATTACTCTCAAGCAGGTCAATATTTAGGTTTCCACAGAGAAGAATGTGTTTATATTTCGTGCTACATTCCATCAGCTTATCAAATAAATTTGAGAGGTCAAAAAATTTTGGACGGCTTGTACACGCACACCACAAGAATTTTCTGCAGTGAGTCAGCAATCTCTATCATTAAGTATTCAACTGCATCACTCGCCTCGGATCTCAAAATTATTTTAGTACGTAAGTGGTTTATGACATAACACGCAACTCCACCACCCCTAGCTCCCGTTTTCCTATCATTGCGAATAATATTATACTTATTCAACGACACTACTTTGTCTTCGATATCAGGTTGGAACCAAGTTTCAGCAACAGCTATAATATCAATATTAACTGAGTTAAGAGCAAAGTCTATGTAGTCGCGTTTAGGAGTATTAAAGCTGCGCGCATTAAACAAACATATCTTAAGACCACTGTGTTTATTACTCGCATATCCCAAAAGACTTTTAAGATTATTATTGTCAGTGCACAAGCTCGCAATTTGCTTAGACATGAGGAATCAGTAAGGCGCTCTTTATGCAGCTATTAATAGAGAAAGTAAAATATGCAATTTGAGAAACTTTACCCATAGAGAGTCTTAGAAAAAAGAGAGGAGAGGATAGAAAGAGAGCAGACAAGTGAATAAAAAGTCGACTTATTGAATATATCAATATAATCCCAAGAGGCACCGAACATAGCAGGCTCGTGTAATTTGTATAAGATAAAAAGAGAACTAGCATTAAAAGTGAGAGGAAAATGCAGTTTAAAATCAAATTGTTGCTACAGGTGATTATTAATAATGACTGCATCAATATCAGTTTTGTTGTTGACACGAACTGCCTGCTCACCTCCTCGTTTACGTACGAACACTTGGCCACGAATGGAAAACGCTGCCGAGAGAACTTTTTGTCGTTTAAGTTGAGCAGCATGATACATAATCTCTCTATTGTTCTTCGTGAGACTTTCGTGAGCATAAATGCTCCCATTGCCAGATATCCCAATGTCTTGGAGAGAGAGACCGCTTGTTCGTTTTGCAAAAGCCAGCGATAGCTTTGAATAGTAGCACGCGAGAGTTTGCAGAGACCAGTTTGACAATAATCGGTGACGAGCCTGATGCATTGCGTGAGGGTAGCCGAAAAATCTCACGGACAGCTGGGACACCGAGGCGAATCGCATTGCAGATCGCCGCAAAAATATCAGCACACGAGCTCTCAATGTTATTAGGTACCCCATGAAGTATCAAGTCGGTTGCAATGAGGTCATTTTCGCTATTTTCGGCAATTTTTTCCAAATCAAGCACTTTAGTTTTCAGTGCCTGAAACTCTTCACACACAGCCTCAACGGCATTAAGACGCACAGCAAGCAGCTCGTTCGCCTGCTTAAGATCACGAACTTCATCTGCCAGGTTATTTATTCGCTGCAAGAGCCGCTCTTCACTGCTCTTTATGTCGCTCTTTATCTCGCCCACAATGCTTTCCTTCAATTTCTGAAGTTCATTAACCCAGCTGATGGGAAGTTGTTGTTTTAGGTTTACTCCAGGTGATGAGAAAGGTGATCCCTCAGAAGAGACGAGGCTAAGCGAAGGCAACTGTGCTTTGCTGCGAGTCGACACCGAGTGGTTGCTCTTGTTGTTGTTAACGTTGCTATTGCTGCTAGCCATAATAACTACACGTTTTTTTTTTATATATTTCCTATTCTCAAATATATTTTTTAAAACACAAACTTGTCTCCTGATGTTTTAACACAAAACATCAAATGAACAGAAAAAAGAATCAGTTTTTCACGGAATTTGTGTATACTTATTTATTTACTTACTATTATACTTTAGTCTGCTACCGTTTCTGTTTATTTCTCGAAACCGGAGAATCAATCTTCCGCGATTAAAAAAATGCGACCGATCGCGACGACGTTTTACAATACCTTCACCATATTTGACACAGACTCAGGCCCGCTTACTACTATTAAGGGCTATCCACTGGGTGCTTCTTTCGGTATAGTCTAGTTTGGTTGACAGCCTTTGGGGCCTTACGTCTGGATCGCTTATGGTCAGCAGTATTCGTCGGTGGTCTTTCCTTATCGGCGGTTTCCTCCGCAGCCTTATCAGGTGAGCTAACCTCCATCGTCGATGGTCGGCCTGTCTGTCTTGGTAGGGCGGGAACCGACGCCTTCGGACTACATCCCAGTCCCCTGCTCCGGGCGTTCCTCTTGGGGTGCAACCTCTTAAGGAGTCAAGCTGACTGAAGGAATACTCAGGCTTGCGCCTGTGAGTCTTAGTCTGCTGCTCCTCCTCTAGGATTAACTCGCGCACGGGGAGTTAACTTTGCCGACTCGCTAAGTGCTTAACAGCCTTTTTCGCAGCCTTTTTCGTTGTCCTTATCCGCTTTTGCTTCTCTCCTTTTTCTTTGTTTTTTTTTTTGAAAAAACTGGCAGTAGAGGAAAGCAAGGTTCTTTTAGGAACCTCGTCGTCTACAGGTGTGGTTATCAGCTCGGCCCCTTGCGGAGCCTCAGCGTCCAACTTACTTTGCGACCCGCCTATTGGCTGGTCATGCCTTTCTTCGGCTAAATCCCTTGAGTATTTTACCGGTTCAGAGGCTTTGGCATTGCTGTCCTTTTGGGGTTGTATTGAAGTCTCAATTTTTTTGGTACGAGTAACGAAGAAGGGAAGTCAATCTGAACAGGGCTTTCGCTCCTAGGAAAAGATATTAGCTGGTTTGAAACTGGCTTCCAACAATACGTATGCACATGACGAAATTTATGTTTGATTTCACTTCAATTGCAACTTATATTGGCCAATGATAATATTTATATTATACATTATGAAATAGTACTGGTTTTATTTATAAAAAGTTATTTCTGGTTAAATCTGGAAATTTGTTGGAGTGTTTAATAAAAAATCGAATATATTTTATTTAAGCAAGTCGACTATGGGTAATAGCAATTAAGAGTTAAAAAGCATTAAAAAACCAAAAAACAGATACACCAGTTTGTCAGTATTTTTTCCATTAAGAGTTTTCAGTTACTATTACGATAAGTACTAAATAATTTAATTTTGATTTAAACAAACATATAAGCTCTCAAGAGCATACCGCATGAGAACATATTGGCATGAAATACCAAAACGACGAACGCACGATTGTCTGTTTATTATCTTCATGGATTTCTGTAGTTCAGGTATTGTCTTTGGCCCCTCCCAACGTGACGGTCAGTAGAACAGGACGGAGACATGTGTTGGAAGGATAAGGCGTCAGCAGCGCTCGATGACTGCTCCATGCCTGCACTCCATTTTCCTTGATTTACTGGGTCACC
>CM035807.1:54377112-54389612 GCA_020466095.1 Chlorops oryzae
TCCACTTAGTGCCTTAAAATTTTAAGGCCCTATAACACCTCAGGGGTGCATTTGCGACCCCCTCCCATACGACTTTTGGTTCGTCTTGACCCCCTCTATCACCACCCTTCGGATGTACACCGTTATGGGAAACACCCTGTATACTTTCCCGTTTCATATCCTGTTCACTAAATCCTTTTTCCACTTTGATTTTTATTCACAAGAACTAACTTTTCTAATTTCACTTTTCTTCACAAACGTTTATCAAAATGCACCTTGAACACTTTAGACACTTGCTCAAGAACTAACTTCCTCTTTGTCCGTGAACATCATTTATATAATAAGGTGTTGAAAGCTTTCACTCATTGCAACCTCATTTCCCCGTTCGCTCCCCTTGAACATAATGAATCATTGCAATTCCTGCAAAAATCCTATCACTGATATTTTCGGCATTGCCTTCATTCAAATATATGTACATTGGTGTTCACACAATGATAACCAGTGCCAACACACAAAAATACTTAAAGGTATGTAGCTTTACGCTATACTTAGCCGTGGATTTTTAAAACTAAGAAAATAAGTTTTGTTTTTCGAGTAAAAAAATTAAATTCAAAAACTTATCTGTATTGTTGAATTCAAAATTAAAACTCAAAAGTAATTTTTATTTTTTTGGAATTTGAAATAAAACTCAAAAATAGTGATTAAATATTGAGTTTTAAATCATTATCAAATAATCCTTAAAAGGCGAGTTTTAAAATAAAATTTAAAATGATTACGGTCCCTGATTTTTTTAAAATTAAATATAGCAGGTATTTAGTTAAAAACATTTATTTATTTTTCATACTTTGGAATTTGTGCGGTTTTATTATATTTGGTGTAATGCAACGGGTTAGTTTCTCGTATAATAATTCCAACATTCACCTCCCAGCATATCTACATTCAATTTCCTTTGTATCGTTTTCTATTGCCATAATGTCTTGATGAAATCTTTCTCCCTGTTCATCGCTTTCTGCCTCTAAATTTTCGGGGAAGAAATCTCAATGGGCGTGTAGAAAGTGAATTCTTAGGGACATAGTCGCTCCGATAGTGTGGTAGTTTTAAATTAGGTCCTGAATAATAACTTAAAAATTTGGATATTTCCTATTGCCTTAAAACACGTACACAGTTTCTTTAAGGGACATTCAAGCTTCTGCCTCTTGTTTCCTCAATATCTTAATAAATTTTTCATCCCTTATGATTTTGCGTATTTGCTGTCCAACAAAGATTTCTTCTTTTACTTGATTATATGTAAGATTTGATAAAGCCTCAAGCAGATACTGAAAAGCCGGGCTTTCATTTCTATGCAAAGCTATGACGAAATTTGTCAAAATTCCAATATAACTATGAAGCGGAGGCAAAATTACGTTATTTTTTGAAAGAGGAGTTGGGTTCACCAAGTTTTTGTTTCCTATAGAGTGTTCTGCCCGTTTAGGCCAAGACAATTTTGTAAAGGTTAAAAGTTTCTTAAGTGGGCCACTTTTGCATCGATAGTCTCAGATTTCAGTGAGTGATATGGTATTCGATACCCTTGGAGGTAAAAAAAAATCCTTTCGAACTAATTTTTTGAAACAAAAACAAAATTTTTCCGTTAGTTAATATCCGTCAAAGTTTTGTTTAATAGTTTTTTTTTTATTCATAACTCGCAAACGGTTTATCGAAACTTAACGTTCATTACATAAATATTTTCTTAAATTAACGTTTTTTTCATAAAAGTGTTAGTTTTAATAAAAAAAAATAACTTTCCCTAGAAATAATTCCATTTTTTCATTTTAACTAAAAATTAAAAAGACTTCTCTCCCTGTAGATTTTTTTTTGCAAATTCTATTCAATTCTAGAATCTTTTTGAAAAAATTTGGTGAAATAAAATCACTGCTCTCCAGTAGGTCAAAAGCAGGGAATAAAGCCGTTGCCGTTACCCATTCCTTTTTATTACTCCTACCCTTACCGTTACCGACGCCCTTATAGCTGTGTTACCGCTAAAATTAAAAAAACAAACACACAAAGCTAGCTTTCCTGCAAGAATGCTGATATCATGTGCCCCAAAGTCTATACTGTAATCAATAGAGACAAGACAACAAGTTCAAACGTCAGCAGTGTTTTCAGACGGTGTTGGTTAAAAAATTTAACTGAACCGAGCTGTAATAAACCTCTATTGACCATTTAACGAGGAGTCTCCACATTCCACCTTTGTACTATCGAAACATTAAATCTACATGCTAATGGTACCAACGACAGAACCTACTTTCTCAATAGTTTTTGCTGGACTAGTTTATTTTCAATGTCTAGCCTATGTTGTCAAATATGTACGTGACAGCTGTTACACGTACGTAACATAAGCAAGTATAAATCTATATTGGCCAATTTGCGTGTGATGGAAAGAATACTGCTATTAATTCTGTTGCTAGCTTGATGGGATGGGAGAGAACTAACATGACAAAGATGCATAGACCGAGAGAGTTTTTTGGTAGCAATTATCAGTTCTTACATTCATGTAACATGTATAACAAATTACAGGGAAATCTGTAGCAGTTTACAAACTCTTCAACATAATTGACGTGTTGATATAAAATGCATTTTTAATAGCCTTTACTAAGTACTTTTATTCCTGAGGGACAATTTTGAAATTTATTCCGTTACAATAACCGGTATATACCGATAAAACCGATACCATTCTAAAAGAAAAACCTTTACCTTTACCCATATCGACATTTCTAAATTATTTTTTACCCTTTCCGTTACCGTTATTCGTTTCGGTTTCATTCCGTGGTCAACAGTTATGCATATTTTTGTGACCCCACTCCTACTCTAGCGCTTAATAAAGTACGTTTTCAGGCGCGAGCAATAAATTAATTATTTGCGCTTCACAAAAAGCTCTGAAAAGTTATTGCCCCTTCGTTTGAAATCAGTTACCTGATGTATTGCGTTCCAGATAATTTCATTCTTAAAAGCGCGAAGCAAGCAACTCACTTTTTCGTTTTGATAAATATAGGTCTCTTACTACGAGGTCATTTAATTCACTCTAAGATGTGAAATGTCCCCTTTGTTTGCTGTCAGTACTTCCAAAGGACGCTTCCAAAGCACTTCAGCTTTCACTTTCCCTTCCACCCTTTTTAATACATGGATGAGTTGGAAGACTAAAAGTTTTATTGCGACTCACCGGTTTATCTTCTGATGACACATTTGATCAGCATCTTGAAACGAAGTTTGATGTTCCTCCGCTTTCAATGATGACTTCACAAAAGTAGCATTGCGAATGATCTTTGACCTCTGTTTCTTCCGTTTACCGATTTTAAATTTTAAATTTAAAATATAACAAAAAATAAGGAATTTTATTTAAAAGTTTGTAATGGACAATTCTACTGATCAAATGTAGACAATTAAAAGTCAGCTGCGAGCGCGAGAGCGAGTAAAAGAGTGTGTTCGGAATGACCATTGGAGAACGAGTGCCCTTTTTACTCTCACACCATCTCGTCATTGCCGCTTGGAAGGAATCCATGGAAAAGCCGCGTGGAAAGGTTCCATGAAACGGTTCCATCCTCTCTGGACTTTTTTGCTCGACTTTAAGATTTTGGTTCGACTTTAAGATCGCTGTTGGTGCGTACCTTTCGACGGGTCTAGATTGTTGCATACGGGACGAACTTTGTCGCACGGCAATCGACGGGAGGTCGTCGCATATGGAGAATCGGTGTCGCAAGGTGGTCGACGGGTATAGGTCGAACCAACGGTGATCTTAAACATTCTGCCCGCCTTGCAGGACTGGAATAGATGCAGATAGCCACATCCTGGACCTGTGGAGAAAAGAGGAGAGAAAAAGATCGAGCGAGAGAGAGAGGGAAAAGGGGACAGGATAGAGCACGCTAGAAATTAGGGGATAGGAGGAGAGAAAGAGACGAGAGACAAAGGGGAGCCGTCAACGGTTACGGTGGGCAGCTTCCGGACAGCACAAACCCAAATATGGTGTTTGTGGCGTGCAACTGTCCGATTCCCGTCGGAAAAACGCCGGGCCGCATCAACTTCGGGTAGATATCCAGCCCCAAGACGATATCCACCGCTCGAGACCGATAGAATTCGGGATCCGCGAGCACTATGTTTATGTAATGCTCACGAATCCTTTCATCCACCGGTTGCGAGGGAGACACGACCACGCTGAGATCGAATCCCGCACGCAACACGAGTGTGCAAGTTGAGGTGCCCCCGATATCCAAGGTAGGAAGCCGCCACCGGCTGACCAGCTCAGAGGTAATGGAAGATTGCGAAGAACAGGCGTTAAGCACTGCGCGAGCCTGATACTTAACTTTGCCCACTCGCACCTTCACCATCGCGGTGGGCAGCACCGATACTTGCCGGGTGATGGTTGAGATCACCGAGCTTGTCGACGCGCGTAGGGGCGGAGATGAACGGACACGCGCAGGGGGCGCCACCACAAAACTTTGAGGAGGGTGTTGGCGGCGGAAGCGTCGCAGGTTTAACGGCGTGTTTCCGTTATCATCGTGGAGCGTGGTATGGTGGTCTCCTTGGCATTTAAGGCAGCGGTTTCCACTCGTGCAATTTCTTCGTGTGTGAGATACGGCCAAGCAGTTGGAGCATAAGCCGTTTAGCAGAACCGCACGAAGACGTTGCTCTAGGGGGGCTTCACGATACTTTCTGCAATGCGATATCGTATGGCAGCCACGGCATACGGGGCATTGTAAACCGGAGCGCCAGTGCTGACCACGTCTGTCGGTGGACCGACGGGGAGAGTGGTCGACACTGGCAGTAGTGGAGACGGTGGACACGACGCATGGGGTGGATGGCACACTCCTGTCGACTTTTTCCACAAGAGCAGGCTCGGCTAATAGCTCCAACAAGAAAGGCTCTAACGGATCGTAATCCTCCATTTCTGCGGCCCACGACTGGGTTGTTGACATGTTGAGTTATCTGAAAGACGTAAGAGCAAAGAAAGCGACAAACACAGTACCGAACTCACCAAAGAACACGAGTTTGATTATTAGTGCGTTTCTTATTAGAGAGCGATTATGAATTAGGGAGGATCACCAGTTTGACTATCGGACGCGTACATACACCGCGCGCGGTACGAATATCAGCGACGCGAACCCGTTTATCCCGACCTGGATGGAGTTTTACGACACGGCCTAATCGCCACTCATTTGGGGGAAGCGTTTCCTTTCTTATAACGACTAAATCATCGACTTGAAGGTTTTCAGATGCTGTTTTCCACTTTGTTCTTCTCTGAACCTCTTAAAGGTATTCCTCTTTCCATCGGCGACAAACTAATTGGGATAAGGCTTTTATCCGTTGCCAACGTTTCACTAGTGAGAGTGGATTTTGCAAGCTCTCCGGCTCCGTGGGCGCGAGGAGAGGACCTCCGACAAGGAAGTGCCCTGGCGTCAATGCTTGAAAATCGTGAGGATTGTCGGACATCGCCTGAAGGGGCCGCGAATAAAGACAACTTTCTATACTCGCTACCAACGTTGAAAATTCCTCAAACGTATATTTGAGGTTGATGATCAACTTTCGGAAATGTTGCTTAAAACTCCTTACCCCAGCTTCCCAAAGACCTCCCATGTGCGGAGCTCCTGGAGGTATAAAGGCCCAGGCTACCTCGTGGTTGGAAAATTGATGATGCACTTTTTGTCTGGTTTCCATCAAACATTTCTGGAAATCAAGACGAAGCTCTTTGGACGCTCCGACAAAGTTCATTCCGTTATCGGAAAAGACCTTGTGGGGACATCCCCGCCGCGCGGCGAACCGACTGAACGCTGCCAGAAAGGATGCAGAGGAGAGGTCACTCGTAACTTCTAAATGAACCGCTTTGGTAGCAAAGCAAACAAAGAGACAGACGTACCCCTTGGTCACGCGGCAAAATCTCCCAGTAAACGACTTGATGTCAAAGGGTCCAGCGAAATCGAGACCAGTATTCGTAAAAGGTCGAGATAAGGCTGTGCGCTCGGGGGGAAGCGCAGCCATGAGTTGAGCTAACTGCCTTTTCTTAAAACTGGTACACACTTTGCAACTACGGATAACGAGCTTGATAGAGGCTTTAGATTGAGGCAACCAAAATTGACTCCGAATAACTCGCAGCATTAGTAGAAGGGTCACGTGATGAATATGGCTTACCAAGAGCCGCGTTAAATGAGCATCCTTGGGTAAAACTATTGGGTGTTTTTCGTCAAAAGATAATTCTTGCGAAGCGGTCAGTCTTCCCCCAATTCGGATTAAACTATCTTGATGCAGGAAAGGATGCAACGAGGATAAGTTACTCTTACTGTTCACTAGTCGTTTTTCGGATAAATCCGCATATTCCGTCGGAAAATAACGCAACTTAGCCACAACTAATAAACGGAGTTAAGTCTGACGAACCTCTTCCGGGTCTAACTCAGAATCAAAGACCGGCCTTGGAAGGTGGGTTCGGCGCATTCGGGCGAGCACCCGAAGTACATAACTCATGACACGAAAAGCTCGGGCAAAGCTTGAGAAACGGACAAGGAGGTCATCTTGAACAGTAGGCACCGCTACATGCACGCGGACAGTTTTCTGTTCCAGGGAGGTCGTACAGTTCTGCGGGGGAGACATAGTCGGGCACTGTGAATGGGCCATCGCTAGCCACGAAGGGCCATTCCACCAGAGGGCGTTGGACACCAGTTCTGGCGCCGGTATCCCCCGTGACGAGAGGTCAGCCGGGTTATCAGCCGATTCAACATGAGACCACCGTTGAATTCCTACGACCTCCGCGATTTTTGCCACCCGATTAGCGACAAAGGTGGTCCAATGATATGCCGGCTTAGCCAGCCAGGCAAGGACAATAGTAGAATCAGACCAACATTGAATTTTTGGTCGTTCTACTCCCAAAGATGGGAGGAGCGACTGCACTAAATCAGCGAGCAAAGCCGCCGCACAGAGTTCAAGACGAGGTAAAGAGATCGTTTTTACAGGTGCCACCTTGGATTTGGAAAAAAGGAGGTGACAGGAAACGGTATTATGCTCCGAAACCCGGGCATATATACAGGCTGCATATGCCTTTTCAGAGGCATCGCAAAACGCATGAAATTCGACATCACACGATGGGGTAAATTTAATCCAACGGGGAATTCTAACATCATTCAGACTAGCCAAACTGTCAAGAAAATTTATCCATCGTTGGAGGAGAAGGGTAGGCAACGCGTCATCCCAACCAATTTGCGAGAGCCAAACTAGCTGAATAAGGATTTTCGCAGTCACCACTACGGTAGCCAACCATCCTGCTGGATCGAACAGTTTAGCAATACCTGAAAGAACTTGCAGCTTGGTATATGAAGTCTTGATGTCTACCGTCTCCACTCTAAAGTGAAACCGGTCAGACGAGGCATTCCACCGAATGCCCAATGTCTTTGCTTCACTGGAGTCTTCAAAGGACAGAAAGTCTTCAGTGAGTCGATGTTCCTTGGGGATATCTGACAAAAGTGCAGGATGGTTGGACGTCCATTTTCGAAGAGGGAAGCCGGCTGAATCCAGAGCTTTGATTAGCTCATCACGAGCCTTGACCGCGGTGTTCAGGTCGTGGGCCCCACCGAGTGCGTCATCCACATACATAAAGTGTTGGATGATGTCTGATGCCAGCGGATAAATAGCTTGTGAGTCCTCGGCCAGCTGATGAAGGGTGCGTATAGCTAGATACGGAGCGCAATTAACGCCAAACGTAACCGTCTTTAACTCGAAGTCTTTGACCGACCCATCAGACGATGTCCGAAAGAGAATTCGCTGAAAAGGAGTGTGTTTGGGGTGAACTAGAATTTGTCGATACATTTTTTCAATATCACTATTGAACACAAATTGGAAGAAGCGCCACTTTAAAATCAAAAGGGTCAGGTCAGCTTGAAGGGTTGGGCCGGTGTGCAGTATGTCATTGAGACTGACTCCGTTCGCCGTACGGCTGGAAGCATTGAAGACGACACGAAGCTTGGTAGTGGTGCTTTCCGGTTTAATTACAGCACGATGCGGTAAATAATAGTGCGCAGGTCGATCTTGAAAAGGCGGTGATGGGACGGGAGACATATGCTGCAATACGAGGTATTCTCCAAGAACTTGATCGTACTTATCCTTTAGATATGGATCACGGGCCAATCGAACTTCTCTCCGCAGCCATTGTTTCATTGCAATATGTCGGGATGAGCTTATTTCTCGATTAGAAAAGGGATCCTTTTTGAAGGGCAACGTGACCATATAACGGCCGTTAGGAAGACGAGACGTGGTTTTCGAAAAATTTTCTTCACAACTTCTATCCGCTTCAGAAATGAATGGGACGCGAGGAAGTTCCTCCACCTCCCAAAACTTTTCTATTTGTTTCTCCAAGGTGACCTCACTAAAGAACGAAACATTAGTAGAGAAAGCGGTAACTGGTTGTCCGGTTTCGATAGGTCCCGTAAGAATCCATCCGAACACGGTCTCAATGGCAACCAAGGAGGTAAGCACATTTTTCTGAATTCCACCTAAGAGAATGGAGGGATAAATATCACTTCCTATTAGAAGATCTACACTTCCTAGACAGGCAAAATTCACATCAGCAAGCGGAAGGTCAACCACACTCACAGCATTTGTGGGAAGCGAAAAGGAGGGGAGGTTGCCGGTTAATTGGCCTAAGACTAAGGCAACAGTTGAGATAGAGACATCCGCATCTCGAGCGGAACTTAATGTTATATTACAGCATTTGTTTACTTGTGCCGTAACCACATTGCTAAGACCGGAGACTCTTGCATCCACTCTCTCCGTTGGCAACTTAACTAGTTTTCGCAGCCTATCCGAAATAAAAGTACACTCAGATCCTGGGTCCACTAATGCCCTTGCGGGATAAAGTTCACCATTGTGACTCAGATGGAAAATGGCGGTGCCTAACAAGACCCGTTTCGTCGACTTTGCGAAATGGTTTTGTAATAAGGTAGCGGAAGGATGAGATGCCGAAGAACTGGCGGCGGAAATATTTGAAGAACGCGAGTTAGATCTGTTAAGGCGACTTGCGACGGTCGACGGAGATGTCGACGATTCTACTTGATTATGCAGAGCTCTGCGCGCCTGACCTCCATTCGTGGGCGTTGAGCTCGAGGGCCTCGTTGTCGGTGTATTAGATTCTTTATGAAGGAGGGTGTGATGACGCTGCTGGCATTTACTACACGAGTATGAACTTGGGCAGTCCTTTAGGAGATGCGAATAAGCTAAACAGTTAATGCAACAGTTGTGTTTTTTGACGACGTCCGACCGTTGAGGGAGGTTCATCTTCTGAAACTTCACACATTGTCGTAATCCATAGCTTTGGTTGGGGCACAGCTTACAAGAGGGTTGCCGTTGAGCCGCCGTGTGAGGTGGCGGCGCCGACTGCGGAGCCGATTGGGCTCCCGCTTTGCCGCTTGAAGCGATCCTGCACTACGTATGTCGGAAACCGTTTCTAAAGTTTGCAACCGCATCGTGAGAAATTTGTCCAACTCTTCCCAAGACGGAACCTCGGTTTTGCACCGGACCGACTGCTCCCATAACCCTAAAGTGAGGTCCGGTAACCGTGTGGAGCAGAGATATACAAATATGGGATCCCAGTTTGAAATGTCGATTTGAAAACTCTTCAACGCAGAAATACAATTATTTATTGTTCTTTGCAATGATTTTATCTCTTGTCCGGCCTCATTTGCGACAGTGGGTAAATTAAACAACGATTTCAGTTGGCTATTAACGAGGATACGCCTATTCTCATATCGATCCTGCAGATTTTGCCTCGCTAGGGCAAATCCATCGTTTGTTAATGGAGATTTCCGCACAATTTCATTGGCTTCTCCTCGAGTTTTTAAGTTTAAATGAAAAAGCTTTTCCACCGACGAGAGACGAGCGTTGTCCGCATACAATGCGGAAAACATGTCACGAAAACTGGGCCATGACACATAGCCGCCATGAAAAATGGGCGTGTCACATGGTGGCAACGTTACAGAATGACTGGCCAGCGTTGAGGATTCGTTGAAAGCCGACGCAGTTCGACTAGCTAGCCGTTCCTCTTCTTCACTAATCTTCCGCTTAATGCTCGCTGCAGTCCTGAGATACGCATCATAGCACTGCTTGTAGGCTGCCTTGATGACAACAATCCCGACGCCATCTACTCCCGTTTCCTGATTCTCCACCACTCGTATGCACCCCTTATGGGCCTCTTTCGTTGCGGCCCATTCATCCTGCAATTCCGTTAGAATCATATCTAGCACAAATTTATCGGAGTGAACCTCTATTTCAAATTGTTCAGTGAATTCTAACAAATTGTTCACTAACCGCATAAAATCAGTCACTGTCGTTGCCATATTGACTATTTAGATTTTGTTTTCTAAGCAAGAGGAGAACTGCAAATTCAAAAAAATGGGCGTGGCAGATGAAGCGGACGTGGGACCAAAGCTACACAACGTAATTGGAAAGGGGCGTGACACTCCGATGACTCCGAAAAATGTAGGAATGGGTGAACCTGTTAATAATGGATTGAAACTCAGAGTGTCCGATGGGTCGTGCCAACCAAAACCACAAACAACAAAGGCGACACAACCAAATGTTCGGAAGAGCCAGAGAGAGAGAAAAAAAACCGTGCGGGTTAACGACTGGAGGACGAATAGCGTCAAAAAATTTTAAAAATTAAAAAAAATACCAAAAAAATATAGAAATATATATATATAAAAATTTACAATTTGTAAAAATACCAGCAAAAAGTTTATTTTTATTTTTATTTTTTTTGAAAATTTTTTAATAATACCCAAAAAAAGTTGAAAAATTATAAATATTAATCTATAAATTATATTAATAGATCACGATTTGTAATAAGGAGAGCGCTAAATAAAAATTAGCAACACGAAACACGAATATTAATAAATTCGGGACTTAAAAACGACTTGCTTCTTCTTCAGACCGATGATCACCTCAAGCACGTCGATCAAAAATTCTATTTTTAGACTTCGCGCTCTGCTTGGCTTAAAAATCGTATGAAAAATTTTATTTCTAACGACGCGACCTGATTGGCTGATGAAATCAAAGCGATCTAACACAACGCGCGCTGAGGGCGATTAGGCTTTCCTCGCAATTCTATTTTTAGATTTGACTTGAAGCTCGACAAGCGACGTCGATATGCTTATTTTCGTTTGATTAATGCTTTCTTCCAACCCGATGCGATCAACTACGGAACGGATTGTAAAATAAAGAAAAAATTTTTCTTTTTTCCAAAACACTAATTTGCAGCCGGCAAGTGGAATATGAAATGACGAATTTATGTCCGTGTTAATTAACGAAATTAAAGTGCTCTTTTTCTTTTTTTTTCGATTTGATTTGATTAGATTCGCTCTTCTTTTCTTTTTTTTTTTTTTTTTTTCTTCTTAATTATTTGCCGTTGGCAACGAGATTTCAGTTGATTTTCAATTTGAATTTGCCGTCGGAAAAATGTATGTTTTGTATTGTTGAACGTGTTCTTTCTAACGAGATTTAGAAAGTTGGTCAATAGTCGGTCACAAAAAAATTGACAATGTTTGTGCTTAAGGCGTTACAAACGATGGGTTTTTTTTTTTTTTTTTTTTTTTTTTTTTGACGGGAGCCACGACCAAAGGCAAACTCAAAAGCAAAAAAAAAACAAAAAAGGAGAGCAAACCACTGACTTCACGCGCGCACTTGGAATATATATTAGGTATCTGACTATATCTCTATATATATATCGAGAATCACTCACATTAAATTCCTTTCGCCTTTCAAGAATGAGGCTGAGATGCGGTGACTTCTCCACAAGCTACAGGGGGATTTTGTTCTGTTTTTCTTTTCTTTTTTTTTTTTTACGCGGCGCGAGGTCTTCAAAGGCTCGAAGGACCAAATGTTTCTTCCGTTTACCGATTTTAAATGAAGAACCGCTTTTTTAATTTAAAATATAACAAAAAATAAGGAATTTTATTTAAAAGTTTGTAATGGACAATTCTACTGATCAAATGTAGACAATTAAAAGTCAGCTGCGAGCGCGAGAGCGAGTAAAAGAGTGTGTTCGGAATGACCACTGGAGAACGAGTGCCCTTTTTACTCTCACACCATCTCGTCATTGCCGCTTGGAAGGAATCCATGGAAAAGCCGCGTGGAAAGGTTCCATGGAACGGTTCCATCCTCTCTGGACTTTTTTCCAGGCTAAGGCTCGACTTTAAGATCGCTGTTGGTGCGTACCTTTCGACAGGTCTAGATTGTCGCAAACGGGACGAGCTTTGTCGCACGGAAATCGACGGGAGGTCGTTGCATATGGAGAATCGGTGTCGCAAGGTGGTCGACGGGTATAGGTCGAACCAACGGTGATCTTAAACAACCTCCGTCCAAATCATGGATTTGTTAAACTTCAAGTACCGATCCTCGCCGCATAGCCACTTGCATAAAGTAACTCTGCAATTAGGGCACACACCCTTCTGTGGCCAAGGCTTACTCTCAATCTGCATTGGAAACCTGAAATAATGAAAAAAAGCTTGTCGCACATC
>CM035807.1:54389712-54399712 GCA_020466095.1 Chlorops oryzae
ATCTGTTATGTTTCTGAACTGATGCTTTTTTAACAAATTGTCCACAAATATGACAATAACTATTTTGATTGTTTTTGAACATGCACGATCTTGTTGCCATTTTGTAAAAAAAGAATCATTTACTAATAAAGAGCATCGCATAAGTACAATACAAAAGGGAAAATATCAGTAATACATGTAACTAGTCTGCAGATAATGAGCTCGGTTTTTATGTGAATGAGTGAAAATTCGTTTCGTTTATATACCTCGCGACAGGCTAAAATTCGTCTCCCACTCCGTCATGCGATGGAAAAAGCCCTTTGAATTTTCTTTGTTTTCAAAGGGGAACACTGATTTTTTTTACAGTATTTTTATTGAAAACAGGGGTGAAACTATATTTTTACCTGTATTACTTAAGGCCTCTACGTGCGATAGTTCATAGCATGCGATCGAAAATATGCGATAGGTCGCAAATAGAGACCGCTCATAGCTGATGGCATGCGAGATATAGCTTGTCATATCGCATGCCATCAATCGATTGCGATACGCTGTCACTTTTGAGTTTTTTTTATGCTGTTTTTTTTCTGCAAAAACGGATTTACCCATAATTTAGGGTTTTTCCTTTTTTGCTGTTGATTTGACAATTCTTACACCCCTTTCAATGTCTAAGCGCTTCTATGCAGTGAATTTTCTCGCTCAATGCCATCTTCAAATGATCACCGCATACTGAAATTTACCTATATTTATACCTATTGCACTAAAGTGACCATAACAAACACATGCGAAATAATACGTTCTTCAAAAAAAAAAAACCTGCGCACTTTACCTACAACTAACCTAATGCATTACAAAAAATATAATAAAACCTCACACACACCAAACTATGAACTATAATTAAGGGTTTTAACTAAATACCTGCCATATTTGATTTAAAAAAAACCTTAGATCTAAAAACAGGCCATTTTGTGGTATAAGATTATTATTCTAAATAATAAACACGACCACCTTCGTAATCAGCGGCAATTTATTTTTTAGAATTTATAGTTGAATGGTTGGTTCTCGGAGCATGAAAATAGCTGAAATAGTGTTATATGTTATATTTCGTGACGCACTATCGAGTTCGATTTGGTGAAAACCGGATGAAAGATCTAAGCCTGATATAATTTTGCTCTGCCCAGTTGATCAAGGACATCGTCGTTTCTTGGGGGAAATTGTCAGCTGTAAATTTTTTCACATTTCTCTGCAGTCTCAGTTTAACGTCTATCTTTCAGCATTGCTTCCGGAGAGAGATTTTTTTTGGTGCAAACAAAATTGGAGTATTATACTCAGATATGAATGGTTTAATTACCTTATCTTTTATAAGTTTGTCAATTTGTTTTACGATTTCTTTTACAATCAGGTATAGTATAAGTATAGATAATTATTTTTGTAGACTGGTTCATTATCGTTCAGGCGTAAGTTTTCTTAACTAAAATTTTTGTCGAGATTTTTTCTGTTTCAAACGGGACAGTTCTATATATTCTGAACATAACTTATTGAGACTTTCATATGAAAAATTGGATTTTTTCGCAATCTTAGTAGCTTTCCCATTTATATTTGTGATACGGTGCAATGGTTTTGTAATAATCAAAATCTTTAGTTTTTAAATTAAAATTTTTGATCGTTATATTTTGGTTAATTGTATTGATTATCCTTTCACAAGTTTGTGAACTTTGTGCTATTGTGTTGGCCAGAAATACAGAAAGAAATATCCGCTCTTGCGGGTGGTGAAACTGTATTGGGTGAATTTCGCATAGAGATGACTAATCCTCTTGGTATTCGGTTGATCCTAACACTAGCCAATCCTGATCTGGGTTAAAGTCTATAAAACAGTTATATTTTTAAGGAAATCTAGTCTTAGTGTGCCAGTGCATGGGATTGTATATTATTAAAGTAATGAAAAGCTTCTAAGTGTAATTAACCAATAAAAAGCTGCTAAGGAATCTAACAAAAAATACTTTCAGCCAGCGCCGGTTTTTTCAAGGTGACCCAGTAAATCAAGGAAAATGGAGTGCAGGCATGGAGCAGTCATCGAGCGTTGCTGACGCCGTATCCTTCCACCACATGTCTCCGTCCTGTTCTACTGACCGTCACGTTGGGAGGGGCCAAAGACAATACCAGAACTACAGAAATCCATGAAGATAATAAACAGACAATCGTGCGTTCGTCGTTTTGGTATTTCATGCCAATATTTTCTCATGTGGTATGCTCTTGAGAGCTTATATGTTTGTTTAAATAAAAATTAAATTATTTAGTACTTATCGTAATAGTAACTGAAAACTCTTAATGGAAAAAATACTGACAAACTGGTGTATCTGTTTTTTTTGTTTTTTAATGCTTTTTAACTCTGCATTGCTATTACCCATAGTCGACTTGCTTAAATAAAATATATTCGATTTTTTATTAAACACTCCAACAAATTTCCAGATTTAACCAGAAATAACTTTTTATAAATAAAACCAGTACTATTTCATAATGTATAATATAAATATTATCATTGGCCAATATAAGTTGCAATTGAAGTGAAATCAAACATAAATTTCGTCATGTGCATACGTATTGTTGGAAGCCAGTTTCAAACCAGCTAATATCTTTTCCTAGGAGCGAAAGATCTGTTCAGATTGACTTCCTTTCTTCGTTACTCGTACCAAAAAAATTGAGACTTCAATACAACCCTAAAAGGACAGCAATGCCAAAGCCTCTGAACCGGTAAAATACTCAAGGGATTTAGCCGAGGAAAGGCATGACCAGCCAATAGGCGGGTCGCAAAGTAAGTTGGACGCTGAGGCTCCGCAAGGGGCCGAGCTGATAACCACACCTGTAGACGACGAGGTTCCTAAAAGAACCGTGAGGTCAAGCACAACCTTGCTTTCCTCTACTGCCAGTTTAAAAAAAAAAAAAAAAAAAAAAAAAAGGAGAGAAGCAAAGCGGATAAGGACAACGAAAAAGGCTGCGAAAAAGGCTGTTAAGCACTTAGCGAGTCGGCAAAGTTAACTCCCCGTGCGTGAGTTAATCCTAGAGGACCTATGACCCTATGGGCCGACCATCGACGATGGAGGTTAGCTCACCTGATAAGGCTGCGGAGGAAACCGCCGATAAGGAAAGACCACCGACGAATACTGCTGCCCACAAGCGATCCAGCCGTAAGGCCCCAAAGGCTGTCAACCAAACTAGACTATACCGAAAGAAGCACCCAGTGAATAGCCCTCAAGAGTAGTAAGCGGGCCTGAGTCTGTGTCAAATATGGTGAAGCAACAACCGAGCACGAGCAAGAACTCTCGCGAGCATATAACAGATGCACGAAATGTGGTAAGCCCAGCTGGCCCGGCCTGTGAAGAAGGTTTTTATGCATAAGTAGCAAAATTGTGGGTATCACCGATGACGGAGTCGAAGGATCTATCACGGGACATACCTTGACGTTTTAAAGGCTGCTCTGCTGTGCGCAGTGCGGTCCCTTGAAGACGGAGGTGATTTGGGTTCAGTCGGCCATGCACGCTTGGTGAGTGGATACATTGTACTTGGGTGCAAGACACAGCATTCCAAGAAATGGCAGATCGAGGCGTCAGGGAAGCTGCCGTAGGAAAACAGAACATCCCCTCTAGACTGCAACGTCAGAACAGCTGCGTGAAGGTCATCTCCAAAAGGGGGTGGGGGACTCAACTGCGGACTTGATAATGCCAGACTGAAATTCCTGTAGAATGACAACTTAAGATTACTCCGCCTCTGAAACGGGGCTAAAAGGTCAACCATAGGTAGATCATTAGGGCGGTGGGTGGTCTCGTACCAGAAAATCATAAGAGTTGGACAACTGAATATTCATCAGAGTATGGAAGCATCAGAAATGCTGCTGCGGCACTTTGATAAAAAACAATTAGACATTGAGTCAAGCCACGTCAAGTGAGCACCCTTTTTCAAAGTAGTGATGAAATTATGTTTTAATATTTTATATTAGTTGTATTTATAACTAAATAGAATTTTGAAAGAGGATTTAAAAAAAAATTAGTTGTAACAGTACTTTTTTGGCAATAAAACTTTTCATTTTTCTATTAAAAATATAAATTCCTATATTTTAAAACTGTTGTTGCGTGGAAAGTGTTTAATGCAGCTTATTATAATTTTGCATCCAAGTTGGGAGAAGGTTATTTTTTGAAAATAAAATTACAAAAACAACAACAAATTTTTTTCCTACTTTCTACGAAGCTTTAAAAAATACATATCAAAATTTGCAGCTCTTCTGCATAACAAATTTTTTTCATTTATTTTTAATAAATTGCACTCAATATCTCTTTTTATGAATCTGAAAAAAAATTTCACCGATCAGCTGTAGTTTCTACGCAATAAATGTTTTTCGAACCTCTCGCAGTGCTTAATCAGCGCTTAACCATAGCACAGTACTTATAGTTAAAGCACAATTACAACCACTTGGACCTTTTTGATTTTTTTTTTATTTTTTTCGAATTTTAGCTGCAGGTGTTAAGAATATATCATGTAAGTTTGAAAATGGGATCTCTATTAGTTAAGGAGGTACAAAGCATTGAACATGCGTACCCAGCAATTTTGGTTCGTCTTGACCCCCTCTATCACCACCCTTCGGATGTACACCGTTATGGGAAACACCCTGTATACCTTCCCGTTTCATATCCTGTTCACTAAATCCTTTTTCCACTTTGATTTTTATTCACAAGAACTAACTTTTCTAATTTCACTTTTCTTCACAAACGTTTATCAAAATGCACCTGGAACACTTGACACACTTATTCAAGAACTAACTCCTCTTTTTTCCTGAAAATCATTTATATAATAAGCTGGTGAAAGCTTTCACTCATTGCTACCTTATTTCCCCGTTCGCCCGCCTTGGACATAACAAATGATTGCAGTGCCGGCGAAAATCCTATCACTTATTTTCTCGGAATTGTCTTCATTCAAATAAATGTACATCGTTATTCACACAATGATAACCAGTGCCAAGACACAAAATACAAAAACGTGTGTAGCTTTACGCTATACTTAGCCGTTGATTGGTATCAGTAGAGTGAAGGGGATATTTCCAAAAGCAACAAGCTAAATACTTCGATCTTGCTTCTCTACTTACTACAGTAATTATTGCAATGGGCTTTCGTATTTTTTGAGAATCCCTCGCAACAATTTCTGCAGAACAGCTGTTCATTCTTTTTGGCTAATAAATGGGCCACCGACCGCCAGTGCACATCAATTCTGTCTTTTGCATTATCTTTTTACTAATTTGTTTGTTTTGTGCTTTCCTATATGCCCCTTTTTATCTTCGAAAGTTTTCGTAGATAGAGAAGAGTGCGTGTTAAACTTTCGAAGATCGAGAGAGTGTAATTGTCGGAAAAGAGAAAAAAAATTACAGTTACAAAAAAAAAAAAAAAACAGAAATGGGTAAAGCACATTTCTGTGGAGGAATGTAAATAAAGAAATAATAATAAAAAAATCAATATAAATAAATAAAAAGATAACCTATTAACCAAGTATAAAAATATAAATAATAAAAATGAAAATCCTGAAAAGGTAAGTACACGGTGGCTACGTGTTATTCAGATGATCTTCATTTTTGTGATTCTCCTGTAGATATGTCGGCACGCTCAGCCGCAATGTATGTATGTATGTTCTCTCTTTCATTTTCAGCTTTCGATCTATTTTAGCACATAACAACTCCTACTCCTTCTCCTATGAATTGTTTACTAGCCAAAAAACTTTGAATTCCACTCCAGATCGCGGATTTGGAACTTATGTAGGATCAACTGGGCAAAATGTAAGCTCTAAATATATAATTTGTAGCTACATACTAATTTTTGTTTTGTGTTTTTGCCTTATTCTAGTGAGCACTAAACTGGTTGATTTCGCTGAAATCTCTTCAAATCCTGCACGTTCCAAACCCTTTTTACATTGTTATCCTCATCTTGGAGTTGGTGTGTCCACCCTGACAATTTTTTCCGAATTCGGAAGAGACCTACGAATTTTGGAGCTAACTTCGCTGAGAAATATGATGCGGCTTCGAATAACTCAAAATTCCTACGCCATAACAACTCATTTTCCAAAAACTGATCGTCTCTCCTCCTAAAATTGGAAGCGTTCGTTGCCTTTGCACTAGCTTCTTTTAATTTTTTTTTTAATTTTCCCTTAATTCTTTCACTGCATCAATTCTTCTTTCACTATCACCCTGGCCAAATATCAACTGTCGCTGATAATCCGTTCGTCCAAAGATAGCCATGTTACGCCCGAAATTTACAAAATATGGCGACGTGCTTAGTAATTCATGTTGCGCTGTCGTAATGCAGCATCCAACTTTTGCTAAATTAGTGTCCCATGTTCTATGATTTTCTGATACAAAGGTGCGTAAGGGCGTTTTAATGTTTTGATTATTTCTCTCAGCAGAATTTTCTTGGGGATGAAAGTGTGCAGTAAAGCGCAGCTGAACTCCATATTTTTTCGGGCAGCGACTCTAATGCTCTACTTTTAAATTGAGGGCTGTTGTCACATATAATGGATTCCGGTACCCCAAGTAACAAAAACACGTTTTCTTCTAAATGTCTTCAGATTCCCTAGGACGTTGCCGTTCTCAATGCAAATAGTAGAGGAAATTTTGTGAAATAATCTACAACGGTCAAAATATAAGAATTTCCATGGTTTTTCCTTACTAAAGGTCCAATCGAATCTGCACAAATCATCTGCCACGGCGCGAGATCAGTCCACCGTTCCACCATGCAAACTGCTAGCTTTCTATTATTTGGCTTAACCCTTTGAGACACTCGACAACCCCTAAAATATTGAAACACATCACTTTTCTTTTTGGGCCAATAATATATCAGATATGCGAGCTAGAGTTTTCTTAACCCCCATATGACCACTCAACGGATGGTCATGACATTCCAACAATACTGTTAAGAATTAACAGAAAACCAAAAATTGATGTTCGCTCCTATGATTCCCTCATATGAGCATGCATGCATTAGCCAAGAGCGCGTTGGAATTGCACAAGTTTTTATGACTTACACAAAAACAATTATGCAGAAAAGAAGGGCAAAAGAAATAAAATAAAAAGAAAACAAAGTTAGGTAAGACTTTAAAGTCGTCAACGACTTGACGGCAAATTTGCTGAGTTGTCAATTAGGAGTAATGAACTTCAAGTGGCAAAGAAAGCTGATTTAATTTCAAGGTTTGGAAAAGTTTGATTTTGTTTGCTTCTTTCCCGTGCTTCCAAAAAATGTAACGTTAGCAATATGATAGTATATAAGAAAGAATTTTTAATCAATAAAGACAGAATAATATTGACAACTGAAAAGTAAAGATTTATTATTTTCGAATTTGATTCTAGTTCAAGTGCTAGTAATCAATCCCAACGAGAGACCATAGCTCAAGTGCTATTGATCTCCTTCACTTAATTGTGAAAAATTTAATCTCATAAAACAACGATAGGTCGTATTACATGCACTACGGGCCTAATACCATCTAAGGTGGTAACTTTTACAAATACTTCCCTTCTTTCCGCATTACCTATCCTTCTTTTCTATCAGAATGGATTATTAAATAAGTAATTTCGATCATTTTAATATATTTGAACAACTTCTTTTCCACTACGCTCCAATTCGGAAAAGTATTGTGCTTGAGCCTCTACGCGCTCCCAAATTTTTTTATCCATATATTTTGTTTCTCTTTTCATTGTATTTCAGTTACTACAGGTACGCTTCTAGAAAACATGTATGGTCATACATTATCTTTCCGTTTCCTATGAATTATCCCGAAATCATATTGTTGTAGCCTTAGGGCCCATCTTGCCAATCTTCCACACATTATGCAGCCAATTTAAAGAATAATGGTCTGTTATTATGGAGAATATAGTGCCTTTTTTATATGGTCGTAACTTTTCTACCACCCATAGTACTGCTAAACATTTCATTTCCGTTGTGGAATAATTGCTCTCACACTTTGTAAGCGACCTACTTAAATATGAGATATTTGTTTCTCCATCCTCAAAATGCTGCGCTTAAACGGCTCCTATTCCAAAATCTGCGGCATCGGTTTGGATTGTATATGGACGTTCAAAATCTGGACATGTAAGTATTAGTTATGACACCAAGCATTTTTTCGCATTTCCAGACCCATTTCCACACTCTTGTTACCACCTAAGTTTCCTATTTTTCTTTAATAGCCCTTTAAGTTACTGCAAAAGTTGGGCAAAATTCGGGATGAAGCGTCTAAACCATGTCACTGTTCCAATGAATGCTCTAACCTCTTTCACTGTTCTGGGTGTTGGAATTCGAAGCATAGCTTCCACTTTCCCTGGATCTACATGGCGTCCCTCCTTGTTGACTATGTAACCTAGATATTTCAATTGAGGTAAACAAAAATTGTATTTTTGTATATTTAATTGTAATCCGGCGTCCCTAAGTCGTTTTAACACTTCTAAGTGTTTTTCAAAACCATTGGTCACATTAATGATATCATCCAAATAATCCAGGAAATTGGCCTCTAAATATGCGTCGAATAGGCTGTCGATAAATCGCTTCCACGTTTCCGGGGTATTGTGCAAACCAAATGACATCATTTTACATTATTATAGCCCTCTCCCTGGTACGGTAAAAGCAGTGTAGGCTCTCGAATTTTCTGCGACTTGAATCTGACAATATGTCGATTTCATATCTAAGCTTGATAAAAATATCGCGTTCCTCAATTTGTGTAGCGTTACTGATAAATATGGCAGTGGGTAACTTTCTTCCTGTGTAACTCTATTCAGAAATCTATAATTAATACAAAACCTATAGCTGTTATCACCAATACCGGTGAAGCCCGCGGGCTATGAGATACCTCAATTACTCCTTTCTCCAACATCTCTGCCAATTCTTGATCCTTTTTTTTTCTGTATGACCGGAGAAACTGGATAATACCGCTGTTTTACTGGCTTTACAATGGGTTTACCCTTATTTTATGTTCTACTAAATGAGTGCAACCTTAACCTTAAGCCGATATTTCCTTAAATTCTGTAGAAATAATTTTCTCAAGGGCCTATTTGGCCGAAATTTTCAGCACTGAATGTTCTACAATCGCATTAAGCGGTCTTCACTTATATATGACCCGCAAATCTCCATTGACTCTTGACTATATCCAGTATAATACCGGCTTTAATCCAGAAATCTGTTCCAAGAATCAACTCCTGACATAAGGATTTTATCACTAGTTACTTAATAGCAATTGATTTATTTTCTATTTCTAGAGTTAACATGGTTTCTCCTACTGTTTTTATTGTTTTCCCGTCTGCTAATGCTATCTTTATTTCTGAAACCGCTATATGCCTCTTGGTCTGAGCATGAATTTGTGTTCACAAATCTAAACTTTTATTTGAACGCGTCGCGCCTGAATCCAATAAACCTATTATTTTTGTGCCAAAAATATTGATATTCAAAAATGGTTTGCTATCTATTTATGTTTCCGTTAATATGCAATTATTTTTTCTAAATTCCTATTGGTGATGTGGTTAAGTGCTCCTACATTAGCCAGCGTGTTGCTCGCAGGCAACCTATTCTTATCTACTGGGGCTCCTGCTCTGCAGCCACATGAGCTCCTCTCTCGTTTTCTGAAGCTTCCACCGCCGAAACCGAATTGGTCCCGTTTGGCCTATTCTGGTTACTTCCTGACGGCTATTCGTACAATTGGGATTGATACTTGATTTTCAGAGGTATAAATTTTTCGCTTGGTCTCCGACCCCGTGATCAGGCTATTGACGAGTGCCACGTCCTCCACCCCGCATACATACGTCAGATCAGGCTCTAATAATGTTTTGTTTTTACGACTACGAGGAGGGACGTAAGATTCAACTGAGGCCTTCTCGCTGTCGATTTTCCTACCCAGCTGAATCAACTGTCACACCGATTTAGGCTCCACCAACCCAATTTGCGACTGATAAAATGGGTCAACGTTGGCTCTAATTATTCCTTACATCTGCTCTTCAGGTACCCTATCAGGA
>CM035807.1:54399812-54413888 GCA_020466095.1 Chlorops oryzae
AGTTTTTTAAATTAATTTTTCACTGTTGACACGTAAACTCCTATCGACTCTTCTGGCCCTTATGCTCTAGGCCTTATATCTGTCCACAACTTTTTTTTAATTATTTGCCGGCAAAAGCTCTGCTTTTTGCGGCTCTACTAATTCATCCCAACTATTTATCTCTTCCTTAATCCTTCTTAGCCAAATTAAAGCCTTTCCCTCAAAAAAATTAAAGCCCCTCTAAAAAATTGAATTTCACCTTCTTCGTTCGCCTCTCATAGCTCTTTGACCCTTTCAACTAAAGAATGCACTGACAATCCTGATTTGTCTCCATTAAACTCCAGCGCTCATTTCGCTAAATTATTATGTTTATTTATGTGAGGCGATGGAGTGTCCCTGGGTGCGGCAGCCTCTTCAATTTCCAGAAGCACTACTGCCGATTCTCTACTCATTATTACCCTATTATGAACAGCTCTGCTTTAGTACAACTTGTTCTTTTAAATCCTCTTCGCTAGTCGCTTTTGCTCTACCTTATCTATTTAAAGCCCATTAAATTTTTGTTGCTATCTTTGCATATTCGTTAGATGAAGGATCTTTGGAATTAGACTTTAACAACTCCACTATCTCTACATTTCGCCTTAAAAGTTTACTTATTGTCTAAAGATTTACTTATCGCATGTGTTGTGTGCCCGGGATGGACGTCTTAGCGAAGACCAGAAATAACAACGCCATCGACTTCAATTTCAATTGTTCTTTATTTAAGTCCTTGTTCTTTTTGACAATTCTTCTCTGGCCTATTTAACTGCAATTATCCCTAGCTACACTGAGATATGGTTGTGAACTTCTCAATTCCAAACCGCCAGTCCTCTTCCATTGATCGAAGGTTCGCTTAAATCGATCAATATTGCGGATCTAGTAATATTTGATATTGAATCTGCATCAGCTAATTTTCGATGTTCCCCCGCCGCTGTGCCTACGTTGCACTTGTTGTTGTTGTTTTCGTTTTAGCTGCGGCTAGTCTCTTGCATTTCATGCCCTCCTCGATCGCCTGTTGTTGTTGTTACGAAGGCGTTGAACCTCTTATGCACAGATTGTGCAGTTGCTTATCATTGCTAACTCGCTTGCTCGCTTCTTGCATACGTTGCGTTAATTCCATAAGCACCTCTGTTTCTGTTGTTTGGCTGTATTTCCGAGCTTCCGATCGTTACATTAGCTCTTGACCGATCAAGCGTGTGGTTGTTGCTTTGCTGTTCTACCCAGAACCTCTGGTCATCAGCTGTTGTGGTTCTTGCTAAAAGGATGTCGACTTTCATTGTTGGCGTTGTGTCGTCGAACTCCTCTGCTGCATTTTAGTTGTTTTTATATGTTTTGGCATTTTTCCCGCTCAGAGCTGGTAGCGTGACGTTAGAGTGTGACGTGACGCTTTTCGACTCACAACATCTGTCCCCTCCTCGGCACGTAACGAGCATCTTCATTGTTTATAAAATCGTTGCGGCTACCAGGTTGAAATCTGATATTGCTCTGGTAGATTGCTTGCTTGGGTGGGTTTGATGAGTTCTTATCATCCCGATCTTCTTGATAGTTGTGCCGGTGCGTGACGGAAATTTATGTCGCTGCTTCTTTGATGCGTTTTGCCTTGATTTCTGCTGTTCCGGTATGAGATTAGAAATTATGGTGCTGATTATGTATGGCAACCAAAAAAAGTTGAGTTGCCTCAGAGGCAACCGAACTATTAAGGCAACCGAACTAGAAATGGCGATTACGGATGGCAACTCATTTTGGTTGACTATTGCGTCACGTTGCCAACTGAAAAGCTAGCATTTTCCGCAACTAAAAACATCTGTTTGAAGAAAGCATCAATATTTTTTTTAATTTGTTGATTCGAAACAGTTTTTTTTGAAAAGCTTATGCATTAGGTTCAGATCTTTTTACTCACTGAAAATTAGAGACCAGGGCGCATAGGAGGATTCGTAATACGTTGAAGAAATTGCAACAGCCAAGCAGCCGGCACGTTCAAAATCCATTTTAATTGGTTTTAATTCAACTAAGCAATGAGACATCGCGCTATGTACTCGATGAATAAAACGCGACGTGGATAGATGTAGAAATGTCTTTAATATAGTTTTGGAATAAACACCAATATGCATAGTGCTAAAAGGAGAGCAAAATGTTGTAGAGCGACATATATGTGGAACATAATAGAGGCTTAAAAAATTCTTCGAAACTGGATCTTTACAGAAAATCTGGATTTCAGTACATTCTGGAATCATGTACATTAATGGAATCATTGGATTATTTCATTAAACTAAAGTTAGTACTTAACGATTCAGCTATTCGGCAAATGTATTCCAAATCTTTCACCGCCCTATATCTGGATGCTGTTCCAAAATCCCTTTAATTTTTGTTAATATTTTATTTTTTTTTGCCGTCACCATTTTGTCTTTAATAGATAAAAACTATCAATAATTACAATACTTTTGTATTTAAAAAAAAATTCATTTAACTATGTTCCATTTTACGAACTATTACACCCCCAGGCAACTGAAAAATGGAAAAGGCAACTGCTAAGTAGCAGTTGCCTTGTTTTGACTGTTAAGGCAACCGAACCGAAAAAGCGTTGCCATTCGTAATCGCTACAAAGTTTGTGAGGCAACTAACAAGGCAACTAAAAAATCAGCTGCATGTTCTAGTTGCCATACGTAATCGCAATTTGGTTGCCTTGCGCGAAAGGCGCAATGATGGTTTATAGCTATAGATATAAACATAAATATAAAATCTATATATATAAAAATCAATGTCACTTTCTTTGTCATTCTATAACTCATGAACCCCTGGACCGATTTCTATGAAACCTTGCACAGCGTAAAAGTCGTGGTCCAAGGATGGTTTATAGCTATAGATATAAACATAAATATAAAATCTATATATATAAAAATCAATGTCACTTTCTTTGTCATTCTATAGCTCATGAACCGCTGGACCGATTTCTACCAAACCTTGCACGGCGTAATAGTCGTGGTCCAAGGATGGTTTATAGCTATAGATTTAAACATAAATAAAAAATCTATATATATAAAAATCAATGCCACTTTCTTTGTCATTCTATAGCTCATGAACCGCTGGACCGATTTCTATGAAACCTTGCACAGCGTAAAAGTCGTGCTCCAAGGATGCTTTTTAGCTATAGATATAAACATAAATAAAAAATCTATATATATAAAAATCAATGCCACTTTCTTTGTCATTCTATAACTCATGAACCGCTGGACCGATTTCTATAAAACCTTGCACAGCGTAATAGTCGTGGTCCAAGGATGGTTTACAGCTATAGATATAAACATAAATATAAAATCTATATATATTAAAATCAATGCCACTTTCTTTGTCATCCTATAACTCATAAACCGCTGGACCGATTTCTATGAAACCTTGCACAGCGTAATAGTCGTGGTTCAAGGATGGTTCATAGCTATAGATATAAACATAAATATAAAATCTTTATATATAAAAATCAATGTCACTTTCTTTGTCATTCTATAACTCATGAACCGCTGGACCGATTTCTATGAAACCTATAAAATATAAATATAAATATAAATCATTTAAAAAAATGTATTTGTATTTAAATCGGGAGTAAGCGCATTTCAGTGAATAGTAAGTGTATTATATTCACAGTTATGTACATAAAACAATGCCACCTCTTCGTGGGCGAGGAGGAAATATTCGTCGATAATAGTTTAAATAAAAATTTAAAGCATAATGTTTAAATTTCACACAAAGAATGAATAAAAACCTAGAGCATTTAAAAACATACTACTTTACCACTTTTACTACTTTTGCCCAATATCAACCTGTGCCGGGAGAGGAAACGAGCGCGGGTCATACCTATTAGCGGAACGTTCCTAGTAATGAGTATATATATACCCACATATATCTATATTAACTTTCTCTATATTTGTACAAGTATGTGCAATTCTCATTCAATTGCAAGTACTTTTTCGGTGCCGCTGACGAATCAAATAACTTCAATTTCATGCACGATCTAAGCAGTCTTCTTTGATAGATACTTTGTATGTCTTGATGTATGAGCATGCGTTAATGGATACTCATACAAATTCTTTTTCGATCTGTTAATATGTGCACATGCTTTTCGAGTTATTAAAAAAAGATTAAAAAAAAAAAATATTTTTATATGGGACGAGTCCCAACATTGCACAGTGGTGTCATATCCAGTATATGAGGAATAAAATAGTGGGAGTTGTTGTAGAGCAACAAATTTTCGCACATGTATTTATTTCTCTTGGTAATATTAATAATATATGAAAGTTTCATCACAATCGGCCACGCCCACCACACACCTCCCAAACACCCAAAAAAGTTTTTTTCATATGGATACACAGTGGCGCGAGTGCGGCCAAAAAGGAAACAAATGAAATGATAAATTTCAAAACATTTTTAATGTCAATATATTGGAAATAGATCAACTTGAAGACATCAGATCACTTTTAACAAAAAATTCTGTTGTAAGTAAGTATTTCAGCCCATCAAAGTTGATTGACGAAAAAAAAATTTTCCATGAATTTTTATATGCAAATCTGTGGTTGTTTTAAATAAAAATGATAGTTTAATAGCTGCTATTATTTAAAAAAAAAAACCGGTATAATGATAAAATAGGTGTCTATTGTATACAAAAACCATTATTTCCAACATGCTTTCAACATATGCTAAGTCCCGTTACTTTTTGTGAAATGCGTTTTAAGAAAGAAAAGTAAATCTTTCGAAAACTTTGAAATTGAATTTAAAAAAAAACTTATCAAAACTTATCGAAGAAATTCACAGGATCAAAAGTGAGTAATTTAAACTCTATAATAGAAAAAAAGAGAATGTGCGATGAGGTGCGACGAGCTAAGTTTTTCGTTCATTTCTACTGTCATCTTCTCCAAAAATTAGCGACATTTTTGAAGTCTGGTGGCTGCATTGCAGGGGAAAGCTACACAAAGATGCTGTCGAATTGGTTTTAAGTTTTTTGAAATCCAAAGTTGGCAAAGAAAAAGATCTTACTAAATTTCGTAAAAAGACTGATTTACTTCTGTTGAAATTTAAGGCTCTTTGGGCTGCTTCCCGGCACTTGAACTAAGGATAAAAGGATTTGTGTGCAAAACTAGTCAAGTTATGATTCCAAATAGCTTGCATTTGTATGAGAAGGGGAATAGAAGTGGATAGATTTCTAATAAAAAAAAGCGAAAGTTTCCATTTAAAACTGAATGTATTGTTGAACAGCAAGGATAATTTTCAGGAGCGAACGGGCGAAAGTGCTGCAATTTTTTCGTTGAATGCATTTTCGCTGCTTTGCAAATTTCGCTTGTCGTCGTTTGGACATAAAATTTTTTTTATTTGTAATAAATATATATTTTAGGTATTGAAATCCATAAATAGCTTATACAATTTTTTAATTAGGTAAAAACAATTCTATATGAAGAGTGCACCATAAAACTGTGAAATTTGAAGGGGTACAGTTTTTGAAGGGGATAGGTACCCCATAAAAGTTTTGGGGTCTACGTTTTTCTCTCCCTAAATAAACATTTGGACCAAATCTCAGCTTTCTAACACTAAAACTGTGGAAATTAGAAAATCACTTTATATGGGAGGTGGGCGGTTGCAGTGGGCGGAATTCTATGATTTTCTCAAAATTTCTTAATTTGGCCAATAGTAATACTCCTACCAAGTTTCATTGCTCTACGACCACTCCTTCTAGTTTTGGCCACAGAATATATGGAGTCGCGACACTGTGCATCTTGGCCTCGGAGTATACCATTACTTGGTGCGGATATTTTCTTGATGCCTCGCATTGTATAACTGATCGAAGAGTTTTCGCTATTTTCCTGCTTCGTGCGGCGGCAGCGAATCCTACATATAGATCAAGGGACAGGTCACGATGGCAAGCATCCAGTGATTCCGTTCATGTATTGGAATCATCAAGCTCTCAAAATTGAAAATTTTTACTTTCCGGAGAAATCCATTCAGGCGTGTTTGCTCGTGCTGCGACTTATTACTATCCGAGGTCGCGCAAGCGTTAAAGTATGAGTCGTACACTCGAATCTTCTTTCTACATTATATATAGGTTTTGACTGCCTCGTTGCATTGCTGATGGTAGATTGATTTTCGCAATCGAAGGTTTTGTTTATTAAGCTTTTAACTTTTTAATTTGTTTTTTTTTTTGTTTTTTTTTTGTTTTTGCTTAGATATGGATTTTCGAGGTTTGAAAGAACCAAAATGCTATTTTATTCTTTTCTGTTTTTTATTTTTTGATGGTGCAGTTAATTAAGGTTTTGTGGAATGTTTTTTCTTTTCCTTTGATTTTCAATTTTACATTCGCCGGCGTTCGAATTGATATAATCGAATAAGGGCCTTCTGTTGTGAGTCGTAGTCAACACAAATAACGTCATGTCACACTCCAACGTCACGCTATCAGCTCTTAGCAAGAAAAGAGCCACAACACATAAGAACTATCAAAACTCAGCAGAGGAGTTCGACGGCACAACGCCAAGAATGAAAGTCGACACTCTTTTAGTAACACCAACAACATCTTTTTACCAGAGGTTCAACGGCAGAGCAACGACCACACGCTTGTTCAGCCAAGAGCTTATGCAACGGTCGCGAGCTCGCCAATACAGCCAGATAACAACAACAGGCAGAGGTGCTGATGCAATCAACGCAACGTATGAAAAAAAGCGAGCAAGCGAGTCAGCAATCATAAGCAACTGCATAAGCTGTGCATAAGAGGTTCAACGCTTTCAAACGCTGACCTACGTCAACAATGAAAGCCGAAATGGAAACACAACAATAAAGCAATTGGCGTAACTTGCAACAATAACAACAGGCGATCGAGAAAGGCATGAAACGCAGTAGCAAGAGACTAGCCACTGCTGAGACGAGAACAACAACAAAAATTGCAACGTAACAGGTTGGCTGATAAGTCCCCGGTCTGACACATAGATGGCGTCGCTAGTATTAAATGCATATTATTTTTATATAGTGGCAACCTTTAAATGATTCGTGTCAAAATTTGACGTCTGTAAGTCAATTAGTTTGTCAGATAGAGCGTCTTTTGTGAAGCAACTTTTGTTATTGTGAAAAAAATGGAAAAAAAGGAATTTCGTGTTTTGATAAAATACTGTTTTCTGAAGGGAAAAAATACAGTGGAAGCAAAAACTTGGCTTAATAATGAGTTTCCAAGGAAAATCAACAATAATTGATTGGTATGCAAAATCCAAGCGTGGTGAAATGAGCACGGAGGACGGTGAACGCAGTGGACGCCCGAAAGAGGTGGTTACCGACGAAACATCAAAAAAATTCACAAAATGATTTTAAATGACCGTAAAATGAAGTTGATCGAGATAGCAGAGGCCTTAAAGATATCAAAGGAACGTGTTGGTCATATCATTCATCAATATTTGGATATGAAAAAGCTCTGTGCAAAATGGGTGCCGCGCGAGCTCACATTTGACCAAAACAACAACGTGTTGATGATTCTGAGCGGTGTTTGCAGCTGTTTACTCGCAATACACCCGAGTTTTTGCGTCGATATGTGACAATGGATGAAACATGGCTCTATCACTACACTCCTGAGTCCAATCGACAGTCGGCTGAGTGGACAGCGATCGGTGAACCGTCTCCGAAGCGTGGAAAGACTCAAAAGTCCGCTGGCAAAGTAATGGCCTCTGTTTTTTGGGATGGGCATGGAATAATTTTTATCGATTATCTTGAGAAGGGAAAAACCGTCAACAGTGACTATTATATGTCGTTATTGGAGCGTTTGAAGGTCGAAATCGCGGCAAAATCGGCCCCATATGAAGAAGAAAAAAGTGTTGTTCCACCAAGACAACGCACCGTGCCACAAGTCATTGACAACGATGGCAAAAATTCATGAATTAGGCTTCGAATTGCTTCCCCACCCACCGTATTCTCCAGATCTGGCCCCCAGCGACTTTTTCTTGTTCTCAGACCTCAAAAGGATGCTCGCAGGGAAAAAATTTGGCTGCAATGAAGAGGTGATCGCCGAAACTGAGGCCTATTTTGAGGCAAAAACCGAAGGAGTACTACCAAAATGGTATCAAAAAATTGGAAGGTCGTTATAATCGTTGTATCGCTCTTGAAGGGAACTATGTTGAATAATAAAAACGAATTTTGACAAAAAAATGTGTTTTTCTTTGTTAGACTGGGACTTATCAGCCAACCTGTTAGGTACACCAGCAGGGAAAGACCGACAATAAGCTGATGCAGAATCAATATCCAATATTGCTAGATCGGCAATATTGATCTATTTAAGCGACGCTTCGATCTATGGAACGGGGCTTTTGCACATGTACTCATCCAAGGACCGCGACGTAGAAGGTACTAATTTAAAGTAGATAAAAGTATTAGGATTCAGTTTACTAAATAATGGATTAACTCCTATTTATTGATGTTTTTAATTTAACAAAGGGAAAACAGGCACTATTATACGCTCGACATTGTCTGAGGGCTTGGTACCCTAACGTTGGAATTTAGTGACATTTGTGCGCTCGACTCAGTCTGAGCGCTGTGCCCACTATAAGACAACATTTTATGGCGCAGCCGGTTTTCAACTGAGGATAGTTGGGAACGAACCACGATCCTGAACAATGCAGCATTCAAACGAACAAATTAAAACAGAGAATTTTCGCCACAGTGGGGCAAGATTGACATCTTTTGGGTATATTTGAGTTATTTCTTCAGAACCTTCTGAACAGTGGTGAAACCTTATTCAGTTGGGCCTGGGCGTGAGTGAAACTTCCGAAGGGCACTTTGAAGGAAAAAACGAGGTACTTGTACCGAATTATATCAATTGTTTTGTTGTAACCATTTTTTCTACTGCACTGCTATAACCTGTCGAACAGTGGTGAAAATTTATTCGTCAGGGTCCGGGTGTGAGTGAATCTTCCGAAGGACACTTTAGCAGCACAATCGCAATAAGGGTATAACAGAGTACCTTTAATAAAATTTTATAAAATAATAACGAGTAATTTAAAAGCATTTAAGCTGCAAGGATAAACCGCAACATCATCCAGCAAGAAAATACGCATAAAGTATGGTGAGTACGAAATTCTACATATTGCCATTATAAAGAGAAATCATTTTTTTCCAACTCTATTTGCGGCAAAGCACCTTTTTTTAATTTTCCTATCTTTTTGCATATTTTGTTTTTCTCTCTAATGTTAAACGGAGTCTCTGTTGAATGTATGAATTTATGGAAAAAGAGTGCGAGGCTTTGCGCCAACAACTAAAAGAATCCGAAGATCACGCTTGCATCCTTCAAGCAGAAGCGTGGGAATTTATGAAACGTCAACCCAAATAAAGAATCCTTATTACTGTAATTAAATAATAACTCTTTTTTATAATGTTTAGAATTTATTTATATTTTATTGAGCAATAGGCTGTATACAGCATAAGCCAGTATCAACACCTATTGCTTTGAGAGTTAAAACTTAATTGTTTCTATCTTAGAAAGTAACATCGTATTTATACAATTCGGACAAAGGGAGTGAGTTCGCATGCTTAGCATATTTCTAATCTTTGGACTTTGAAATTGAGGGTTCAAGTTAAGGAATGCATTTGTCCCAATTTAATTCAGTATAAAAGTTGTGACTCATGTCAAATGCATTCTAACACGTGCTTGAGTTTCTATGATTTCTGTGAGCCGAGTTGTATGACTCAATCATTCTTTATTTACCGCAAATGGAATGTTAGAAATGTGCATGCATTGTTACAGTTTCTTTCAAGGTACTTGAACTCACAACACCTTCCCTTTTTGAAAAAAAAAATTCTTAGTTTGCGAGAGAATTTTTTTTCTTTTGTGAATAGTTAAATATATGTGGTATATATTGCTAAGTTATGTATATGTTTTTGGTTACCCGCGTATGGGATTATAGCTATTGGTGAAGTTATGATTTATTGTATACAATGGTTAAGTTAATTGCAGTATATTTTAATTTTTTATATTTTTTTTTTTCATTTATTAATTTTTCTTTTTTGTTAAGTTGATGTCAAATATTTGCAATTAAGGTTTGTGAAATTATAAAATGAGATGTTGCGTAGTAGCTGAATATTTTCAATCATTACTTATTTTGCTTATGCTAATTTAAATCTATTTGTATGTATAAGATTTGCCTGTTTTTGAAGAAATTTTGTTTTTACTTAAAATGATGATTTTTTTTTTTTTTTTTTTTTTTTTTTTTTTTTTTTTTTTGAAATGATGTAACATAAGATGATTGATTAAAAAATTGTTTTTTTTCAGTTACATTTTACTTAAAATTCGTCTTCGAATGTTCTACCCCATTTTTTAATATATTCTGCTATAGTGATCATTTTCATAGGGCCTACTTGATCGACTATCTTTTCTAATAAGTGGTTGTAAGGGTCTAAATATGTTGTTTTCTGTTTTATGGTACGGTCAAGAGATGTTCTCTGAAAAGCATTGTCATTGCAATTGTACGTTACTTCGGGGTTCTTATAGGTTTTTTCTTTGATATTTCGAATTTTAATAGTTGCTTTTTGATGCAAAACTTTTCCCTGTGTATCATTTGAATTTTTCAATTTTTCTAATTTAAGAATATTTTTCCCCTTGCTTTCCGTTGTCGCATGTAATTCATTGCGTTTGAGATTCCTCATTGTATCGATCTTTCCGTGTCGATTTTCAAAAGGTCGATGTTTTTGTTCAATATTTATTTTGAGTTCTTTATTTTTCTTTGAAATATGTATTTTCGATGCCATATTTTTCATTTCTTCTTCATCTTTCTTTATTTTCAGTTCATGATTTTCATTTTGAAGTAATAATAATTGATTTTTTAACTGAACGATTTTCTCATTTGACTCTTTATTTGAAGAGTTTATATCTCTTTTCATGTTTGCGAATTTCTTTTTAAAATTCTTTTTCAATTCTTTGATTTTTATTGACATATTCATAATTTTATCCTTTAAATTTTCTTGTTCAGATTTTGATTTTTCCAATTCTTGGTTCGCCTGTTTTTCATACTCGAGTGACAAAATGTTCTCTTGGTTCTTTTTCTCTAGCAGTTCTTGCCTATCAGCGATTTTAAGCGACGGTCTCCTCAATTCAATGGCACTTATGTCGATTTTCTGACTCATGATTTCATTTCGGTAGTTGTTGTAATTATTGTTACTATTTCTGTTATAACCGTTGCTGACATTGTTTGTATGTTGGTGGTTATAGTTATTGTTCCCGTATCTGTAGTTCGAGTTACGATTTCTATTATATCCTCGATATGAACTCTGATCTCGATTAAAAGAATTATTTCGGCCTCTGTTTCTGCCGGAAGATTGTTGTCTGTTTATATAATTTATTTGAATCGTTCCTGTGCTTTCAGAACCTAACTCAACAAATTTACTTATTGCTTCACTAACTGACCCAAAGTGGCTTGCTCGCATCAGCATTTTTACTTCGTCTGATTTTGCATTTGTTTTAATTGCTTTGACTGCCGAATATGCTGTGTATTGTTTTGCAAGCGCCGGCGTCAAACCGTCTGAAATATATGCGCTTTCGAGCTGTGCAGCTAGGGTTTCTATTTCTTTTGCAAAGTCGTGGTCAGATTTTTGTTGTTGTTTTATGCTGAGCATTCTTGTTGCAATCGAGTGTGCTGGCTCATGTTTCACATTTTGTTTTAATATGTTTTTTATTGCAATTATAGTATTTTCATTTGTTATCAGTCTGCCAACGTTTTGTGTTAATTTTGTTTTTATTAATAAAATTGCAATAGCTTCATGTTCGCCTTTGATGGTGTCAAGCAAATCTAGTGCATTAATGAATCTATTAAGGTTTTCGATTTTTCCATCGAATTCTGGTAATAGCTCTACAGCTGTGTTTATGAAGTCAATTGGTGTCATTTTGTTTGTTTTGGTCTTTTTTCTAAGTCAGAATATGTATGTTTCAAAAAGGAATAAGTAATTTGATTTTTAGATTATTAATAGGTAAATACTTATTAAATTATAGTATTGGAAAATATTTGTGTAAAAATATTGTTGCACATTTTTTTTGTATAATAATTTTTTTTCATAATTAAAAAAAATTTAAGTATGTACTTTCATTGACGAACAGATTATGCTCTATTTTGGGTGGCAAAATAAAATTCGTTTAATTCGAAAATGATTTATGTTTAAAGTTAAAATGAGAATTAACATTTAATATTTATTTAAATTTTTAATTGGTGCGTTAAAAAAAATTTAAGTTGATTGAATATATATATATAGGTGACTTAGCTGTTCACTCGTGGATTGTATAGATGGACAGATGTTTGCGTTGCCGGGCGTTGCTAGTGCTGCCACGGTTGATGGTTTCTAGTGTGCCGGGCGTTGCTAGTGCTGCCACGGTTGATGCGTTACAGATGATTTCGGTTGATGCGTTATATATGATTTTTGCTGCTGATAAATTGTTAAAGCTGTCCCCCATGCTCAATCGTTGGGGGGTGTTGGGCCTCAGGCTGGGAGGCACTCTTCTTATATATTTTTTAAGTTTGATTGACGTCCTTTAAAGTTGTATTATTCCTTAGATGTGTTGAGAAGTTATGAATTGTTAACTTTTTCTCAATTAATTGTGTATTTTTTGGTTTACATAACCACAAGCCGTTCAAGCACTAAAGAATTTTGTTTTTTTCGTTGTCAATCAAAATTAAATGTTTTTTTTTTTGAGCAAAATATTTATGCTTGCAAGTTTTATATAAAATTTTTTTTTCGACAGTTATTTAAAAAATATAATATATATATTTTTTTCGCACTTTGTCTTTTTCTTCTTCTTTTTACGCATTTTCACCATTTTCACTTTCACATTTTTATTTTTTATAATTTTTCCGCGCCAGGGTTCGCGTATGGCCAAGGATCGCCATGTAATTTAAATAATAACTCTTTTTTATAATGTTTAGAATTTATTTATATTTTATTGAGCAATAGGCTGTATACAGCATAAGCCAGTATCAACACCTATTGCTTTGAGAGTTAAAACTTAATTGTTTCTATCTTAGAAAGTAACATCGTATTTATACAATTCGGACAAAGGGAGTGAGTTCGCATGCTTAGCATATTTCTAATCTTTGGACTTTGAAATTGAGGGTTCAAGTTAAGGAATGCATTTGTCCCAATTTAATTCAGTATAAAAGTTGTGACTCATGTCAAATGCATTCTAACACGTGCTTGAGTTTCTATGATTTCTGTGAGCCGAGTTGTATGACTCAATCATTCTTTATTTACCGCAAATGGAATGTTAGAAATGTGCATGCATTGTTACAGTTTCTTTCAAGGTACTTGAACTCACAACATTACTAATTTCAAATCAAGTTGCATTAGCGCGGTTTAATCAATTAGAAAAAGCAGTTTTTCTGATAGAAAAAGCGAAAAATTCGGTAATCGTATCAAACGAAATCGCCAAGGACAAAATACGACAATTGGAAGAGACGGTTGGCTATTTAAAAAAGAATTGCAACGTTTTGAGGGAGAGAATCGATAAAGAGACCTTGCTGATAGAAGAATCAGAACAGCAGAATGAATATCTAAGAGAAGCTCTTCATACAGCAGTAGGAATGGACATATCGGAGTCCATAGAAAAGGACAAAGCCACTCTTACAGAAAAGGAGAAAGAAATTCAATTTCTGAAAGGAGAAAATGGAAACCTGAAGAGAGACTTAAGAACAGTTTGCAGTACATCTCCACTTACCGCAAGACGTACATCAGAAAATTCCACGACAACGCCAATCAACGAATCAACTGTAAAAACACCAACACAAGTACAAATAACCAAAATTCAAGTAACAATAGCAAATTCACTGGATGTGGCAGAAATTGTCAAAACTGTCCAACGCTTCGTATCGTCCTTTTCCGGAGCAAGAGGACCTGAGTTTAAGGCGGACGTAATAAAATTTGTCAAGGGCATAGAATTGCTCAATTGTAAGATTGCCCTGGAGGACATGCAGAAAGCCATTACATGTATAAAGCAGCGACTGTGGGGGCTGCGTTCAACACAATTGGCACCAGAAAAATCAACACTCTAAGTGAACTCCGCGACTTTAAGCA
>CM035807.1:54420554-54488136 GCA_020466095.1 Chlorops oryzae
TCTTAATGGTCCTGAAGCCTCTTATTGATAAAAGGCTAATCGCTGTTTACTTAGACGATATAAGCATTGCAACCGCTGATTTTCAAGAGCACCTCGAAATCTTAAGAAAAGTACTAGAATTATTAAAGGAAGCCAATTAAGAGTTGAACCTTAGGAAATGTCGCTTTGCTTTTGAAAAAATAGATTACCTGGGCTATACTGTAGACCAAACCGGTATAAGACCTAATGCTACTCATACAGAAGCGATCAAATCCTACCCCAGCCCAAAAAACACCAAGGATGTACAGCGATGTCTTGGATTGTTGTAATTTTTCCGACGTTTCGTAAAAGATTTCTCTCGAATCGCACGGCCCTAAGCATGCTTTTAAAGAAAGGTACACAGTTTCAGTGGAGTGAAGAATGCAACAACGCATTTGAGTATTTCAAAAAACAGACTCTCTGAAGCACCAGTGCTAGCTATTTTTGACCCAGAAAAAGATACCGAGTTACATTGCGATGCCAGTTTCTACGGATTGGGCGCAGCTCTCCTTCAGAAACAAACAGACAAACAATTTCATCCAGTAGCGTTTTTCTCGAGATTTACAACGGAGGCCGAATCTAAATTAACAAGCTTTGAACTTGAAACTTTAGCCATTGTCAATTCCATTGAGTGCTTCCATATGTTCCTAGATGGATTGCCATTTACAATAGTAACAGACTGCGCAGCCCTGTCGCAAACACTCAGCCAGAAAAACGTAAACTTAAGTATAGCGAAATGGGCACTTCTCTTAGAAAATGATAACTACAAAGTCCAACATAGACCAGGGGAAAGGTTGGCTCATGCAGACGCTCTCAGTAGAGTCCAAATGTCAGTAGCAGTAATACCCCAAGATATAAACCGTGCAATTCAGATAGCCCAAGCGAGAGATGAAAACATAAAGCTCTTGCGAACTAGGTTAGAACAGGAAGAAGTACCAAATTATGCTCTCGAATATGGTTTAGTCTTTACAATCGATAATAAACAACGACGTCAGCTGCTAGTACCCAAAGAACATGAAGATAGCATTATGCGACTAACTCATGAAAAGCATGGCCACATGGGCATAACAAAATGCGCAGAACAAATCAGTAAGCACTACTGGTATAGCAACATAAGAGAAAAATTTATCAAATTTATACAAAACTGCCTCAAATGTATTTACTACTCAACACCCCGTAGGAACAATCAGAGAATCTTGTACTAACTTCCGAAAACGCCAAGACATTTGACACGATTCACATTGACCACTTCGGTCCTCTGCCGTCCAACAAGTCAAGACATAAGTATGTGTTTGTCGTAGTCGACGCCTTTACAAAATTCGTAAAACTTTTCCCCTTGTGAGGACCCCTCACAATAGACGAAAATCGACAGCGACCGGGACCAGCCGCGTGTATATATTCTGTACATAATTTTAAAACTAACCGCATGTAGAGGAATACCTTTTTTTGTTTATTGATTTATTTTTTATTTTTTCGTTCCTAGTATTAAGTTGTCACCACGATATTTAGTATTAAGTAAAAAGCCGTAGGACGCGCCAATAAGTAGTAGTTATTTCTCTTTCACATAGTTAGGAAACGAAAACAAATGGTATCGACAACTTGGGATACGACAAATGATGCACCCGTGTGTGGCCCTCCACAAAGCTAACTACGAGTCGAGACCAGCAGTTAAGATGAACCGAGACTGTCATCGCGAGAAAATCGATAACAATCGATTAAAAGAGAAAAGGAAAAAGACTCATCGCCAGGGCAACGTGAGCGACGCGAGTTGGCATTCTCGTTTACTTCTGTTTGGACACGCATAGAACAAAGTTTTTCGAATCGGAAAAAGGCAACAGTAGAAGGGACCACGCGACCATTTTGAAACAAAAACGATATAAAAATCCTAAGACATCCGAGTGGTCATAAGGAAAAACGGTACACAACCCCACACAAAGCGGAGCGCATATTAGCAAGGAATCAGAAGCGGAGAGATTTTCTGGAGCAGCATCGCGGAAAGCCATCCGAGGAATCCCCAAGAGCCAGAGGAGCGATTTCCCGGAGAGACCCTTTCCGGCGTGCGTCGAGGAATCCCCAAGGTTAGAAACTGATTTATGTAAGTGTGATCATCTCCTGAACGTACAGTGAGTAATTTAAGAAATTAGTTTTCCAAAGAAAGGTAACTTTGACACGAATCCGGAAATTTTCCACGTGGTGTGCCGATCCGTATATGTGATAGTACGGAAGGGAACCGAAATCCCCTACAGAGAGGTTAGGCAGTTTTGAGCACATTCGGTGGATTTCTGCGAAAGGTGTAAGTCTGCGTGTGTTTTCGCGTCGACTTAACACGCCTTTAATCGAAATCCCCCCACAGAGAGGTTAGGTAGTTTGAGCACATTTGGTAGATTTCTGCGAAAGGTGTAAGTCTGCGTGTGTATTCGCGCCGATTTAACGCGCCTTTAATCGAAATCTCCCCACAGAAAGGTTAGGTAGATTTTGAGCACATTTGGTAGATTTCCGTGAAAGGTGTAAGTCTGCGTGTGTATTCGCGCCGATTTAACGCGCCTTAATCGAAATCTCCCCCCAGAGAGGTTAGGTAGTATTTTGGGACATTTGGTGGATTTCCGTGAGAGGCGTAAGACTGCGTGTAAAATTGCGCTGACTTCCCCGCTTTTGGTCGAGATCCAACCCAGAGAGTTCAGATAGCTGTGCGTCGTATTTGGTAGATTTCTACACGAGGGGCACGTCTTCCGGTGCACCCGTACGGACTGAAATTGCCCGAGCTCGAAATCCCCTCGGTTGGTGGTAGATTTCCGTGGAGTGTGGCGTTTGGGTTTGGATATCGTACCGAACGAACCGCTGGTAACCCTATGAATTGTAGTAGATCCCTCACGGGAAGTGCTGGGGAAAACGGTGGTAGCATTTACACAACGGTGGTAGATTCCCTGTTGGCGGAACGTCGAATGGTAGCATTTACACGACGGTGGTGGACTCCCTGTTGGCGAAACGTCGAATGGTAGCATTTAACCCGGCCCATGAATCCGTGGTAGTATTTCTATCAGAACATAGCCGGAGGAGTCACACACGAGTGCCGCCTTTGCCACGAGTTGGTGATTAGGCACAAGTAGGGATAAACGTAGTATACGCAACGAGTTATATTCAGAAATAAGAGTGACAAAAATACATAATTCTTTAAGGCATTTATTTTTTTTTTTTATATACCTATATAAAGTCCCTTCGTACATTTATTCATTACTTTAGGTTAAGGAACTCTCCACTTACTCCATTTAAAAAAATCAAACAACTAATTTTTTTCTTTCTTTATATTTTAATAATAAAAATTGTGGATAGTTTAAGTGTAAACAAAATAAAAATTCTCGTTTTGGGTTTATTTCCAACGGACCTTTCGTAAGTTGTCCCCTTAAAGAAGGGACGGGTATTTCCTCATTTAACATCTCTTATATCGTTCAATCCCCTAGAGGTTCTTTTAGAAAATCAATAAATTTTTTGTAAGAGAAAGACCTCTGGTGACTAGACTGAGACGTAGACCCCGGCTGGAAAATACAGATCCTTACAATGGCGCCCGAGCAGGGACTCTCGGGGAACGTGAATTCAGGAAACCTTACGGAAGATTCTGGAGGCGATTCCGGAATGGCGACGCAAGACACGTTGCAGGTACCAACCAACAGTGGAGGACGAAGATCAAGCCAAGACAGTGGCCCATCGAGGGGCAAGATAAGAATCGGCTGGATCTATAGAGTCCGTAAAGAAGAATTAATAAGCATCATGGCCAGATTTGGGTTAAGCACGACAGGAACGCTGGAGAAATTACGTCAGAAAATGGCGACGTTCGTAAGTGATAACGATCATGATGAGGAAGCAGTGAAACAGCTGCGAGAACTGGAAGCACGACACCGCAGAAGCGAGTCCCCAACGCAACAAGACGGGCAGGACTCAGACGCATCCGTGGAAACCGTGGTTTCCGTCGCAGTACCAACTTTACGGCCAGAACGATGGACAAACCACGCGGGAATCATCGACCAGGTGCGGAAATGGGGAGTGAAGTACGATGGCACCAACGAACCACTGGATTTCATCGAACGAGTCGAAGAGTTAGCAGAGGCTTATGGATTCCAGCTCGATACAGTGGTAAAAGCGCTGCCAGAGCTGCTAAGCGGGAAAGTTTTGATGTGGCTCCGGAGCGAAGGGAAAATTTTCTACGTGGCAGAGTTTCAAGAAACAGCTCTTAACCCTTTTTATGCCTCCACGCTTTTGGAAGAACCTGGAAGACCAGATCCGGCGAAGAACACAGGCGAAAGAGGAGAAATTTGTTGACTACGTTATCGCCGTCAAACACATGATGAGGGGTACGACATGGTCGGAGGAAGAGAAACTTGATCTTCTCTACGAGAACAGTCTTGCTGGATTGCGGCTCTACGTAAGAAAACACGAGATAAACTCTACAGCGGAGTTGATTGAAATTGCTGGCGAATGGGAGCGGGTTCAGGAGGACATCGACCCGACACCAGTGGCGCGGGGTGGGATAATATCCACACCTCCCTCCCCGCCGAAGAAGAGTGTATCATTCGCTCAAGCCACGAGCGAGACGGCCGATAGGGTAAATCTGCGGACTGCATGTTTTCGTTGTGGGCTCGAGGGACATTCGAGAAGGGAATGTCCTAACGCGGTAGCACGATTTTGTCGATTATGTGGACGAAGAGACATCGGAACCAGGGAGTGTTGCCGAGCGGGAAACGCCCCGCGTCCTCAGACACAACGGGGAAGTCTGACCGACGAGACCGGATCCCCGAACCAAAAAGAATAAAACCGTTTTTGTCGACGGACGGTCGACGCATCCAAGCCGAGGCCTGGCTGGATGGACAGCTGATGAGTGCCGTCGTCGATACTGGCGCTACTCGTAGTTTTATACGAGAGAAAGTGGCGCATCGGTTGCGGACGAGCACAAACTCGGAGGCCGCGAGAGTCGTGGTACATTTGGCCGATAGATCCCCGACGTCGGTGGCAGAGGCCCTTAACGTAGATGTTCGAGTGGGCGATCGAGGGGCCAGACTAAAGGTTTTGGTCATGCCGGATGCAGTGGATGACGTCATCCTAGGAATGGATTTTCTGTCGGCGGTCCAAGCCGAAATTAGACTGGGGACAGGAGTGCTCAAAATCACTCCATCGCAGAAGCGCTGTGGAGACCCACCAGAACATGGAAACGCGGTGGCCCAGGAAAACAAGACTGAGAAGGAAGAGATCGCCGACTTTGTGAATGAAGAGGTGAGCAAATTCGACCAACTGAGGGGCACAATCACAGATTACCGAGCACCACATCAAAATGAAGGACGGCGTGCCAATCAAACAAAGGTACTATACTTATAACCCGGCGAAGCAAGCCGTAATCAACCAGGAGATCGATGAACTACTGGAGAAAGGGTGTATAGAGCCTTCCAAAAGTCCCTATAGCTCTCCCATCGTATTGGTGAGAAAAAAACCGGATTCGTGGCGCTTGTGTATTGATTTCCGAAAGATCAACGCACACTCGATCCCAGACGCGTACCCCTTGCCGAGGATAAATTTCATCCTGGAAAAATTGCGAGACGCGAAGTACATCTCTACCCTAGATTTGAAGAACGGGTACTGGCAGATTCCGGTAGCCAGCGAGAGTCGCCAGTATACGGCGTTTACAGTACCAGGAAGGGGGCTGTTCCAGTGGCGAGTAATGCCGTTTGGCCTTCATTCGGCACCGGCCACATTTCAACGAGCCCTCGACCGAGTAATCGGACCGGAGATGGACACCTATGCTTTCGCGTACTTAGATGACATCGTGGTCATCGGGAGGAGCCTAGAAGAACACAAACGAAATCTGGGCGAAGTCTTGCGGAGACTACGAGAGGCCAATCTGAAGTTAAATGTGGAAAAATGTGCTTTCTTTAAGAAAGAGCTTCGATATCTGGGGCACATTATAAGTGAGAGGGGTATCCATACCGACCCGGAAAAGGTGGCAGCGATACATGCGATCAAGGCACCGCAGACCGTCAAAGAAGTACGACAGCTATTGGGAATGGCGTCCTGGTATCGGCGTTTCGTGGAAGACTTTTCCAGGGTGGTGCAGCCGTTGACCCAACTCTTGAAAAAAGGGGTGAAATTTCGATGGGGCGAAGCGCAGCAGAACGCAGTCGACGAATTGAAACGAAGGTTGGTGGAGGCTCCGATCCTCGCGTGCCCGGATTTCGCCCAGAGATTCGTGCTGCAGACTGATGCCAGTGACTACGGCGTGGGAGCAGTCTTAACCCAGTTCTTCGGTAATGAAGAAAAGGTAATCGCATATGCGAGTCGCAGCCTAAATGCCGCAGAAAGGAACTACTCGCCCACCGAGAAAGAGTGTTTGGCGATCGTTTGGGCTGTGCGCAAAATGCGGGAGTACCTCGAGGGGTACAGATTCACAATCATCACCGACCACCTATCCCTGAAATGGCTGAATTCCATTCAGAGCCCATCCGGGAGGATCGCAAGGTGGGCTCTGGAGCTTCAACAGTTTCAATACGACATCGAATACCGCCGAGGGAAGTTGAACGTGGTTGCGGACACGCTATCTAGACAGCCGTTGGAGGACCTGGGGACCGCAGACAGCGGGGAAGCCGCAGAGTGTTCCTGGATGGCCAACCTGAAGGAAAAACTAGCCACCCGCCCCGACCAGATGCCGGAGTATAGACTGGAGAACGGAGAGGTATATCGCCATGTGCCTACGGTGATGGGAGCGCCAGAAAATGCGTGGAAGCTGTGCGTCCCGAGGCCTTGGAGAGAACGCATTCTCAGAGAGAACCACGACGAGGTGACAGCAGGACACTTGGGTATGCGTAAGACGGTGACCCGGGTCTGTTTACGATACTACTGGCCAGGTATGTACCGCGACGTACGGGCATACGTACGAAAATGTAAGGTGTGCCAACGGTTCAAACCCGATCAACAGAAACCAGCGGGGAAGATGCACACATTGTTGCCACAGGGGCCGTGGGAGGTGGTCAGCGCCGATTTCATCGGGCCACTCCCTCGGTCAAAAGGAGGGAACACAATGTTGCTAGTGCTAGTAGATAAATTCTCGAAATGGGTGGAGGCCGTTCCAATGAGAAAAGCCACTACTGAGAAGACGATTAGAGCAATGCGCGAGCGGATTTTAGGGCGGTTTGGGGTCCCGCGGGTTTTGATTACGGACAACGGGACCCAGTTCACTAGTAAGGCCTTCAAAAACTTGTTAACAGAATGGGGAACCACCCACCGGCTCACGGCGCCATACACTCCCCAGGAGAATCCGACGGAGCGGGTTAATAGAACCCTTAAAACCATGATCGCCTCCTATACGGGAGAATGTCAGAACAGGTGGGACGAGTACCTTCCAGAGTTGTCATTGGCTATAAATAGTAGCGTAGCCACCTCGACAGGTTTTAGCCCAGCATTCACGGTACAGGGGCGAGAATTACGGCTACCAGGACAGTTATTTGATGAAGTAGAAAAAAAAGGGACTAGGGACACTAATTCTCTTTTACAGCAGAAATTAGGTGTGGAGGCCGAGGATGAGGAACGGAAAGCAGCTCAGCCCAGGAAAGAGAGCGGGGAAAAATTCGAGTAGATCTGGAAGATGGTGCAGCGAAATCTCGTGCTGGCTCACCAGGAACAATCCAAGGGCTATAACTTGCGCAGACGAGACTGGAAGCCTGGAGTTGGTGCGCAGGTCCTAGTAAAAACGCACCCCTTATCAAGTGCGATAGAGGGGTTCAACGCGAAATTGGCTCCAAAATTTGACGGTCCATACACAGTGAAACGCTTCATCTCACCCGTGATCGTAGAGTTGGGGCGAGATGGCCAGAGACAAACCAAGAGGGCTCATGTGGGAGACCTGAAAGCCTTCCAGGAAGAAGGGCCGAAGCGCTCCGGCATCCCTAGTGCAGAAACGTCGGGGACATCGCGAATAGAGTAGAAACATTGGAAAAAAAAAATTTTTTTTAATGTATAGAGTAGAAGGTGCTTGTCTTTGTCGAAATAGAAAATGCTCACCCGAGAATGTGGGGTTAACCCAAGTAGTCGTAGTCAATCGTAAAACATATGACCGTTAAACTGAAATCCATTTATATGACTAATGAGGTCTGTACGTATATTTTCCAGACGACGGTGCCATCCGAACCAAGCGATCCCTCGCGATGACCGAACGCCAGCGCGAAACGGGCCAGAAGAGGCGGCGAGAGGAGGAGGACTCCGATTTAGAATGGACCTCTAGTACGGAGGATTGGGACATGGAGGAGCCCCCCCTGTGGAACTCCACCACCTCCGCCTGTTTGGTCCGAGGAGACTCCTGCTCCCGAGGTACTAGGCCGGGTATGGTTCCAGGACTTCCCGGAATCGAGGTCGGACACCGGAGAGGGGTGCAACACGTCAGCTGCCGAGTCGGGAGACAAGTCGGGTACCACCGACGAAGGCGCCGAAACAAGAACTGAACCAGAGGCGGGAACGCCCAGAGAATCCCCGATCACCATCAGTAGCGACAGCGAGGGCGAGGCACGCTACGAAATTCAGGTGCGGCAGGAACGACGTACACAGTACACCTAATCCGCGGCAGGGGCGCTGAAGTACGCCGAGGTACACCTCCACACCGTTCTCCGATTCCGAGATCACACCTGGGATCCAACGTCGGCGTGGACCGTGGTGCGGCAGGATCCGCCCAGACGCCCCAGTATCCATTCCGTCGACGAAGTAGGGGACAAGGAAAACGCATCGCCTCTCGAGGAACCCGGCGATGTACTCGAGATCCAGGAAGACGGTGCCGTCGAGTTCGTAGAACGGCAGCTTACCGGCCACCCGGAGACACTCGGCCCCGAGAGGAAGGAATCTGAGCCGAGCGCCGGGATAGGTTTCGAAGAATTACCAGCCCCCGTCCAGACCGCGTTCGCGAAACAACTGGGACAACGCCCGGCGAAGAAGAAGGTGCGAGCAGCACGCATCCACCGCGGGTGGCGTTACCGGCTGGTGCAGAGTGTGGACGGTCGGGTGAAATACACCCGCTCTAAAGTAAGGGGGGGGTGTGAGGACCCCTCACAATAGACGAAAATCGACAGCGACCGGGACCAGCCGCGTGTATATATTCTGTACATAATTTTAAAACTAACCGCATGTAGAGGAATACCTTTTTTTGTTTATTGATTTATTTTTTATTTTTTCGTTCCTAGTATTAAGTTGTCACCACGATATTTAGTATTAAGTAAAAAGCCGTAGGACGCGCCAATAAGTAGTAGTTATTTCTCTTTCACATAGTTAGGAAACGAAAACAAATGGTATCGACAACTTGGGATACGACAAATGATGCACCCGTGTGTGGCCCTCCACAAAGCTAACTACGAGTCGAGACCAGCAGTTAAGATGAACCGAGACTGTCATCGCGAGAAAATCGATAACAATCGATTAAAAGAGAAAAGGAAAAAGACTCATCGCCAGGGCAACGTGAGCGACGCGAGTTGGCATTCTCGTTCACTTCTGTTTGGACCAGCGACACGCATAGAACAAAGTTTTTCGAAGCGGAAAAAGGCAACAGTAGAAGGGACCACGCGACCATTTTAAAACAAAAACGATATAAAAATCCGAAGACATCCGAGTGGTCATAAGGAAAAACGGTACACAACCCCACACAAAGTGGAGCGCATATTAGCAAGGAATCAGAAGCGGAGAGATTTTCTGGAGCAGCATCGCGGAAAGCCGTCCGAGGAATCCCCAAGAGCCAGAGGAGCGATTTCCCGGAGAGACCCTTTCCGGCGTGCGTCGAGGAATCCCCAAGGGTAGAAACTGATTTATGTAAGTGTGATCATCTCCTGAACGTGCAGTGAGTAATTTAAGAAAATAGTTTTCCAAAGAAAGGTAACTTTGACACGAATCCGGAAATTTTCCACGTGGTGTGCCGATCCGTATATGTGATAGTACGGAAGGGAACCGAAATCCCCTACAGAGAGGTTAGGCAGTTTTGAGCACATTCGGTGGATTTCTGAGAAAGGTGTAAGTCTGCGTGTGTTTTCGCGTCGACTTAACACGCCTTTAATCGAAATCCCCCCACAGAGAGGTTAGGTAGTTTGAGCACATTTGGTAGATTTCTGCGAAAGGTGTAAGTCTGCGTGTGTATTTGCGCTGATTTAACGCGCCTTTAATCGAAATCTCCCCACAGAAAGGTTAGGTAGATTTTGAGCACATTTGGTGGATTTCCGTGAAAGGTGTAAGTCTGCGTGTGTATTCGCGCCGATTTAACGCGCCTTAATCGAAATCTCCCCCCAGAGAGGTTAGGTAGTATTTTGGGACATTTGGTGGATTTCCGTGAGAGGCGTAAGACTGCGTGTGAAATTGCGCTGACTTCCCCGCTTTTGGTCGAGATCCAACCCAGAGAGTTCAGATAGCTGTGCGTCGTATTTGGTAGATTTCTACACGAGGGGCACGTCTTCCGGTGCACCCGTACGGACTGAAATTGCCCGAGCTCGAAATCCCCTCGGTTGGTGGTAGATTTCCGTGGAGTGTGGCGTTTGGGTTTGGATATCGTACCGAACGAACCGCTGGTAACCCAATGAATTGTAGTATATCTCTCACGGGAAGTGCTGGGGAAAACGGTGGTAGCATTTACACAACGGTGGTAGATTCCCTGTTGGCGGAACGTCGAATGGTAGCATTTACACGACGGGGGTAGATTCCCTGTTGGCGGAACGTCGAATGGTAGCATTTACACGACGGTGGTGGACTCCCTGTTGGCGAAACGTCGAATGGTAGCATTTAACCCGGCCCATATATCCGTGATAGTATTTCTATCAGAACATAGCCGGAGGAGTCACACACGAGTTCCGCCTTTGCCACGAGTTGGAGATTAGGCACAAGTAGGGATAAACGTAGTATACGCAACGAGTTATATTCAGAAATAAGAGTGACAAAAATACATAATTCTTTAAGGCATTTATTATTTTTTTTTATATACCTATATAAAGTTCCTTCGTACATTTATTCATTAATTTAGGTTAAGGAACTCTCCACTTACTCCATTTAAAAAAAAAAATCAAACAACTAATTTTTTTCTTTCTTTATATTTTAATAATAAAAATTGTGGATAGTTTAAGTGTAAACAAAATAAAAATTCTCGTTTTGGGTTTATTTCCAACGGACCTTTCGTAAGTTGTCCCCTTAAAGAAGGGACGGGTATTTCCTCATTTAACATCTCTTATATCGTTCAATCCCCTAGAGTTTCTTTTAGAAAATAAATAAATTTTTTGTAAGAGAAAGACCTCTGGTGACTAGACTGAGACGTAGACCCCGGCTGGAAAATACAGATCCTTACACCCTTAAACACACCAGGTACGCAAGAAGCATGTGTTGCACGCTTAAAATATTTCTCATACTATAGTAGGCCCCACCGAATAATAAGCGACCGCGGCACTTGCTTTACGTCGCAAGAAATTAAAAATTTTACAGAAAGCAGAAATATAGGTCATGTTAAGGTTTCAGTAGGATCACCTCAATCAAACGGCCAGGTCGAAAGGGTTAATAGAGATTTTAAAGTAATGCTAGCTAAGTTAGCGGAATCGGCAGGCCACGATGATTGGAAAACCAAGCTATTAGAAGCTGAATACGCATTCAACAACACAAATCATACGTCAACAAGTATTTCCCCAAGTAAACTTTTATTTGGCGTCGAACAAAGAGGCAAGATTATAGATGAAATAACAGAATATTAAGATTCAGAGTATGGGGACAAAGGAAACGTAAATTTAGAAGAAGTAAGGGCTAGAGCATCAGAAGAGATACAATGTAGGCAAGCAGCAAATTTCAGACATCACTATATGTCGTAATAAAGAATGTAGACACAACAATAGGTACAAATAAAAAGTTAATACTCAAATATCGTGGCCCATATGTCATTAAAGATATACTAGACAATGACAGATATGTGGTAGAAGAAATTGATAATTTCCAAGTTACACAAAATAATTACATTTAATTATATTTTGTAAACAATCGGATCGATTGTATTGTCAAGATTGCCGATTGTAGTGATATGTTCATATCTATATAAGTTGAAGTGTAAACACTGTCTAGCACCTGTGTATTAGGGCCCTTAGACTTAGTTCGATTATTTAGCACTTGTGTAACTGAGCTTTAGGTTAAGGAGAGACAGCTGACTTGTGAGAAATGAAGTTGTCAAATTTATTTATTTATTTATTTATTTAAGTCTATGAACACAGGTTCTTACAGACTACTATGAATTAATTTCTAGATTAAATTACTATTTACAGAATATTATTTAAAACTAACTTTAAGCTAACCTTAGAAAGACAAAAATCAATAGCGTTGTTTAGGGCAACGTTATTATAGGCCATTTCAGCCCTATAAATGGGCGCATACATTGCATAGTTAGTGCGCCGTAGGCCAAGATAGAAGGCATCTACACGTCAAAGGGCCCTAGAAGGGACATTGAAATCAATTAAATTAAGCAATGCCGGACAATCAATCCTTGCACTGACAATGTCTGCAATAAAGAGTAGCGAAATTATAGTGCGTCTAGTCTCTAAGGATTTCAAACCAATGAGCATGCACCGTGCATAGTAAGGCGGAAGATGATCTTCAAAATTCATGGAGCGTAAAGCAAAACGCAAGAAGGATTTTTGAACACGTTCAATGCGTGCAGTGTGCAAGGCATAGAACGGGCTCCAAATAACTGCTGCGTATTCTAATTTTGAGCGCACTAAGGATATGTAAAGCGTTTTTAGAGTGTATGCACATTTTGCCAAATTTAGGGATAAATGATTCTTAACACACCAAGTATGCAAGTAATTAAGATCCGATTGTAAGTTTGAGGAGTCTGCCAAGCCATTAATTTTACTAAAAATTTTTAGGTCATCAGCGAACAGAAGACAACTCGAGCGTAGAAAAACTTTGGTTATATCATTTATGAAAATTATAAATAACAACGGTCCCAGGATACTGCCTTGCGGGACACCAGATGTTGCTACAAAGGGCTTAGATTTAACATCATCAATGCATACTGCAGAAAGTCTATTATGAAGAAAGGATTTGAGCCAGTTCAGAAAGTTGGAATGAAATCCGATAGCAGCCAGTTTATTTAACAAAATAGAATGGGCTACCTTGTCGAACGCCTTTGAAAAATCCGTATATATTACGTCAACTTGAGATACTTGAGAAAAAGCAGAGATACAAAACTCCACAAAAACCGTTAGATTAGTTACAGTAGATCTGCCCGGAAGAAAGCCATGTTGATATGGTGATATAAAGCTTTTTACTGCAAAGAACATTTTGTCTTTAACAATTGATTCTAACAATTTACTAACATTTGAAAGTTTAGAGATTGGTCTATAGTTAGCAATATCAAATTTGTTACCCGATATAAAAATCGGTGTTATAAGAGCTTTCTTCCAGTCATCAATAAAAACACCAGATGACAAAGAGTTATTAAAATTGAATTTCAACGGCGTAACTATAGATAGGGCGCAATTTTTTAGCAGAGTACCAGAAAACCCATCACTATCTAGTTTTGTAGAGCTTTTAATTTTAGAAATGGCGGATAATATATCAACATCCGCTAAGATTAATGATTAATGCTGCCATCCATCCTTTTTTTCGCGGGATAGTCCTTTTTTTTTTACTCTAAAACCCCATCCCGTGAATGAGATTTAAATCCTTTTTTATCCTTTTTTAATCCTTTTTTTCAACGGCAATTTGAAATTCAAAAATATTTGAAAATATCTCCACATTTACTTTTTATGAAATATGATGAACTAACTCCCTTCTAGATTGACAAAATACCTCTAAACTGGCAACACTAGGCTGTAAAAATATCGTGGCCAATATTAGTAAATATCGATAATTTTTGCCCGTCTCTAATTCACTAACGCGTCAGTCCATCGCTTCATTTCAGTGCAAAAATATTTTCTGTTTTCTCATCCTTTTGTTTATTAAAAATGTCGATTGAATAAAATTTTTCATTTATTTTTGCTAAATAAAACACTGAAATAAAGATCCTTTTTTTATCCTTTTTTCCTCTCCTCAAAATCCCGCGAAATCATTACATTTCTCAGGAAAATCTTTTTTTTTCCTGAAAATTCGATGGCAGCATTATTAATGATCCGAAATCCAAAGTGGACACATGGTCAGATAAATCAAGCATGCTGTCAACAGCAGGCTCAAAATTCGAAGTAAAAAAGTTTGCGAATAGTTTACATGATTCTACCACTGAAGAAGAAGTAGAATCATTCCAAAACAACTTTTTAGGGATATCTGAGCTAGTTTTTTTTAGAATTTACGAACCTCCAAAACTCCTTTGGGTTGGATTTTATGTTCACTTCAAATTTAGAAATATACTGTCTGAATAGAAATTTATCCAGAAAATTAAATTCACGCATGTAATGCCTGTATTTGTAGAAGGAGCCAACATTTCCCGTAACAAGATATTTTTTATAAAATTTATTCCTTAAGTTTTTTAACTTTTTTAATCCCGGAGTAGCCCAAGGTATTCTATATTTTTTGTAGGTAATACGAGGGATTAATTCATTGAACACATTCTGAAGAATAGATTTAAAGCAATTAAACGCACCGTCAGTGCATAAGTACCCAAGTTCACATTCCCAATCAACGCTATTGATTAGAAGATTTAATTGATCAAAATTAAAATTTTTATAGTCATAAGAAGTAGGAGATACATTTGCAATTTTAAGCGGCAAGAAGTCGTAAAAAACAAGACTTAAAGATAGCGGAAAATGATGCATACTGTCTGAGGAAATGGCAAAAACAGCCTTCGATACACTACAGTTTACACTAGCACTAATAAAGATTAAGTCGAGTAGTCTATGTAACATGTTAACCTTGTTATGAAGAAAAAGAAACAAACTCGCTGCCCAGTGGCGACGAAAACAAAACCAAACTACTGAACAAAATATGCCGATGCAGCAGTACGTCATGGTCACGACGTTGGGCTATTGACTTCACTTAAATTTGCTGAAAGTGATGAAGTTGTTTAAATGCTTTCTCTTAATTTAATTTTTTCAATTTTTCATTTATTTAATTTCCAAATTTCTGTGATCTGGCACTTTTATTTTAAACCAATTTTGTATTGATAAACAAATTATTAGTATATAAGAAATCAATTTAATAAAGAATTTTTAGTGGCTTTCACAATCAACAACTGTAAAGTCATTGCAAACGGAATTTCTTGATATAATATCAGAAATTTGTACAACGCAGACTGCAAGTTTTATTCAGGTCTAAACGGAATCAAACACCAAACGCAGTTCTAAACATTTGGTGACCCCGACGTGATCCTCCAATCAACGAGACGAATAGCAGAGGACGATGGAGTCATTCACGGATTTGGTAAAATCGCAAAACAACGTTGGAGAAGGAATCCCACAAATCATACGAAACTTCAAAAAGGATGCAAAGGATCGAAAGACGGCTGCGTACTATCGGGAAAGACTCAAAAGGTTAAACAACGCTTGGACAAAGTTTGAAGCGACCGATCTGCAGATTAGATCGTCAGTTGATGTAGACCGCAACCACTCTTATTTCGCTGAAGATTATTTTGGAAAATTTGAAGAGATAGCAAACGATTACCGCTCCATTTTTGAAGATGGCATGATAAACACTCCAGGACTACCCAATCCTGATGGAGAGGGTACCTCAAAGCAGCCAGTGGCACCATCAGTCACAATCGAAAATAATCAACCTGACCCAACATTAAGAACAAACGCCGATAGCAACATCGGAGCAGTACGAAAGGTAGCGGCTTTAATGGAAGCACTCAACAGACAGTTGAAAGCCATTGAAAGCTACCAAGGACAAAAAACACGTCAATATGCTACCGTTAAAATCAACACAATAAACGAAGCATGGAAAACCCTGGAAACAAGCAGTTTGTCCTTATGGGAGGTTCTGGATGATCACATTAACATTGTGAATCAACAGGGAAAAAGAGTGGAATGCCGAGCGTTATTGGATTCTGGATCACAAATACACTTAATAACAGAAGGACTTGCAAGAATATTACAATTACAATTCCAACCAGCATCAATCAAAATAGAGGGAATCGGTAAAGGCAGCAAAGGTTCACAGTTTTTCATTCAAACACAACTCCAGTCAAAATTGTCAGATTTTTCAGCGCCTCTTACCACATATTACATCAAAACAGCCATCTCAAACAATGGACGTTTCGAAATGGTCGCTGCCATCAGATATCCAGCTTGCAGACCCACAATTTGGTCGCCCCAGTAATGTAGATGTTCTGCTCGGTGCAGAATTTTTCTATCACTTACTAAAACCCCAACAACGAAGATTGGCACCTCATTTGCCAATTTTACAAGGCACAGTTCTGGGATGGATTGTTACTGGCAAGATTGCACCAGTCCCACAAACTAAGGCATTTTGTGGAGTTTATACTGAAGAGGACCAGTCAATGGATGACATGCTGACACGGCTCTGGAAAATGGACGAACTTGATTCTGAAAATCAAACATTATCGGTTGCAGAGCAACAATGTGAAAATCAATTTTGTCAAACAGTACAACGCTCAAGAGAAGGACGTTTCATTGTTCAACTACCATATCAGGAAGAAGCAACAGTCTTAGGGCAGTCGCTACAAATGGCCACAAACCGATTTCTCGCCCTAGAACGAATGTTAGATAGAAACCCAGAAGTACAGAAGCAATACGTTGACTTCATGATGGAATATGAAAGGCTTGGACACATGAGCGAAATTGTTTGACGAATCAGCAAAAACATCATCACAAATCTCATTGAATGACATTTTGTTAAAGGGACCAACGGTACAAAGCATACTATTTTCAATTCTATTGCGATTTAGAATGCCGCGCTTTGTATTTACAACAGATATAGAGAAAATGTACCGCCAGATTCAAGTCCACCCAAAGGATCAGCAGACAGACTTCAGACTCTCACTTACGGTACAAGATCAGCACCATACCTTGCAACAAAGGTGGCAGCGATACATGCGATCAAGGCACCGCAGACCGTCAAAGAAGTACGACAGCTATTGGGAATGGCGTCCTGGTATCGGCGTTTCGTGGAAGACTTTTCCAGGGTGGTGCAGCCGTTGACCCAACTCTTGAAAAAAGGGGTGAAATTTCGATGGGGCGAAGCGCAGCAGAACGCAGTCGACGAATTGAAACGAAGGTTGGTGGAGGCTCCGATCCTCGCGTGCCCGGATTTCGCCCAGAGATTCGTGCTGCAGACTGATGCCAGTGACTACGGCGTGGGAGCAGTCTTAACCTAGTTCTTCGGTAATGAAGAAAAGGTAATCGCATATGCGAGTCGCAGCCTAAATGCCGCAGAAAGGAACTACTCGCCCACCGAGAAAGAGTGTTTGGCGATCGTTTGGGCTGTGCACAAAATGCGGGAGTACCTCGAGGGGTACAGATTCACAATCATCACCGACCACCTATCCCTGAAATGGCTGAATTCCATTCAGAGCCCATCCGGGAGGATCGCAAGGTGGGCTCTGGAGCTTCAACAGTTTCAATACGACATCGAATACCGCCGAGGGAAGTTGAACGTGGTTGCGGACACGCTATCTAGACAGCCGTTGGAGGACCTGGGGACCGCAGACAGCGGGGAAGCCGCAGAGTGTTCCTGGATGGCCAACCTGAAGGAAAAACTAGCCACCCGCCCCTCCCGACCAGATGCCGGAGTATAGACTGGAGAACGAGAGGTATATCGCCATTTGCCTACGGTGATGGGAGCGCAGAAACTGCGGTGGAAGCTGTGCGTCCCGAGGCCTTGGAGAGAACGCATTCTCAGAGGAAACCACGACGAGGTGACAGCAGGACACTTGGTATGCGTAAGACGGTGACCCGGTCTGTTTACGATACTACTGGCCAGGTATGTACCGCGACGTACGGGCATACGTACGAAAAATGTAAGGTGTGCCAACGGTTCAAACCCGATCAACAGAAACCAGCGGGGAAGATGCACACATTGTTGCCACAGGGGCCGGTGGGGGTGGTCAGCGCCGATTTCATCGGCCACTCCTCGGGTCAAAAGGAGGGAACACAATGTTGCTAGTGCTAGTAGATAAATTCTCGAAATGGGTGGGGCCGTTCCAATGAGAAAAGCCACTACTGAGAAGACGATTAGAGCAATGCGCGAGCGGATTTTAGGGCGGTTTGGGGTCCCGGGGTTTTGATTACGGACAACGGGACCCAGTTCACTAGTAAGGCCTTCAAAAACTTGTTAACAGAATGGGGAACCAACCCACCGGCTCACGGCGCCATACACTCCCCAGGAGAATCCGACGGAGCGGTTAATAGAACCCTTAAAACCATGATCGCCTCCTATACGGGAGAATGTCAGAACAGGTGGGACGCAGTACCTTCCAGAGTTGTCATTGGCTATAAAATAGTAGCGTAGCACCTCGACAGGTTTTAGCCCACATTCACGGTACAGGGGCGAGAATTACGGCTACCAGGACAGTTATTTGATGAAGTAGAAAAAAAAGGGACTAGGGACACTAATTCTCTTTTACAGCAGAAATTAGGTGTGGAGGCCGAGGATGTGGAACGGAATGCAGCTCAGCCAGGAAAGAGAGCGGGGAAAAATTCGAGTAGATCTGGAAGATGGTGCAGCGAAATCTCGTGCTGGCTCACCAGGAACAATCAAAGGGCTAACTTGCGCAGACGAGACTGAGGAAGCCTGGGTTAGTGCGCAGGTCCTAGTAAAACACGCACCCCTTTAAGTGCGATAGAGGGGTTCAACGCGAAATTGGCTCCCAAATTTGACGGTCCATACACAGTGAAACGCTTCATCTCACCCGTGATCGTAGAGTTGGGGCGAGATGGCCAGAGACAAACCAAGAGGGCTCATGTGGGAGACCTGAAAGCCTTCCAGAAGAAGGCCGAAAGCGCTCCGGCATCCCTAGTGCAGAAACGTCGGGGACATCGCGAATAGAGTAGAAACATTGGAAAAAAAAATTTTTTTTAATGTATAGAGTAGAAGGTGCTTGTCTTTGTCGAAATAGAAAATGCTCACCCGAATGTGGGGTTAACCCAAGTAGTCGTAGTCAATCGTAAAATTATGACCGTTAAACTGAATCCAATTATATGACTAATGAGGTCTGTACGTATATTTTCCAGACGACGGTGCCATCCGAACCAAGCGATCCCTCGCGATGACCGAACGCCAGCGCGAAACGGGCCAGAAGAGGCGGGCGAGGAGGAGGACTCCGATTTAGAATGGACCTCTAGTACGGAGGATTGGGACATGGAGGAACCCTGTGAACTCCACCACCTCCGCCTGTTTGGTCCGAGGAGACTCCTGCTCCCGAGGTACTAGGCCGGGTATGGTTCCAGACTTCCCGGAATCGAGGTCGACACCGGAGAGGGGTGCAACACGTCAGCTGCCGAGTCGGGAGACAAGTCGGGTACCACCGACGAAGGCGCCGAAACAAGAACTGAACCAGAGGCGGGAACGCCCAAGAGAATCCCCGATCACCATCAGTAGCGACAGCGAGGGCGAGGCACGCTACGAAATTCAGGTGCGGCAGGAAACGACGTACACAGTACACCTAATCCGCGGCAGGGGCGCTGAAGTACGGCCGAGGTACACCTCCCACACCGTTCTCCGATTCCGAGATCACACCTGGGATCCAACGTCGGCGTGACCGTGGTGCGGCAGGATCCGCCCAGACGCCCAGTATCCATTCCGTCGACGAAGTAGGGGAACAAGGAAAACGCATCGCCTCTCGAGGAACCCGGCGATGTACTCGAGATCCAGGAAGACGGTGCCGTCGAGTTCGTAGAACGGCAGCTTACCGGCCACGGAGACACTCGGCCCCGAGAGGAAGGAATCTGAGCGGCGCGCCGGATAGGTTTCGAAGAATTACCAGCCCCGTCCAGCCGCGTTCGCGAACCAACTGGGACAACGCCCGGCGAAGAAGAAGGTGCGAGCAGCACGCATCCACCGGGTGTGGCGTTACCGGCTGGTGCAGAGTGTGGACGGTCGGGTGAAATACACTCGCTCTAAAGTAAGGGGGGGTGTGAGGGGACCCCTCACAATAGACGAAAATCGACAGCGACCGGACCAGCCGCGTGTATATATTCTGTACATAATTTTAAAACTAACCGCATGTAGAGGAATACCTTTTTTTGTTTATTGATTTATTTTTATATTTTTCGTTCTAGTATTAAGTTGTCACCACGATATTTTTAGTATTAAGTAAAAAGCCGTAGGACGGCAATAAGTAGTAGTTATTCTCTTTCACATAGTTAGAAACGAAAACAAATGGTATCGACAACTTGGGATACGACAAATGATGCACCCGTGTGTGGCCCTCCACAAAGCTAAAGACGAGTCGAGACCAGCAGTTAAGATGAACCGAGACTGTCATCGCGAGAAAATCGATCAATCGATTAAAAAGAGAAAAGGAAAAAGGACTCATCGCCAGGGCAACGTGAGCGACGCGAGTTGGCATTCTCGTTCACTTCTGTTTGGACCAGCGACACGCATAGAACAAAGTTTTTTCGAAGCGGAAAAAGGCAACAGTAGAAGGGACCACGCGACCATTTTAAAACAAAAAACGATATAAAAATCCGAAGACCTCCGAGTGGTCATAAGGAAAAACGGTACACAATCCCACACAAAGTGGAGCGCATATTAGCAAGGAATCAGAGCGGAGAGATTTTCTGGAGCAGCATCGCGGAAAGCCGTCCGAGGAATCCCCAAGAGCCAGAGGAGCGATTTCCCGGAGAGACCCTTTCCGGTGCGTCGAGGAATCCCCCATGGGTAGAAACTGATTTATGTAAGTGTGATCACCTCCTGAACGTGCAGTGAGTAACTTAAGAAAATAGTTTTCCAAAGAAAGGTAACTTTGACACGAATCCGGAAATTTTCCACGTGGTGTGCCGATCCGTATATGTGATAGTACGGAAGGGAACCGAAATCCCCTACAGAGAGGTTAGGCAGTTTTGAGCACATTCGGTGATTTCTGCGAAATGTGTAAGTCTGCGTGTGTTTTCGCGTCGACTTAACACGCTTTAATCGAAATCCCCCCAGAGAGGTTAGGTAGTTTGAGCACATTTGGTAGATTTCTGCGAAAGGTGTAAGTCTGCGTGTGTATTTGCGCTGATTTAACGCGCCTTTAATCGAAATCTCCCCACAGAAAGGTTAGGTAGATTTTGAGCACATTTGGTGGATTTCCGTGAAAGGTGTAAGTCTGCGTGTGTATTCGCGCCGATTTAACGCGCCTTAATCGAAATCTCCCCCCAGAGAGGTTAGGTAGTATTTTGGGACATTTGTGGATTTCCGTGAGAGGCGTAAGACTGCGTGTGAAATTGTGCTGACTTCCCGCTTATGGTCGAGATCCAACCCAGAGAGAGTTCAGATAGCTGTGCGTCGTATTTGGTAGATTTCTACACGATGGGGCACGTCTTCCGGTGCACCCGTACGGACTGAAATTGCCGAGCTCGAAATCCCCTCGGTTGGTGGTAGATTTCCGTGGAGTGTGGCGTTTGGGTTTGGATATCGACCGAACGAACCGCTGGTAACCCAATGAATTGTAGTATATCTCTCACGGGAAGTGCTGGGGAAAACGGTGGTAGCATTTACACAACGGTGGTAGATTCCCTGTTGGCGGAACGTCGAATGGTAGCATTTACGACGGGGGTAGATTCCCTGTTGGCGGAACGTCGAATGGTAGCATTTACACGACGGTGGTGGACTCCCTGTTGGCGAAACGTCGAATGGTAGCATTTAACCCGCCCATATATCCGTGATAGTATTTCTATCAGAACATAGCCGGAGGAGTCCACACACGAGTTCCGCCTTTGCCACGAGTTGGAGATTAGGCACAAGTAGGGATAAACGTAGTATACGCAACGAGTTATATTCAGAAATAAGAGTGACAAAAATACATAATTCTTTAAGGCATTTATTATTATTTTTTATATACCTATATAAAGTTCCTTCGTACATTTATTCATTAATTTAGGTAAGGAACTCTCCACTTACTCCATTTAAAAAAAAAAATCAACAACAAAACAATTTTTTTCTTTCTTTATATTTTAATAATAAAAATTGTGGATAGTTTAAGTGTAAACAAAATAAAAATTCTCGTTTTGGGTTTATTTCCAACGGACCTTTCGTAAGTTGTCCCCTTAAAGAAGGGACGGGTATTTCCTCATTTAACATCTCTTATATCGTTCAATCCCCTAGAGTTTCTTTTAGAAAATAAATAAATTTTTTGTAAGAGAAAGACCTCTGGTGACTAGACTGAGACGTAGACCCCGGCTGGAAAATACAGATCCTTACACCCTTAAACACACCAGGTACGCAAGAAGCATGTGTTGCACGCTTAAAATATTTCTCATACTATAGTAGGCCCCACCGAATAATAAGCGACCGCGGCACTTGCTTTACGTCGCAAGAAATTAAAAATTTTACAGAAAGCAGAAATATAGGTCATGTTAAGGTTTCAGTAGGATCACCTCAATCAAACGGCCAGGTCGAAAGGGTTAATAGAGATTTTAAAGTAATGCTAGCTAAGTTAGCGGAATCGGCAGGCCACGATGATTGGAAAACCAAGCTATTAGAAGCTGAATACGCATTCAACAACACAAATCATACGTCAACAGTATTTCCCCAAGTAAACTTTTATTTGGCGTCGAACAAAGAGGCAAGATTATAGATGAAATAACAGAATATTAAGATTCAGAGTATGGGGACAAAGGAAACGTAAATTTAGAAGAAGTAAGGGCTAGAGCATCAGAAGAGATACAATGTAGGCAAGCAGCAAATTTCAGACATCACTATATGTCGTAATAAAGAATGTAGACACAACAATAGGTACAAATAAAAAGTTAATACTCAAATATCGTGGCCCATATGTCATTAAAGATATACTAGACAATGACAGATATGTGGTAGAAGAAATTGATAATTTCCAATTTACACAAAATAATTACATTTAATTATATTTTGTAAACAATCGGATCGATTGTATTGTCAAGATTGCCGATTGTAGTGATATGTTCATATCTATATAAGTTGAAGTGTAAACACTGTCTAGCACCTGTGTATTAGGGCCCTTAGACTTAGTTCGATTATTTAGCACTTGTGTAACTGAGCTTTAGGTTAAGGAGAGACAGCTGACTTGTAAGAAATGAAGTTGTTAAATTTATTTATTTATTTATTTATTTAAGTCTATGAACACAGGTTCTTACAGACTACTATGAAATAATTTCTAGATTAAATTACTATTTACAGAATATTATTTAAAACTAACTTTAAGCTAACCTTAGAAAGACAAAAATCAATAGCGTTGTTTAGGGCAACGTTATTATAGGCCATTTCAGCCCTATAAATGGGCGCATACATTGCATAGTTAGTGCGCCGTAGGCCAAGATAGAAGGCATCTACCGTCAAAGGGCCCTAGAAGGGACATTGAAATCAATTAAATTAAGCAATGCCGGACAATCAATCCTTGCACTGACAATGTCTGCAATAAAGAGTAGCGAAATTATAGTGCGTCTAGTCTCTAAGGATTTCAAACCAATGAGCAGCACCGTGCATAGTAAGGCGGAAGATGATCTTCAAAATTCATGGAGCGTAAAGCAAAACGCAAGAAGGATTTTTGAACACGTTCAATGCGTGCAGTGTGCAAGGCATAGAACGGGCTCCAAATAACTGCTGCGTATTCTAATTTTGAGCGCACTAAGGATATGTAAAGCGTTTTTAGAGTGTATGACATTTTGCCAAATTTAGGAATAAATGATTCTTAACACACCAAGTATGCAAGTAATTAAGATCCGATTGTAAGTTTGAGGAGTCTGCCAAGCCATTAATTTTACTAAAAATTTTTAGGTCATCAGCGAACAGAAGACAACTCGACGTAGAAAAACTTTGGTTATATCATTTATGAAAATTATAAATAACAACGGTCCCAGGATACTGCCTTGCGGGACACCAGATGTTGCTACAAAGGGCTTAGATTTAACATCATCAATGCATACTGCAGAAAGTCTATTATGAAGAAAGGATTTGAGCCAGTTCAGAAAGTTGGAATGAAATCCGATAGCAGCCAGTTTATTTAACAAAATAGAATGGGCTTCCTTGTCGAACGCCTTTGAAAAATCCGTATATATTACGTCAACTTGAGATACTTGAGAAAAAGCAGAGATACAAAACTCCACAAAACCGTTAATTAGTTACAGTAGATCTGCCCGGAAGAAAGCCAGTTGATATGGTGATATAAAGCTTTTTACTGCAAAGAACATTTTGTCTTTAACAATTGATTCTAACAATTTACTAACATTTGAAAGTTTAGAGATTGGTCTATAGTTAGCAATATCAAATTTGTTACCCGATATAAAAATCGGTGTTATAAGAGCTTTCTTCCAGTCATCAATAAAAACACCAGATGACAAAGATTTATTCAAATTGAATTTCAACGGCGTAACTATAGATAGGGCGCAATTTTTTAGCAGAGTACCAGAAAACCCATCACTATCTAGTTTTGTAGAGCTTTTAATTTTAGAAATGGCGGATAATATATCAACATCCGCTAAGATTAATGATTAATCTGCCATCCATCCTTTTTTTCGCGGGATAGTCCTTTTTTTTTACTCTAAAACCCCATCCCGTGAATGAGATTTAAATCCTTTTTTATCCTTTTTTAATCCTTTTTTTCAACGGCAATTTGAAATTCAAAAATATTTGAAAATATCTCCACATTTACTTTTTATGAAATATGATGAACTAACTCCCTTCTAGATTGACAAAATACCTCTAAACTGGCAACACTAGGCTGTAAAAATATCGTGGCCAATATTAGTAAATATCGATAATTTTTGCCCGTCTCTAATTCACTAACGCGTCAGTCCATCGCTTCATTTCAGTGCAAAAATATTTTCTGTTTTCTCATCCTTTTGTTTATTAAAAATGTCGATTGAATAAAATTTTTCATTTATTTTTGCTAAATAAAACACTGAAATAAAGATCCTTTTTTTTTATCCTTTTTTCCTCTCCTCAAAATCCCGCGAAATCATTACATTTTCAGGAAAATCTTTTTTTTCCTGAAAATTCGATGGCAGCATTATTAATGATCCGAAATCCAAAGTGGACACATGGTCAGATAAATCAAGCATGCTGTCAACAGCAGGCTCAAAATTCGAAGTAAAAAAGTTTGCGAATAGTTTACATGATTCTACCACTGAAGAAGAAGTAGAATCATTCCAAAAAACTTTTTAGGGATATCTGAGCTAGTTTTTTTTTAGAATTTACGAACCTCCAAAACTCCTTTGGGTTGGATTTTATGTTCACTTCAAATTTAGAAATATACTGTCTGAATAGAAATTTATCCAGAAAATTAAATTCACGCATGTAATGCCTGTATTTGTAGAAGGAGCCAACATTTCCCGTAACAAGATATTTTTTATAAAATTTATTCTTTAAGTTTTTTAACTTTTTTAATCCCGGAGTAGGCCAAGGAATTCTATATTTTTTGTAGGTAATACGAGTGATTAATTCATTGAACACATTCTGAAGAATAGATTTAAAGCAATTAAACGCACCGTCAGTGCATAAGTACCCAAGTTCACATTCCCAATCAACGCTATTGATTAGAAGATTTAATTGATCAAAATTAAATTTTTATGTCATAAGAAGTAGGAGATACATTTGCAATTTTAAGCGGCAAGAAGTCGTAAAAAACAAGACTTAAAGATAGCGGAAAATGATGCATACTGTCTGAGGAAATGGCAAAAACAGCCTTCGATACACTACAGTTTACACTAGCACTAATAAAGATTAAGTCGAGTAGTCTATGTAACATGTTAACCTTGTTATGAAGAAAAAAAAAAAAACAAACTCGCGCCCAGTGGCGACGAAAACAAAACCAAACTACTGAACAAAATATGCCGATGCAGCAGTACGTCATGGTCACGACGTTGGGCTATTGACTTCACTTAAATTTGCTGAAAGTGATGAAGTTGTTTAAATGCTTTCTCTTAATTTAATTTTTTCAATTTTTCATTTATTTAATTTCCAAATTTCTGTGATCTGGCACTTTTATTTTAAACCAATTTTGTATTGATAAACAAATTATTAGTATATAAGAAATCAATTTAATAAAGAATTTTTAGTGGCTTTCACAATCAACAACTGTAAAGTCATTGCAAACGGAATTTCTTGATATAATATCAGAAATTTGTACAACGCAGACTGCAAGTTTTATTCAGGTCTAAACGGAATCAAACACCAAACGCAGTTCTAAACATTTGGTGACCCCGACGTGATCCTCCAATCAACGAGACGAATAGCAAGGACGATGGAGTCATTCACGGATTTGGTAAAATCGCAAAACAGCGTTGGAGAAGGAATCCCACAAATCATACGAAACTTCAAAAAGGATGCAAAGGATCCAAAGACGGCTGCGTACTATCGGGAAAGACTCGAAAGGTTAAACAACGCTTGGACAAAGTTTGAAGCGACCGATCTGCAGATTAGATCGTCAGTTGATGTAGACCGCAACCACTCTTATTTCGCTGAAGATTATTTTGGAAAATTTGAAGAGATAGCAAACGATTACCGCTCCATTTTTGAAGATGGCATGATAAACACTCCAGGACTACCCAATACTGATGGAGAGGGTACCTCAAAGCAGCCAGTGGCACCATCAGTCACAATCGAAAATAATCAACCTGACCCAACATTAAGAACAAACGCCGATAGCAACATCGGAGCAGTACGAAAGGTAGCGGCTTTAATGGAAGCACTCAACAGACAGTTGAAAGCCATTGAAAGCTACCAAGGACAAAAAACACGTCAATATGCTACCGTTAAAATCAACACAATAAACGAAGCATGGAAAACCCTGGAAACAAGCAGTTTGTCCTTATGGGAGGTTCTGGATGATCCGGCTGATTCAGGGTTCGATTTGGGAAAGTACATTGATCTTGAAACACGGATACAACAAGCCTTATCGAATTAGACCGTATCGACAAGAAGCAGTCCTGCCAACAGGAATGAGATCCAACGTTCCTACTTCGGACATACCATTGCCAAAAGTAAATATTCCAAAATTTTCTGGAGATTATACCAAATGGCATCAGTTTCACGACTTAGTTTGTCAAATCATCCATAATCAGCCCATTTCAAACGCTCAGAAGATGTGGTACTTGAAGTCGAATCTGGAAGGTGAAGCAGAAAGAATCATTTTACATCTGGCAGTGTCAAACAACAATTATGACACGGCATGGAATTTATTAAAAAATCGGTATGAAAATAAGCGAGTGATAGCGGACAACTTAGTACATCGTTTGATAGACCAACCACAAACAGCATCAACATCAGCAGCAATGAAAGAATTTCATGATACCACTCAGGAGTGTTTGCAGGCACTTAAAATTTGGAGCTCAACATAGGCTGGAATGCTTTGCTGATGCCAATTTGATCAGAAAATTGGACCGTCAAAACAGATTCATGTATGAAACATTCATTTCAAATCCAAGAGAAATTCAGAATTTAGACGATTTTTTACATTTTTTGGAAACCAGATTCCAATCACTGGACGCTGTTGGATCAAAGGAGAAATCCAACCCAAGCAAGGCTCTTACTACAACAGTGGAAAGCACATGCAAATGTTGTAAACAATCAAACCATCCTTTGTATTCTTGCTCGAAATTTAAGCAAACACCAGTGAAGGAGCGAGTCAGTTTTGTGATTAAAAATGGAATATGCATCAATTGTTTAAAATTAGGACATCGAGCTTACACATGTTCTATGCGCAGTTGCACCAAGTGCTCAAAAAGGCACAATACGTTGCTTCACATCAACACTGGGGATTCAAAGAAGGACAGCACAAGTTTAAAGCCACAGCCACAACCTCCATCGCAACAAAATCCACCAAAGACCGAATCGGAACAGTTGCCAAATACTGTATCATTGATGTCTACTGGCAACTCAAATAATGCATATGCTTTATTGGGTACAGCAGTCATTAACATTGTGAATCAACAGGGAAAAAGAGTGGAATGCCGAGCGTTATTGGATTCTGGATCACAAATACACTTAATAACAGAAGGACTTGCAAGAATATTACAATTACAATTCCAACCAGCATCAATCAAAAAAGGGGGAATCGGTAAAGGCAGCAAAGGTTCACAGTTTTTCATTCAAACACAACTCCAATCAAAATTGTCAGATTTTTCAGCGCCTCTTACCACATATTACATCAAAACAGCCATCTCAAACAATGGACGTTTCGAAATGGTCGCTGCCATCAGATATCCAGCTTGCAGACCCACAATTTGGTCGCCCCAGTAATGTAGATGTTCTGCTCGGTGCAGAATTTTTCTATCACTTACTAAAACCCCAACAACGAAGATTGGCACCTCATTTGCCAATTTTACAAGGCACAGTTCTGGGATGGATTGTTACTGGCAAGATTGCACCAGTCCCACAAACTAAGGCATTTTGTGGAGTTTATACTGAAGAGGACCAGTCAATGGATGACATGCTGACACGGCTCTGGAAAATGGACGAACTTGATTCTGAAAATCAAACATTATCGGTTGCAGAGCAACAATGTGAAAATCAATTTTGTCAAACAGTACAACGCTCAAGAGAAGGACGTTTCTGTGTTCAACTACCATATCAGGAAGAAGCAACAGTCTTAGGGCAGTCGCTACAAATGGCCACAAACCGATTTCTCGCCCTAGAACGAATGTTAGATAGAAACCCAGAAGTACAGAAGCAATACGTTGACTTCATGATGGAATATGAAAGGCTTGGACACATGAGCGAAATTGTTTGACGAATCAGCAAAAACATCATCACAAATCTCATTGAATGACATTTTGTTAAAGGGACCAACGGTACAAAGCATACTATTTTCAATTCTATTGCGATTTAGAATGCCGCGCTTTGTATTTACAACAGATATAGAGAAAATGTACCGCCAGATTCAAGTCCACCCAAAGGATCAGCAGACAGACTTCAGACTCTCACTTACGGTACAAGATCAGCACCATACCTTGCAACAAGATGTCTTAAGCAATTGGCAGCTGAGAACCAGTCTAATTTTCCTCTTGGATCAAAGGCACTCGAGAGGGATTTCAACGTAGATGATAAGTTAAGCGGTTCTGATAGTTTGGTCGAAGCTCGTGAGATCCAACAACAGCTCCAAACTATTCTTGGCGAAGCAGGCTTTAAGTTACGAAAATGGTGTGCCAATCACCCACAACTTTTGTGTGAAATCCCCCAAGAAGACAAGGAGATAAATTTGGAACTTTCATCCGACATCGCAAAATCAGCTAAAACATTAGGACTGGTCTGGACTCCAAAAACAGACAGCATTCGTATCAGAACAAACATTCCCGGCGCTCAAAGCATATCAAAAAGAGCAGTGGCATCCGATCTGGCAAAAATATATGATCCACTTGGGTTAGTAAGTCCAGTAGTAGTCAAAGCAAAAATATTTGTTCAACAGCTCTGGACCTTAAAACTCGGTTGGGATGATCAACTATCACCGCAGCATCAGCAAGAATGGGCAGGGTTTCGAAAGGATATTGAATCATTAAACGACACTTCAATACCAAGGCACGTATTAAACAAAAATATTCCCAAAGAAGTTCAAGTTCATTGTTTTACTGACGCTTCGGAGAAGGCATATGGTGCTGCTATATACATCCGATCAGTAAATAAGGATGGTACGATAAGCATAAATTTGCTATGTTCCAAATCAAGAGTGGCTCCCATCAAAACCCAGACAATTCCAAGGCTTGAATTATTAGCAGCGCAAATTGGAGCACAATTGACAAATCAAGTACAAAAGGTTTTGAATTTCAGAGGACATATCTTTTTCTGGACCGACTACCAAATTGTACTATGTTGGATCAACTCACACGCATCAGCCTTTCAAACCTTTGTATCTCATCGAGTGGCCAACATACAACGTTTGACCTGTCCTGAACAATGGCGACATGTCAACACCAAGAACAATCCAGCGGACGTACTCTCTCGTGGTTTGATGCCGAAAGAGCTTCCAAAATGCAATATATGGTTCTATGGTCCACTATTTTTATATAGTAAGGAGACAACCTGGCCAAAGGCAGTTATCAAAGGTCACCTTATTCATACTGACACTGAGAGAAAGGCTGAGAAAGCCACCTTAACCACAACTGTTATCACAACAACAATGGAATCATTCATCTACGAATTAAATACAAGAAATTCATTTTATCGAATGCAACGAGTGCTTGGGTACATTGTGCGCTTCATCAACAAATGCCGGCGCAAGTCTCGAGAAGATCCAAATTCAAGCGAAGGTGCTGTTCTAAGTCCCAACGAACTAGAAGACTCTCTGGCAATAATCATCAAACCTATACAACATGCAGCATTCAAGGTGGAAATATCTAAACTTAGAGTTGAAAGGTCATTACCGAATTCACACTCGTTGAGCAGCTTGACCCCTTTTCTAGACGAGAAAGGCATTTTGAGAGTTGGAGGGCGATTATCAAATTCAAGTCTCCCGTATGAAACAAAACATCAAATTCTTCTTCCATACAACGACGTTTTTGTGAAGTTACTTCTGACGGAAATGCATATTAAGAATAAACACTGCGGGCCTCAAGCTCTGCTTTATCAATCAAGACAACGGTTTTGGATAATCAAAGGTATCGCAATGGCTAAGTCTGCAGTCAATCATTGTGTACGGTGCACAAGAACCAGGCCTACTCTATATCAACAAGTCATGGGAAATTTACCGCTCCCGAGAGTGCAAGCAGCTCGACCATTTATAAATGCTGGCGTGGACTTCTGTGGACCACTCACTGTGCAGTATAAAATTAGAGGAAAACGTCCGAAAAAGGTGTACATTGCGATATATTGCTGCTTTGCAACCAAAGCAGTACACTTGGAACTCGTAGGTGATCTAACAACGGAAGCATTCATCGGATCATTGAAACGATTCATTGCAAAGCGGGGTACCTGCGAAAATTTATATTGCGACAATGCTACAAATTTTGTGGGTGCAAGAAATCGATTACCGGAACTCAAGGACATAATATACTCAGACAAGGCACAAAAAAGCATTGGACAACAGTGCAGCAGCTCTGGAATAAATTTCTGTTTTATACCACCTCGAGCACCGCATTTTGGAGGCCTCTGGGAGGCTGCTGTGAAATCGGCAAAATATCTACTAATTAGAAGCGTTGGTGCCACTTCACTGACCTTTGAGGAATTAAACACGGTCATACATGAAATTGAGGCCATCTTAAATTCGAGGCCTATTACTCCAATGTCCAGCAACCCTAATTACCTCATCGCCCTTACACCAGGACACTTCCTCATCGGACAACCTCTCACGTCAATGCCAGAACATACAAGCAGTACACAGCAACCCAATTTACTAACAAGATGGGAACAAGTGTCATATATTAAAGGACAATTTTGGAAGAGATGGAGCTCCGAATACCTATCAGGGCTTCAGCAGAGACATAAATGGAAACAACCAAACCGAAATGTGGAAGTCGGGACATTGGTCATCCTTAAAGAGGATTACAGCCCACCATTAAAATGGCCATTGGGCCGCATCGTCAAGGTATATGAAGGCGATGATCAAAGAGTCAGAGTTGTGGATGTAAAAACAAATACAGGAGTATGCAAGAGAGCAATACATCGACTTGCACTACTGTTTCCATAGGAAGAGTCATCACCGACCGTCAATTCAGACAAAATGTCAACGGAGGTACCTGCAAAAAGGAGACGCACGTCTGTGAGTTCGAATTTACTAACACTCATCGTATCATTATTGATACTTCCAATAATTCTGGGAGCACAGATTGAAAATAAGGTATTTGGATCAAAATTAGGCGTTCACTTTGAAAATATTGGAATTACGACGATTTCGGCTACAGAATGGAATCTCCTAATTAACTAAGTATGACTTGGAAGCGTTTTGGAATGAGCTTTCAATGCTCTCCAATGGAACAAAGGCGTTAAGGCATTTATGTGATGAAATGACACTAAATAACGCTTGCGATACGCTCATATTACATTTCGAACACATTGAAGATGAATTAAAAATGGAAAGTGTACTTCTAGCCAGGCGGAGATCCCGACGAAGAGCGATTAATATGGTTGGAAACGTTGCGAGCTCACTTTTTGGAATACTTGACTCCGAATACGCAGAAAATATGAGCCACACCATGGCTCAAGTAAAAGAAAATGAAAATCACTTAATCCATTTGTTAAAAATTAAACCTCGATAGTTGACTCCACTATCAATATACTAAAACATGATCAAACAGCGGTTAAGACGAAATTCGATCAACTAGACAATCAAATTCAGTTAATTCAGCGTACGAAGCAACGATGAAGAGCGATACCAAGAGAAGATGTACCACACCTTTACTACATTGGCTATGCAGCTTACAATTATTGCAACGAATTTGCAGCGAATGCAATCATCAATGATGGACGTACTCACGAACGCTCATCATGGACAAATAAGCCCGCTGCTCCTTTCACCCAATCAGCTGCAACAGGAGGTTGCTAAAGTTAAAATGCACTTGCCTAGTTGGCTTGAGTTACCTGTTCAAGACAAATAAAAAACACACAAAAAATCGGGCTACAAAAAACTTTCGCTTACAAATTTACCTTAGTGGTCATACGCTTTGACTTTTTATCTTTCAAAGAGCAGTGGCATCCGATCTGGCAAAAATATATGATCCACTTGGGTGAGTAAGTCCAGTAGTAGTCAAAGCAAAAATATTTGTTCAACAGCTCTGGACCTTAAAACTCGGTTGGGATGATCAACTATCACCGCAGCATCAGCAAGAATGGGCAGGGTTTCGAAAGGATATTGAATCATTAAACGACACTTCAATACCAAGGCACGTATTAAACAAAAATATTCCCAAAGAAGTTCAAGTTCATTGTTTTACTGACGCTTCGGAGAAGGCATATGGTGCTGCTATATACATCCGATCAGTAAATAAGGATGGTACGATAAGCATAAATTTGCTATGTTCCAAATCAAGAGTGGCTCCCATCAAAACCCAGACAATTCCAAGGCTTGAATTATTAGCAGCGCAAATTGGAGCACAATTGACAAATCAAGTACAAAAGGTTTTGAATTTCAAAGGACATATCTTTTTCTGGACCGACTACCAAATTGTACTATGTTGGATCAACTCACACGCATCAGCCTTTCAAACCTTTGTATCTCATCGAGTGGCCAACATACAACGTTTGACCTGTCCTGAACAATGGCGATATGTCAACACCAAGAACAATCCAGCGGACGTTCTCTCTCGTGGTTTGATGCCGAAAGAGCTTCCAAAATGCAACATATGGTTCTATGGTCCACTATTTTTATATAGTAAGGAGACAACCTGGCCAAAGGCAGTTATCAAAGGTCACCTTATTCATACTGACACTGAGAGAAAGGCTGAGAAAGCCACCTTAACCACAACTGTTATCACAACAACAATGGAATCATTCATCTACGAATTAAATACAAGAAATTCATTTTATCGAATGCAACGAGTGCTTGGGTACATTGTGCGCTTCATCAACAAATGCCGGCGCAAGTCTCGAGAAGATCCAAATTCAAGCGAAGGTGCTGTTCTAAGTCCCAACGAACTAGAAGACTCTCTGGCAATAATCATCAAAGCTATACAACATGCAGCATTCAAGGTGGAAATATCTAAACTTAGAGTTGAAAGGTCATTACCGAATTCACACTCGTTGAGCAGCTTGACCCCTTTTCTAGACGAGAAAGGCATTTTGAGAGTTGGAGGGCGATTATCAAATTCAAGTCTCCCGTATGAAACAAAACATCAAATTCTTCTTCCATACAACGACGTTTTTGTGAAGTTACTTCTGACGGAAATGCATATTAAGAATAAACACTGCGGGCTTCAAGCTCTGCTTTATCAATCAAGACAACGGTTTTGGATAATCAAAGGTATCGCAATGGCTAAGTCTGCAGTCAATCATTGTGTACGGTGCACAAGAACCAGGCCTACTCTATATCAACAAGTCATGGGAAATTTACCGCTCTCGAGAGTGCAAGCAGCTCGACCATTTATAAATGCTGGCAAGGACTTCTGTGGACCACTCACTGTGCAGTATAAAATTAGAGGAAAACGTCCGAAAAAGGTGTACATTGCGATATATTGCTGCTTTGCAACCAACGCAGTACACTTGGAACTCGTAGGTGATCTAACAACGGAAGCATTCATCGGATCATTGAAACGATTCATTGCAAAGCGGGGTACCTGCGAAAATTTATATTGCGACAATGCTACAAATTTTGTGGGTGCAAGAAATCGATTACCGGAACTCAAGGACATAATATACTCAGACAAGGCACAAAAAAGTATTGGACAACAGTGCAGCAGCTCTGGAATAAATTTCTGTTTTATACCACCTCGAGCACCGCATTTTGGAGGCCTCTGGGAGGCTGCTGTGAAATCGGCAAAATATCTACTAATTAGAAGCGTTGGTGCCACTTCACTGACCTTTGAGGAATTAAACACGGTCATACATGAAATTGAGGCCATCTTAAATTCGAGGCCTATTACTCCAATGTCCAGCAACCCTAATTACCTCATCGCCCTTACACCAGGACACTTCCTCATCGGACAACCTCTCACGTCAATGCCAGAACATACAAGCAGTACACAGCAACCCAATTTACTAACAAGATGGGAACAAGTGTCATATATTAAAGGACAATTTTGGAAGAGATGGAGCTCCGAATACCTATCAGGGCTTCAACAGAGACATAAATGGAAACAACCAAACCGAAATGTGGAAGTCGGGACATTGGTCATCCTTAAAGAGGATAACAGCCCACCATTAAAATGGCCATTGGGCCGCATCGTCAAGGTATATGAAGGCGATGATCAAAGAGTCAGAGTTGTGGATGTAAAAACAAATACAGGAGTATGCAAGAGAGCAATACATCGACTTGCACCACTGTTTCCATAGGAAGAGTCATCACCGACCGTCAATTCAGACAAAATGTCAACGGAGGTACCTGCAAAAAGGAGACGCACGTCTGTGAGTTCGAATTTACTAACACTCATCGTATCATTATTGATACTTCCAATAAATCTGGGAGCACAGATTAAAAATAAGGTATTTGGATCAAAATTAGGCGTTCACTTTGAAAATATTGGAATTACGACGATTTCGGCTACAGAATGGAATCTCCTAATTAACTAAGGTAAGTGTACCACGTAAGGCCCGGCTCCTCGTAAGGCCCACTTTCATTTTAACCAACTTCTAACTATCAAATGTTTCTGTACTTGCACATGTTGAAACATGTCCTCAAGTTATTTCGTAGAAATAAAAAATTAAGACAATCGCACTATATTTGCGGCGACCACAGTCAATTGAAAATAACAGAGGCGTAAAAAAGCCATTTTTATAGTGGACGATGCTTAAAAAATAATGGTCTATAGTGAAATTGTGGGTTGCTTTCTTAAAATAACAAAGTTTGTTGTATTGTGAAGATACAGAGGTATGTTTATGGTAAAAAAATCAATAGCAAATTTTTTTTTCTTGGAAGGCCTATGAAGGCCCACCATAAAAAATTCAACAACGGTCATTAAGAAACCTTATATTGAGTTGCTCTGAGGTCAAAAGACGGCAACTATACCTTTTTTTTGCTTAAATAGCGTTTAATATTTAATTCTTAATCAAAAACAGGTTAGTAACATTCGTTAAGTTTTTTTTTAAATAAACGAATTTTGTCTGATATTTGAATTTTTTTTTCTAGCTTTTACAATATAAATTAACATAAAAGGCTTTCAAAAGTAATGAATGCAAGTTTGGGTTCATTATCTCAAAAAAGGAGTAAGTGGGCCTTTTAAGGTACACATGTTCCTCGTAAGGCCCAAAATGACGCTTTTTTAAATCGCATTTTAGGAGCTTTTCCGATAATGATTTTTGGTAGAATTTTTTGTTTTTCTATAGAAAATTTATCAAATAAAACAACACAAAAACAATCGGGTTTCTATCATCAATACTTTGTACGCTGTAATCGAAAAGGTGTTAGGTGGGCCTTACGTGGTACACTTACCTTATGACTTGGAAGCGTTTTGGAATGAGCTTTCAATGCTCTCCAATGGAACAAAGGCGTTAAGGCATTTATGTGATGAAATGACACTAAATAACGCTTGCGATACGCTCATATTACATTTCGAACACATTGAAGATGAATTAAAAATGGAAAGTGTACTTCTAGCCAGGCGGAGATCCCGACGAAGAGCGATTAATATGGTTGGAAACGTTGCGAGCTCACTTTTTGGAATACTTGACTCCGAATACGCAGAAAATATGAGCCACACCATGGCTCAAGTAAAAGAAAATGAAAATCACTTAATCCATTTGTTAAAAATTAGACGAAATTCGATCAACTAGACAATCAAATTCAGTTAATTCAGCGTACGAAGCAACGATGAAGAGCGATACCAAAAGAAGATGTACCACACCTTTACTACATTGGCTATGCAGCTTACAATTATTGCAACGAATTTGCAGCGAATGCAATCATCAATGATGGACGTACTCACGGACGCTCATCATGGACAAATAAGCCCGCTGCTCCTTTCACCCAATCAGCTGCAACAGGAGGTTGCTAAAGTTAAAATGCACTTGCCTAGTTGGCTTGAGTTACCTGTAAATCAAGACGAATTATTAAAACTGTACACAATCATGAGTGTCAAAGGAGGACTGACAAAAAACAAGGTCGTCTTCAGCATAACTTTACCCTTAGTGAGTCATGAGCGCTTTGAGCTTTTTCATCTCATTTCAATTCCAATCTGGACCAACAACACGATGATAGCGATTGACATTTGCTCTCAGTACTTAGCGATCAACAATCACATCGACCAGTATTTTCCAATGAGCAGCTCCGAACTTAAATCCTGTATCATCATCAAAGACGGAAGTTACATGTGTTCCAAGCTTCAAGTTAGATATAACCATGGCTCCACAGTATGCAAATGCGAGCTTAACCTTTTTAATAACTTCACCCAGTCCGATTGCCACTTGCGACGAATGTCTGAAGAATTCACGTGGATTTCACTGCAGCACAGAAAACAATGGATCTACGCAACGAAAAAGGAATCACGCGCAACAGTTGTATGTGGCAGAGAAATTACACAAATCATTTTAAAAAACTCCGGGATACTTACTCTTCAACCAGAATGTATGGTCAAGCACAATTTCATGGCCATTCAAGCTCATCAACAAGTGTCCAGCACCCTTATGGCATCCTATACCAGCCTAGGAAATTTAACTGAAGTATCGCGTATTGAACAATTGAAACCAATAGTAATGGAGGCAAATCCAAATAAGTACACGCCACAAATTGCTAATCTCAGTTTGTTTCAGTCTTCATTAGCAACAGAAGAATTACTTCAAAGTAGGGGGGATATGTTCGTTCTGGATGTGCAACTTTTTTTGTATGGAAAATCTGAAAAAGACGCACATTTGAGATCTAGAAAATTTTTGTTGATTTGTATGAGAGGTCGCACATTTGAGATCTAGAAAAATTTTTTCATTTGTATGAGATGTCGCACATTTGAGATCTAGAAAATTTTTGTTGATTTGTATGAGAGGTCGCACATTTGAGATCTAGAAAATTTTTGTTCGTTTGTATGAGACGTCGCACATCTAGAAAATTTTGGTTGGTTTATATGAGATGACATACATTTAGGTCTTTGGAAATTTAGGAAGTTTGTATGAGGTGACATACATTTAGGTCTTTGGAAATTTTTGGAGGTTTATATGAGAAGGTTCACATTGAGCCTCATTGAAGAGGTGAGGGGGTGAGAAACTGTGCGGTAGGAGAGCATATATAGTTCAATATGTAAACATTGGGTTAGAGCTGGAGTTGACTTATCGCTACTGAAGTCATTGAGATGAAGATAAGGCATGATTTTTTAGCCAGAACAAGTTGAAGCTTGCCTCATTGAATGTTTTGAAAAATTAGTACATATATGTGTGAGTATGGTGTGGGTGAGAAGCTGTGCGGTAGGAGAGCATATATAGTTCAATATGTAAACATTGGGTTAGAGCTGGAGTTGACTTATCGCTACTGAAGTCATTGAGATGAAGATAAGGCATGATTTTTTAGCCAGAACAAGTTGAAGCGTGCCTCATTGGATGTTTATTCAAAAATTTTTCAAGTTCAAGTTCAGTTCAATCAGGGGGATATTTTTGGGATTGAATGTTTTGAAAAATTAGTACATATATGTGTGAGTATGGTGTGGGTGAGAAGCTGTGCGGTAGGAGAGCATATATAGTTCAATATGTAAACATTGGGTTAGAGCTGGAGTTGACTTATCGCTACTGAAGTCATTGAGATGAAGATAAGGCATGATTTTTTAGCCGAACAAGTTGAAGCGTGCCTCATTGGATGTTTATTCAAAAATTTTTCAAGTTCAAGTTCAGTTCAATCAGGGGGATATTTTTGGGATTGAATGTTTTGAAAAATTAGTACATATATGTGTGAGTATGGTGTGGGTGAGAAGCTGTGCGGTAGGAGAGCATATATAGTTCAATATGTAAACATTGGGTTAGAGCTGGAGTTGACTTATCGCTACTGAAGTCATTGAGATGAAGACAAGGCATGATTTTTTAGCCAGAACAAGTTGAAGCGTGCCTCATTGGATGTTTATTCAAAAATTTTTCAAGTTCAAGTTCAGTTCAATCGGGGGGATATTTTTGGGATTGAATGTTTTGAAAAATTAGTACATATATGTGTGAGTATGGTTTGGGTGAGAAACTGTGTGGAAGTTTGAAGAAAAGTGTGAAGGTATAAAAATAAAATTTGTTCTATTGGCGCTATCAGTCTTACAAGTGAAGTCAAACAGATATTGATATAGTAGTACCCTTGCGACGCACAAAAATACAAAAAAGGTAAGGAAAAAAAAAACAACAAATTATTTTAAATTAAATTAATAATGTCCTTTTATTTTTTGTAGATAAATATGACGGATCAAAGTCAGAGAGCTCTGAATGCTATTAAGGACTTCGAAAGACTTAATAAAAAGGAAAGTATCCCTATTAATCAGCTAGCGGAAGGGGAACAGCATCCTATTGTTAGGGCTGTGAGAGTTCAAACAAAATTTGGAAAACGAATTTTATTGGAACTTATCAAAGGAGTAATATTTTTACCGGCAATGTTCAACGATTTGAAGGAAGAAACCTTGGAGCTATTGAAAGATCAAAGTTTTTCTCTAATTCGGAGAGGGTCTATGCAAAATTATACTTTACACATTGTTGAAGGTATTCCAAACTCTCAACCACTCTTCATAGATTTTAACGTTCATGATCATTTGTTCAATGAAAACCTTTTTTACGCCCCACCTAATATAAGAACCAATGATATTGAGGAAGATAATGATAATGATTATGTTGATGATGTTATAAATGTTAAGAAAAGGAAAATATTCTAATAAATATGTAAACATTTTTTTTCAAAAATAAAAGAAAATAAATTTTGTTTTCAATTCTTAAAAGAATCTTTTATTTAATAAATGAATAGAGAAACTTATGACATAGCTGAACCATAATCTTGAACAAATTTTCTTAGAGCTAAAGAATTTTTAAGGGCGCAAGCGCAAGCTTTCTTTTTTCTTATCAACAAATTACAATGATTGTTACATGTTATATCATCTGAATCACATAGATGCTTATGTTCTTAAGCGAATAATTACAATCGATTTCTTTTATGCCAGAAATTGTGCACTCTGCCAAAAGTTCCTTTGCCCACATTGCTTTTTCTTCGCCTTTTACATTATTTGATAGCCTTTGAGGAAAATTTCATATATTTCTTCATTTCACTCAAAGTGAAGTCACCAAGTCCCAATCGAGCATATGGTAGTTGTTTTTGAGCCAAATTACTGATTTTTTCTCGGCATCGTTCAATAATTTGAAATTAAATGGTGACTTTATAAAAAATGGATATATTTTTTATCACTGAAGCAAAAAGCGACTTCCTTAAAAATGAATTGGTTATTAGTGAGTCGGAATCCTTGACAATCGAAGACAACAAATTTAGGCATTTTTCCTTTATCCGGGTTTTATTGTCGTGAACAAGTTTTTTGCTCAAAGGCTTATGATGAAATAAATAAAATGTGCTACAAATCAATGCTTTATATTAAGTGTGCTTTACAATTTCACCAGTCATCGGTTTGTATGTAATGACACGATCATGTATTAGAACACAATATGCCGAAGTGTTTGGTTTAATGTTTTCAAGAGTTTTGAACATTATACGAATATCGAGAGCACCTGTTTTAGTTTCTTCATTTTGATGCGATGTGTCAATAACAATTATTGGACATTCTTTAAACTTTTTGCAGCATAAAAGTGGGTGTGACTCAATCATGTAATAACTTTGTTGAAACCTTGCATACATTTCATATAAGAGAGCATATCGATTACGAGACAAATTTAAATTAAGGTCATCGTATGGATATGAAACAGAGTTTAAATGTACTTTTAAATCGGTTAAGCTACAGTTTGTAAACTTTTCTCCATTCTCGAAAGCGATAAGAATAAAACGAGGACGCTCACTTTGTGTTCCTACTTTTATGTTCCATGTATGATTTGTACTTTGAGGTAGCTCTGGATAAAAGTAACATTCCCAACTACGAAATGATATAGGTAGAGGAATATCCTCTTTAATAGTTGTATAGATTTTCAATTTGGCTGCATCGGATAATTGAATTTGGGGAACCTTCCAAGCAACATTTAAGAGCTTTAAGTTAATGTTATCCTTTTCACTCTCTTCCGTACTATAGACAGACTTATCATTTGATCTAGAACGTAGCAATATAAGCTCATGTTTTGAATTTATCATAATTTTATCAAAGTCTTCGGCAAAGCCCATCAACATTTTTAGTGGTACGCAAAAATTGAAATAGCCATTATTTATAGCTGGTTTAATATTTTCTTCCGGAGACCAACCGGCATTTTCCAACATTGTACTTGTATTTTTGTTTAAGGATACAAGATTTTTTAAAGTAGAAGTTTGACCCAAGTACCGTGTGCGATCAATTTCCACACCATTCATTTCATAACGTATTTCCTCAAATAGATATGCAATACAATTATTTCGAAATTTAACTCCTTTGGGTTCTGCATTTTCGGAACCAATTGAAACAACCCCCTCAATGTACAGTAAGCTTTCATGAGGTAGAACGTAGAGATCTTGATTTTGAATTGCTATCCGTATCTCATCATTGTTGTTAAAGGATTGCAAATATGGTTGATATGTGTGAAATTCTTTCTTCGTAATAGACTCATCGAAGACGGGTTGTTCTCCAACTCTCAAGATATTATTCATTTCTTTTTAATGTAAGTAAATCCCAATGATTGTAAAAAGTTTCTATTTTTAATACTTAATGGCTTTTTTATAAGAAATTTTTCTTTGCTTATTCTTGATGCGTTATGTACAAGAGATGAAGATAAACTGATAGAAGAACCATCGTTCACACCATTTTTATTAAATATAATCATAGCTGATGCTAATTATTCAACAGGTTTCAAGTGGAGTCTTAATGTAATTGTTTCTCCTTGAAAATTTAATAATACACCGTTTTCGTTAACAAGTCTAACTGCAATTGAACCTATCTCTTTGACGATCACAGGCAAATAGATAACATTATTTGGAATTATGTCTATTTTATATCCCGGTTCAACATTTATAGAGAATTCATGTAAGGTGTGTGCCAAGGTACTGTTAACATATGAACCGCCCACAATGTTGCACTCAATACGTACAACATTGTTTTGGGTAATCATTAAACTTGTATCCGATATATGTGTTTCATCAGGTTTAAGTTGACTCTTTGAAAATCCCAAAAGCGATCCAATGCTTCTCTCTCTATCAAAATAAATTATATCTTTTTCAGAGAAGATTTCAGCTTTTAATGTATTATTATTGGCCTTTATACTTAATGTAGCACCAGCTGCTGCTGCTTCTTGATTTTCGTATGCGTCTAAAATATATTTCACAATATCATCGAACTCATATGACCCGATAGGAAGCTCGATTACATGCTTGCCAATGTGAAAAAGGTTATTTTTTTCATCAATATTCGGTATTGAGTAATATGTATGAAAATCAATCAGTCCACAAACATATTCCTTTTTAAGCTCTATGGGAGGAAAATAATTTGCTGTAAGAATTGAGGAATTTCCAGTCAAAGTCAATGTTCTAGACATCTTGAGGGGTTGAGATAGTAAAGTAAACTGAATCAATCAAAGAAATAAAACTTCTTTTTATAAAATTTTTTCATAGTATATCATATTTATTTATCCAAGAGTTGTGACTATCGGAAAACCCCAACCATTTTACATACACTTTATCACCCCGCTTCTTTATAACTTTCTCAACTAAATACATGTGAGGAAAACGTGATTTTTGCAATTCTTGTGTATAGAAAGCACCCTTAATTACATTTCCCTGATAGTCTTCTAGAATATAAGTACATGGATTGGTATTTTGAATCTTATTTATCTTGAAGATTTCCGTTGTCCAATTGGGTGTGTAACCTTTCTCAAAAACATGTTTATATTTGCTTATTCGAACGTAATCGTTTACATGAAATTTGGGCTTATTATAGACTTTCAGACGGTTGTAAATCGTTTTTAGAATTGTTGCTGCATTTAAAGAATTCACTTTATCGGGTGCAATTTTTATTGTTCTGTGCACTTTTCCATTGTACTCTTTAGTCAAGTTTTGATATTCATCAATCCATTTGTAAGAACCGCGATTACTGAAGCCCTTCCACATCATATTTTTCAAAGTGCGATTAAATCGTTCAACTATCGAGGCTTTCATTACACTATAGGTAGAGTAGTGATTTATTTTGTTTTGTTTCATTAAAAGTTGAAACTCTTTATTGAAGAATTCCTTCCCATCATCTGTTTGCAAATTTTTAGGTTTTCGACCGCATTCAAATACACTTTTCATTGCTTTGGTAACATCAGGAGCTGTTTTCGACTTTATCGCAACGGTCCAGGCATATTTGGAGAAAGTGTCAATGATTGTGAGTAGGTAGCGATAACCTTTGTTGAATGTAGAGTAATTACCCATTTCCACTAAATCAGCTTGCCAAAGATCATCAATATCTTTGGTTATAACAGCTCTTCGTTTAAAATTTCGTCGTGCCTGTCGATGGAGCTCCTCAACTATTTGATATCGACTCATCTTGAAGATGGTATTGTGTGGTTTTGGTTTGGTTTTTGAATAATGTTTTGATTAGAAATCATTGAAAACAAAACATTTTCCGTACCTTCTAAACGCTTCTCAACATATTCCATATACACCTTAAACCTCTCATCAATATCGCGTTCAATAGATTTAATTTTTTCATAAACGGTTTCAATTTCTTTATTACGGTGACTTTCATAAGCTTTAATTGAATCCTGAAATTCAGTTCGATACGCATCAAGACTTAGAATTACAAAATTTTGTCGTTGCAGCGTCGCCCTTTACTATTGGATCTTTAAGATTTCTGATGCGTTTAAAATGAGCGTTGAAGCTGTGATCTCTGCTAGCGCTTAGAGTCAATTCCGTATTAAAACTTTTTGACTTGGATGTATTGTTATTATATCGACCGAATTTGTCCACGCTCATCTTTTTATTTTTCGTCGAGTTTTCATTCAATTATGTCAGCTTCTTTAAGCTCTTCAATAATTGAAATAATTTCGTTGTTATGATTATTATGTCCTGCAGATTGTGATGCTATGAGTAGTCGTAAACGATTAACCAATTCATTTGGGTCATCCCAATATATATAGTTGATTGGATTCAAATTTAAATTCATTAAACCAAATCCTTCTTTCTTCACATCTAAGTTTGAGTTTGACCCTTTACTCTCCACATCTTTGATTAAAAATTGAATAATGTTTAGATACTTGGGTCCTTTGTTTCCATTGACTTGACCACGAGATGTATAGCCACGTCTATAGGCATTAGTTTTCAATAGAATTTTCTTATACAATTTTAAATCCGGTTCAGTATATTCGATAGGATTTTTTGTGAACATTAACTGAAAAAGTCCTGGTGTCATTGTAAATGTTTCGTCACCAATTTGAACTTGATTAGAACTTTTGAATGATATTTTTGAGTCTCCAAACATCAATTGCTTTTCCGAATTGTAATTCAATCCAAATATTCTATCTAGACTGTTTTGCTTTTCTAGTAGATCAAAATTCGGTTCATTTAACAAATTACTGACTTCTCCTTCTTCTTCTTCCATGGCTTTAATAGTGTTTGATTTATTATCATCATCATCAACGTCATCATCATTGCTATAAAATTGATCATTGCTTTCTTCATCATCATCATAATCTTGAACAGAATCAACACTATTAGACCTTTTTGGTGTACTAGTTTCAATCTTTGGTAGTTTATTAATTTTTTTCCTCCTATCTTTTTTCATCGGTCTTTTGAATAAATTTTTTTTGTTGAAAGTTGAAATATTTGCTTTAGAGTTTTTAGCCAAATCATTTACTATTTCATTTTTAACTTTAGTTTCTGTAAGCAAATCCTTAATTGGAGCTGTGATTGGTAGAAAAGTTTTTTCCAGACTTTCTGCTGCGCTTAAATCATTAATTTTAATGGCTTTGAACTTATCCCTCAAAACTTTTCTCGTCTGAATAATTTTGGAAAACAATTCATCATCCATGACTTTGTTGTTGCTACTGATAACGCTCTCAATGAACTGTTTGCATTAATGGTTAAATTATTAATGAGATCATTTAAGTCTCCATGACATCTTTTATATTATAAATTTTCCTCAATTTAATTGCCACCTTCCGTGGCGTAGTGGTTAGGAGTATGTCGTTGTCATACATCTATAGGCTCAAAGCGAGATGTTTAACTCTCGACACAGGTAGAAACTTTAGAAAATCCTATTTATTCTCTTCCTCTCTCTTTCACTGTAACTTCTACATTGCAATTAATCGGGAAATAAGTGATAAAATATAACTCTCTATCTCTCTCTCTCTCTCTCTCTCTCTCTCTCTCTCTCGAATAGAGAAAAGAAAAAAATAAAATTGTATACAGTTTATAAAAATATATTTTATTAGTTTTCAATCGGGTACAGTAGTTTGCAGTTGTAATAATGCATTGACCATATGTAAAACTGTATATATGTCGTTTGGAAAAACATTTTGGCTACTGCATCGTGGATATACTATTGCTTTAAGGCGTAGAATAAGTCGTGATATTTGCAATATTGCATTCAACTCATCTTGATGAATAGTATGATTGTTGGTATGACGTAAGCATATTAATCGACAATTAGGCGACCAGCGTATATGTTCTGCTAGAGGATCATCATTTATGTTCCATTTACAAATTTCCACTGTACAAAAGTAACATTTTGCAATATCTTCACTACCAGTGTAAAACATTCCAAATTGTGCAAGCCTTCTTGTATCCATCCATCCCAAAGGCCAATTTTCGAAAGTTTTTAGGCGCTCGCTCTCATAGCACATTCGATCGGTCATATCCAAAGGTTCAACATTCTTTACACTCTGGATTGATGGTGGCCAAAACGAGTCTGTTCCTCGATGAACAGGTCTGTTTATTGTTGTTGCTGTTGAACAGATCTGCTTATTGAACAGGTCTGTTCCATAATGAACAGGGCTGTTTGCTGTCGATGAAGAAGAAGAAGAAGGATGACTATTGAACTGATCAGATTGTTGCTTGACTCCAAACATTGTTGTTGAACTGCTTGATCTGTTTTTGAAACTGAACATTTTGTTGTGCATACACTTTGCTTTTATAGATGAATAAATATGTTGAACCCTTTTCTAAATCGTCCACTTTTTAATGAATCATCTTTGCTAATGACGAGAAACCCATATTTATCCTTCCAACATTCAAAACAAATTTTAAAAAAATTTTGAAATGACATATCAGTACCAACATGATCATTATAAATATGTCTTATGTTCGTTTCATCTTGTTTAAACATGATAATTAAGTTTGCATTGTCACGAATCAGATGTTTTGGTATTCGAGTATAAGTTTGGCATAGATAAAAGCTATCAATATTATTGTGCCGACCCATACAGAAATAATTTCGTATATTGTTCTGTTTTTCACATGCAACATCATCGAAGATAAAAATAGAATCTGATTTTGCTTTTTATGGAGCTAGAACTTCTTCATTATCTGAGAAGGTGTAAAAGCCCATTCCTTTTATTGGTTTTATAAGTTGTTGAAGATATTGATATTTCGGTTGATGCAATGACTTTGAATATAAGTATACATTTTTAAATCTAAGACCATTGGGGCTTTCAATAAGACTCAGCATAATGTTGGTTTTTCCACAATTCGATGGTCCGACAATTAGTGCACGTATTGTGTTTTGGTAGCAATGAACTATGACGTATTTGTGATAATTTATCATTTGAAATCGTTTTTAGGTCTAAATTTTTCACCGAAATATTCATTTGTTGTCTTATGAAACGCATTTTACTCTTTTAACTAACAACAATGATATAAAAGCGATTCCTTTTATACTTTTTTGTTCAGAACGCTTTTGACCGTTGATTTGTGTGCTATACAAACAAACAAAAATTTATAAATGCTTGTTAGCAGCAAAAAACTATTTAGTCGTAAACGTAAAGCCGTTGGAAAAGGATTAATAAATAACCTTATTAACAAACTGCCAATTGAACTTCATTTACCAGGCTATCAGTTTTGTGGACCGGGAACTAAACTCGAAAAACGTTTAGTAAAAGGAGACAAGGGTATAAATCTTTTGGATTCTGCATGTAGAGAACACGATATTGCCTACTCTAAATTCAAAGACTTACCTAATCGCCGCATTGCCGATAAGATTTTAGTTGAGAGAGCTTGGGAGAGAGTAAAAGCTCCAGATTCGAGTGTCGCAGAAAAAGCAAACGCTTGGTTTGTCACAAACACAATGAAAGCCAAACTGAAGATAGGTGGTAGTCTTCGAAAAAACAATAATCGAAAACTAAAGACTGTGAAGAACAAAAAGAAGAAATTCTGTACTAAAATTTTCACTACTGCAATAAAAAATGCTACAAAAGTTTTAAAAAATGCAAAACCAATTGATATGAATGATGCTATTCAAATTGCTGAGAAATCTTTATCATCTACTCTTAAGAGGAAAAATCGTAAAGTTCTACCTCGTATAATCCCTGTACCAAAAGTGGGTGGATTTTTACCATTAATACCAATTTTAGCGGGTATTGCAAAACTTGGAGGAATAGTATCTGGAGGCATGTCGATTGCAAATATGATAATAAATATAATATCTGCAAAGGATAAAAAGCCCAAGGAACCTGTTGCCATTGGAAATGGGCTTTATTTAAAACCCTATAGAAATGGATATGGTTTCTATCTTCGTCCTTATTCAAAAAACTAATTAGCACTCTACCCAAAAGAGCCCTAACCGAGGTCGACCTAAGATCTTGAAATCTACTTGAAATCTTTCAGAGGAGTTTTTATGCGAAATACTTTACCAAGACGTCCTCATAAGATTGAATGTGGAATAATTAATCTGGATTCATCAGATGGAGATGGTACTCATTGGGTAGCATATTTTAAAAATAATACTGTTAAGGAATATTTTGATAGTTTTGGTAACCTTCCACCACCGAAAGAAGTTGTCAAATATCTCGGTGCAAATAATTTAAGATACAACTATAAACAACATCAGCAATACAATTCATATAACTGTGGTCATTTGTGTTTAAAGTTTCTGTATTCACAATCATGCAACAATTAAATAAAATATCAATTTTAAATACATAAAAAGTTTCTTTTATTTATAATTTGATAATATCTGATAATTATAAACCATTACATATATTCCATTTATTCAATATCTTTAGCAATACTCATGAGTTCGTCATCATTTACAGCAATCTTATAGTGTCCCCAAGCATAAGTATTTTTTTTATCCTCTTTAACAAATCTCTTATCATCATTGTTACTTAAAACTAATTTCGTAAATAATTGTGTATAAATTTTATGAAATTTTGATTTAAAAAAATACATATCGCGAACATAATATTTATCTTCTAATAAACATAATTTATAATCATTAATACTCAATTTATTGAGTACGCATCTTTTAACACCTTTCGACTTTTTTATTTCTTTCGTATCTGTTATATCTAAGGAATACATTTTGGGACGTAGACCCACAAATTCTCTAATTATTTTTCCATTAGCTTCGTCTTTCATCATTCCTAATATTTTTTTATTTTTTAAAGGTAAATTATATGGATTTTTGGGAGGATATTCGGACGTATCAAAACGCAAATCAATATCGTTGGATATATCTGAATAAAACACTCTTTTTTATTTAGTATATGAAAAAATTTCTTACGGAGGTAAGTTGATTTTGTGAAACTTAATTAATCTAAATATTCACCTATAAAGCTTCTGAATCTATTTCAAATATATTAAAACTTTCAATGTCTTCTACCCATTCAAATTCTCCAGTAGTGATAGGTACTGAGACATTGCCCAACCATACAAGTTGTTCGCATCTAAGTATACAATATATTCAGATGGTTTGGTGGAATCAAAATCAGGCATATATTTGTTGTTGGCTTTAGAATGTCGTTTTGAACATTGGACAATACCACCTCTGATTCCTTTTTTAACGAAATCATACATACTTATATCTGTAAATAGTTCGAGTTCTATTTTTGTTGATTTCAACATTGCATCCCAAGATAAGCCCGGAATAGTTATGTATTGACAAGGATCCAAATCATAGATACTTTTACATATTTTTCGAAAATTTTCTAAGATATCGGTTAGGAGAAATACATCTGTTTTTAAATAGAGAATCATGTAGTCTTTCAATGATTGACAATTTAATGTATTCCATACATTTACAGCATGACTATAGTCCTCAATAGAACACTCACTATTATTTAGTATATTGAAAAATTTCTCACGGGTAGGTAGTTGATTTTCTTCAAGACGTTCAATTGAATCTAAATATTCATAGGGAAAGACACCCTTTCTTTTAAGTAAAGAAAACTGTTCAGTGTTGGGATACATTGATCTGAGTACGTGAAAATCTTCAGATCGCAAGTTTTGAGCTAAGCTTTCTAAGCTTGCTGTCATGAATCTATAGGAATCTACAAAACGAATTTCCATGCGTTCATTCTTGAGATTATCCCCCATTGGAATGTATTTCGATAGTGAAATGTAAAGCTCTTTATTGAGTGGAATTACTCTTATGTCTCCGGGAATGGAAGTGAGTTCTTTTACAAATAAATGACAGTCGTAGGCGGAAAAATTATGAAAGAAAACTGGAATAAATTTCGATATCTGATATTTCAAATTACATTCTGAATGAGCTGCTCCACGAAAATCTCCAGTAAAATGACAGTGATCTGCAACTCGATCATTAATAAGATCTTCATTACAGATATGACATACTGACTCTCCGCTAAGTTTTTCATTTGTTCTTTTGTAAGAGAATTCATTGGTTTACAACACACTTAAATAGTTGCTATAAAGAAATTTACAATCATTTACTATTTTCTTTATAAACACTTCAACACAATCCTCTCCCGTATATATCCTAAACTTATCCAAACTTTCATCAAATTTAGATTTAATAAAATAAGCGAATGCCATTGGCTTATGATGCTTAGTGCTTACAACTTTCTTCGAATCTTTAATATTTATATTTTCCAAAATGCACTCAAAATCGGCGTAAATAACAAAAGGTACATCTAGTTGCTTTTTTTCAGCACGAAACTTTAAAATTTTATTGTCCTCGTCTGGCAGCTTTGTTACGACATGATTACATACCAATTTATGAGCTTCCAATCGTTCCTTGGATAAGGTGTATTGAAGACAGCCATGACAGAGATGTTTCATTCTGTGATTTGCAGAAAGTTGAGAGCTGATTAATCTACAAAAATAAAATTAAAAGAAAAAAAAAAATAATAATAATAATAATAAAAATAGTAAAAAATTAAATTAATAAAGATAAATATTTTGGGTTACCAACCTTGAAATATTTTTAATCCATATATAATGCGTTTGATTGTTTTCCTTCTCAAAAAACAATAGATTTATATGCTTCTGTTGTTCTCCTCTGGTACAATAATACGGTCCAACAATCGCTTTACTCTCCTCATTCAATCCAAAAACATTTATACTTATTTCTGGATTATTCTCCTCAAAAATTTTAATTTGATTCAATGTCAATGGAAATGATAAGTTGGAGAAATTAAGCAAAGTTCCATCTGGGGTAGTAATGTGATCCAATTTTATATTTAGCTTATAATTTGAGCATTTTTCCAGATTTCGACCTGTGTGAAAGGACGATATCACTGCCCATTTGAAGCAGTTCTCATCTTTATTTTTAACATTTATACAAGCATGTTTTTTCTGAATCCATAATGGAAGCACTATATGACCAGATCCTCTCATGGGTCTATATTGGTTAATGTTCACTTCCAAGTGAACAATTCGTAAAAGAGACCATCCACTATCCCTTTCTTGAAAAACATTCATTTTTTCCAAAATATCTTTGCATTTCTTGGAAAAGTCCTCATTTATATCTGATGACTCCGTTAATATAGTCATTTTAGTTGAGAAAGATTTTATCATTATTTTTGTTTCTTCCTCATTTTGCTTGATTAGCAAATATTCGCAAAATAGTTCTATGTTAGATTTTATCGATGTATGCTTTAGAATTAGGTTGCTCAATGCGTCCAGAACTTCTGTTTTTGCAGCTGCGAAGAACTGTTCTGGAATGAGTATACTTTCATCCTTATTCACATAAACTAGAGTTTCCATTTTTTCGTTAAAAGCATGATTTATCCTCTTGAGGTTTTCACTAAAGTCAACCATGCTATTCTTTTTATGTTGATTGGTTCGCAGATAATAAGACCAATCTGTTATAATAACATCTACTTCACATGCTTCACATTTCTTCGTGACAAGGTTTTCATCAGACATGTTTTGATCTTGGATTTGAAATTCCGTACCATGAAGTGTCTCATAATGACTTTTTATAGCAAAACGGTTTTTAAATCTAATACCGCAATATTCGCACAGAATATCAGAATCGTTTTGGTCTTGGTTTGGAAATTCCATACTATGAGTTGTCTCACAATGTCGTTTGAGAGTAAAATGATTCTTTAAAATAACACCGCAATATTCGCATAAAAAATTGTTCTTTAAATGCATTGCCCTTTTATGGCGTTTCATACCCGTTTCCGAAGAAAACTCCTTTAAACAAATTTCGCAAGTCTTATTCATTTTGATTGTTAATTTTTATATTCTAGAAACAAAAAAGCAAAATATATTAAATTCAACCCTACGTTCCCAGTAGGAATGAAAGGAATAAATATACATATAAAATATATTACATTAAATAAAAATATTAAATGCTACGTGCACACTTCAGAAAAGGATGCAAAGGGTCACATACCTGGGGGTTTGACGGCGGAATTGTCTGCGATCGTCTTTGAGTGTAAACTTTGATGATGGACGTTAGTCTCTATCAATACGAGGATCACGATATGGATTGGACAAGTCCACGGCGATTTTATACACTTAAAGATGACACTACTTTCGAAACCGACGCTCACGATCGATTTTTTTATAAATTTAAACTGAACTGTTTGATTTCACTTTAAAGAATGGCAACATCAAAGGAGAAAATCTGATTTTATGCACACTTCACTTGTAAGACTGATAGCGCCAATAGAACAAATTTTATATTTATACCTTCACACTTTTCTTCAAACTTCCACACAGTTTCTCACCCAAACCATACTCACACATATATGTACTAATTTTTCAAAACATTCAATCCCAAAAATATCCCCCCGATTGAACTGAACTTGAACTTGAAAAATTTTTGAATAAACATCCAATGAGGCACGCTTCAACTTGTTCTGGCTAAAAAATCATGCCTTATCTTCATCTCAATGACTTCAGTAGCGATAAGTCCACTCCAGCTCTAACCCAATGTTTACATATTGAACTATATATGCTCTCCTACCGCACAGCTTCTCACCCACACCATACTCACACATATATGTACTAATTTTTCAAAACATTCAATGAGGCAAGCTTCAACTTGTTCTGGCTAAAAAATCATGCCTTATCTTCATCTCAATGACTACAGTAGCGATAAGTCAACTCCAGCTCTAACCCAATGTTTACATATTGAACTATATATGCTCTCCTACCGCACAGTTTCTCACCCCCTCACCTCTTCAATGAGGCTCAATGTGAACCTTCTCATATAAACCTCCAAAAATTTCCAAAGACCTAAATGTATGTCACCTCATACAAACTTCCTAAATTTCCAAAGACCTAAATGTATGTCATCTCATATAAACCAACCAAAATTTTCTAGATGTGCGACGTCTCATACAAACGAACAAAAATTTTCTAGATCTCAAATGTGCGACCTCTCATACAAATCAACAAAAATTTTCTAGATCTCAAATGTGCGACATCTCATACAAATGAAAAAATTTTTCTAGATCTCAAATGTGCGACCTCTCATACAAATCAACAAAAATTTTCTAGATCTCAAATGTGCGTCTTTTTCAGATTTTCCATACAAAAAAAGTTGCACATCCAGAACGAACATATCCCCCCTACTCTTCAACTACCAAATAAAAGGGAAAATCAGAATTATCACCACATCGCAGTTGGTTACACTGCACTATTTGAAGCTCTACTTATCTTGATGTATCTCAAGTGCAAAAGAAAACAAAATTTTCTTCCAACTCCAGGTCTAAACCGAATCAAACACCAAACGCAGTTCTAAACAAACCTGACTATTCATTTGTTTGAGATCAACATCTGATAAGCGATCAATGCAATATATTTCGATCTCACTGGTTGCATTAAAGGTGATAAGGCTATTTTTATCAAATGAGAAATCTCAGACCAAATTGCTTAGGTTAAAATCACCAGTCACACGCAAATGATCATCAGCTCTCTTATTATTTGCTACAAAGTGAATATTGTCAATATGAGCTTTATATAGCTCTAAAGAGCTGTTTGGAGGAATGTACGAGGCAAAAAGGAGGAGAGAACCCCTCTCGCCATGTATTGCAATACAAAGTTGATCCAATATAGAGTCGTTATTTTGGAGCAACCAGTTTTAGCGTAGTCCCGATCTTTACGGAAGATATGATAGATATTAAAATCAAAAAATTCTTCATTGAAAAAGCTTTCATTTAACCAAGTTTCGGTTATAACTATAACATCAAATTCAGAATGGGCTGACAAATTATAAATTGAGTTACTTTTAGTGCGCATACCAGCTACATTTTGATAGAATATATTTAATGTGCTTGATATATTATTTTTCCTACCGACAACATATTTATTTGTAGAACATGGCATCGAAGATGAATTAAGAGTAATAGAACAATGTTGATTAACACTACTATCTGCTAAGAGATTACTTGCTGCTCTATTTGTTTTTGAAAAAAAACGAAAAACGCGGACTCTTACATTAGCAGGCCACATCGACGAAACTAAGAGCTCATTGTAAGCAGAAACGTCTACTCCCAACTCAAAATTCACTCTCTTGATAGACTCACTCAAAGTGCCTTTTTTAATTAGCTTATAGCACGCCAGCAACGAGCGATCGATGTTTGTATGTTTAACCACATACTCCACAATATCATCTTCAGTGACGGAGGGCAAAAATGATGACAAGTGCAGCCATTTCTTCCGAGCTACAACACCGAGCTCAGAGCTAACATTAGTTCCAACAACAACAGCACGACTTTTCTTTCTCTCAGCTACCCGTGACCACTGAGGTGTAGTGTTGTTGTCCACAAAGGCATTAACAGCAGAAGCCGAAACCGAACTCTCTGTAATAGCATCAACATTCGTCAAATTGTTATTAGTGGATTCTGAGGCAGCCGGAGACTGAGCATCTAATGTTTCATTAGTCTCACTGTTAGCAATTTTAGAGAGAGATGAGCTTTTAAGTCGAGAAGAACTTGCAGTAATCGTGGGAGTTGATGGATTTAAGCGAGAGACAGAGCCGATACTGGGCCGACGACTCAATACTGCACTACTTTGCTCTTTGGTGAGCGAAGCCGAAGACGGAACTATAGTTTTAGCAAGACGAGTCGAGTTATTGACCTTAGCTTTAGAGCGAGTTACTATAGCATTGTTGTTTACAGTCTGTCGGAAGTTCGCTGAAGCAGCTGTCTTAGGTGATTTAGAAACCGAAGTATTAGCAGCCAACAACAGTTGACCATTTGATGATGCACTATGCTCATAATGGAAACCTAATTTTCCACACAATTGAGAGAACTTTTGATTGAGGGTTTGAAGCTCGACAGCTAAAGTTGAAATCGAAGCAGCAGAGTCAGAATTTAGGCAATTATTGCAATTGAACACAATATTACGATTATTTTTCAAAATATCAAACAAAGTATCATTTATGTCAGCACATGACGAATGAAATAAGTTTTTACAACTTTTGCACTTTAAATTGCCGTTGGCGCGTTTACAGAGAAAGCACAGCGAAGACATTGCGCGTGCGACTTTGACCGATGTCTGAACTGAACTGTATTTCCGTTCTCTTTACTTTTGGTCTGCGACACGAGGAATAGTAAAATTAAAGCGATCGTTCCGCATCTTATCAAATAATTTTAAAACTACTTTGTATCGTTTCTCACTAAAATATATATATTTATTATAACTATAAATATAAAGTAAATGTATATAATAAATTTCGCTTAATTATGAGTATAAAAACCTTCCTTAAAGACTGATTTAATCAGCTAAAAATAATTTTAAAAAACTTAAAGAAATGGAAACTTATAAATTTAAATTCTCAATAACTTGTGATCACGGAAAAACAAATCAAAAACTTTTACGAATTGAGAAAATTAAAAAAAAATAATATTTGAGAATTGACAATTTGTTAAAATCAGGTACTGAACATAATCATTAATATCAATTTCTATTTCTTTCATTTTGCTCAAAGTGAGATTTTTATTTAAGACTCCAAAAATAATCATAACATTCAGATTTATATATTTTCTTTCGAAAATAAGACTCAAATTTCGGTTTATATTTTTTCGCTTAAAAATATAAATCAATTTCTGATTATTATTTCGATCAAAAATAAAACTTAAATATTGAGTTTTATATTTTCACTTGAAAATAAAAATCACTATCTGATTTATATTTTTTCGCTCGAAAATAAAACTTAAATTTCGATTTTTATCTTTTACATCACAGCATAATACTCAAAATTTAATTTGAATCTTTTTCGCACAGAAGTAAAAATCAATTTGATCAGTGTTCCTTATTAAATTTAAACAAAAAGAATTATTGGGATGGCTTTATTATATCTTATATATGAAATATAAAATGTACCTTGGTGTTCAATGTTAAAATACATAAGTATGAGCTTCATATTGAATTTTTAAATTATTTTTACCAGGGACGTGAACGAACCGGGTTTGACACGAACCGGTTTTGAACCGGAAAACCGCTTTTATTATTATTATTATTTAAATCCTAGCACTAAAGACATAAAAGTCTTATTTACTATTAGTGCTAGTCACGATTGCATTATCTGCTTGACGAACCGAACCATTAACCGAACCGAAGTTTTTCACAAATGATTGAAGCGAACCGAAAACCGAACTCCTTTTTGTAAAGGTTCAGGGGTTCGATTTTAAAAATTTTGAATAGAAAAATTTTGTACACCTTATAGTTTGGAGAACAATGGCAACCTATCTCGTACGCGGCCTTTACACCTTCACGTTTGCTTGCAGTGATGCTTGCCGTGAAGAAAAAATGTTGAACCTTGCGTTTAACGTTTTGCATATTGCCTGATTGTTGTACTTATAATTTTCGTGCGGTTGATTAAATCATTTCAGAGATTTTATTATGTGGGTTTATTTTTCAAAACGATTTCTTAAAATAAGTGCCAAGTTTTTCGTACATATTTTTATCAATCTCTTCACTTTTTAACCCTTGTTAGCATAAATATTGGTAAGATAATATCGTACCTTTAACAAAAAAGGACATAAGCTCAAGTAAATTTCAGACTGTTACTCAATAAATTGAACTCAAAAATGCATCTTTTTGTTAGTTCCCAAACCGATGAACCGAACCAAAACCCCGGTTCAAAGAAGTAGAAAACAGGTCTATGGTTTGTTTGGAATATAAACAACGATTTAAGTAACTTACCAGGATAGCAAGCTTCGCTTAGGAAATTATAGTTTTTTTTCCCGACCTTCCGTTGATTTTAGTGTATGCCCGACGCCATATACGTCGAAATATTTCAATGTTATCTTCAAACGAAACAAATGAGGCCGTGATTTTTATTTAAGAAATTTCTATGATTTCGATAACCGTAATTCTAATTGTAGAATTTGCCAAAATGCGTTTAGTGGATCCTATTTATGTAATTTGAGAAGACATTTGCAAGAAAAACACGCTGAGCAATACAACGAACACGTTCAGCAAAGCATTTCGCAAAACGATGAAACAGAAAATAAGTAGCAAAAACTCAAAATAGTAATGAGCAAAACCGAAGTTAAAGATGCGTGCATTGCACTGGTGACCACGGAAAAATTTCCGTTTTAAAATTTTGACTCTGCGCCATTTAAGTTGTTCACGGGCCAAATATTTTCGGGACTAACCATGCCTCCAATAAACTCAAGAAATATTCATGAGCTAATCGCTGAAAAATATGCTGAGGTCAATGAAAATATCAAGAAAAAGTTGACTGGAAAAATGTTGAGTTTCAAAATTGACACAGCAACACGCCTTGACAGGGGAATTTTAGGAATCAATGTGCAATTCATTGAAAGTAAAGTTGTACAAGTTATTACTATTGGCATGGTGGAGCTGATACGACGACACACTGCAGAGAATATAAAACAAGATATTGATAACATATTGAACGACTTCAATATTGATGCACATCAAATGAATACCTGCACAACAGACAATGGTCGGAATATGATAAAAGCAGTTGAGCTGTTGTCCATATCGAGCGAAGAAAATGAAAGCGAAATCGATGAAAATATCTTGACTGCCGATTTTAATGTAAAGAATAAAAAATCTGTAAGGTGTGCAGCACATAGTTTTCAGCTTGTAGTGAAGATTTTTTGCCAGAAACAAATGAAAATGTTGTAATTGAACGTGCCCGAAAACTAGCAAAACTTTTAAGAACGCCGTCTTTCAAGTAAATTGTCTATAACTAGTTTTCAAAATGTATGGCTAAAAACTTTTTTGTAGATACACCTTATCAGCTCATAGGCTTAATAGGCCCTAAATGGACACTCAGATTCGGTGGAGCTCAACACATGAAATGCTAAAAGGTTTATTGTCACTAAAAGATTTTTGCGCAGAAAACTTAGAGAAAAGCAATAACCTTCAGCCAAACGAGTGGACCGAAATCAAAACAATGGTTAATGCTTTCGAATCAGTTAGCAATGCGACAAAAAAGCTCAGGCGAAACAATTAATGCTTGGCGATTTTTATTTAACTTGGCTTGAGCTTAAGCTTTCGGTGGCAGCAAGTCAAGACCAATATAGCTTGACTTTGAAAAACCATATTGAAAACCGCGAAAAAACTTGCTCGAAACCCCATTTGTTCTTGGAGCTATGTACTTGGATCCTCGGTTGCGAAGAGTTCTAAATCAGGATCCAATTAAGCTAATGAATGCAAAGACGCACTTGAGGTGTTTAATGCGCCAAGTTTTGGCATTGAAAAAACAGTAATATGGCATTCAGACCGCATCTAAATCCCGGGATTTCGGCACTTTTGAGGATTTCAGCCGATATCTAGTCGAAATCCAGCGGATTTCCCATACAAATGAATGTCAAACGAAATCCGCTCAGAAATTGGATTTCAACGAAATCCCGAGAGAAATCCGGAACAAACTGAATGCAACTCTGTGTTTTTCGATATGTATCGAAGAAATGCTGCAACACAACTGTCAAATTCTGGAAAAACCAAAGTAAACAAACAGGCAATGCTGCCACACGCGAACGAAAAATTCCCTACAAACTAAAAAAAAATCCCCACGATTCTTTACGTTTTTCCCTACCACAAATAACGTTATATTTTTTTAAAAATAATATGCCTTTTGCATACAAAAATATATGAGTAACCATGAATATGGTAGGCTAATATTTTTGAAAATCTTTCAGGGTAGTCTGGAACTCCGATTCGTACTAAAAGCATTTGAAATTTTGTTTGTTTTTTTTTTTTTTTTTTTCTAAATAATATGTTTCTTTAAAAAAATACGTTTTTTTGTTGTGGTTCAAGTAAAAATGACTTCATTAAAAATATGAATAGGCCTTATCTTGCAGCGGTAAATAAAGCAGTTTTCAATTTATTCAAAAAAGCCTATACAAATACTATTTCAATTTTCAAATTTGTAGACTATCGACGCTTAACGATAGCTTCTACCGAACTTTTCCACATAAACACAGTTTGGCATAGTTTTTATTTTGTCTTTTTAATTTTATGACAACCAAGTTTATACATTTGCCGATTTTAAGAAATCTGTACTTTTGTCCCTACAAGTAATTTTTGTTTAAAAAACTCCCTTAAAATGTTTAAGGAAATTTCCCTACAATTGGCAGCACTACAAACAGATGAATGGCTGTCAAACCAAATCCTCTCAATGGCGATATTGTCGTGTGAACGCTTGGATTTCGATATGGATTTCACGAAATCCAAGAGCCGAAATCCCGGGATTTCGGTGCTCGTCTGAATGGCATATAACGTAGCTCATAATGTATTTCTGTTAAAGCAGTATTAATTTCCATTTTTTGTAGAATAAAGAAGAACCTGATGAAGCAGCTAAATCATCTTCGGACACATTGGAAACCTCAAAAAACGGAACAGTTGTAGAATCTTTTGATATTCAGAGCAATCCGAAGTCTCTTCTTGAAGAATTTTTGGATAATATTGAAGAATCGAACTCAAAAGAGAGCTCCTGCGATTTCGACCAAGACTATGAGCTTCAGAAGGCTTTAGAGGAAATTGAAAATTATACGCCAAAGCCACTAAGCATTGAGAATAAGTTGATGGACTATTGGGAAAACAATAAATTTCCATATCTGTACTTATGGGGACTGGCTCAAATTGTTCATGCCGTTCCCGCTTCCCAAGTTAGTGTGGAACGAGCTTTTTCGGCATTAAAACTAGTTTTGAGCGATCTGCGAGCAAATATGACACCAAAAGTATTGCACGAAATCATGTGCATAAAAATTAACAATAATATAAATAATAATAATAACTAATAAAAAAAATTTTGTGAATTAAACACTGTTTTGGTTTATATTTCCATCTTTATAAGAAAAAACTTTTTCCTATTTTTATAGCTGACACACTCTGTGTCGAGGCTTGTGTGTATCACAATGGACCAGATCGGAACATTCTAAAGGGTACCTCCAGTTATAGTTAAGGGGATGGTAGTTAAAAAGCAATTTTGGGCTGATTTTTAATTTTATTTATTTTTTTTTTTTTTATGTACAACATTACAGAGTATTGTGTAAATTTCAAGGAATTCGTGCAAGCGGATACGAAGATACAGCGTTTCAAAACGATTGGCCAATCTACATTTGTTCGGGGAAATGAACTTTAAATCGGTTTTGTAGAAAGTGACTTTTTTGAAATCGGTGAACACGATGCTCCAAATTTTTCTACTCATAAATACGCAGGTAACATCGTGGCTCTTTTCGTATTTAAAAAATAAACTTACCTCAACTTTAAGCGAAAATCGCATTTATTTACTTCAAAACAGAAAAAAAAAATTTGTTAAAAAGGGCCACGAAGTTACCTCGGGATATCAATTTCCTTAAAGTACAATGAAAGCTCCCATAAGCGGACAACCACCGTGGCCGCCTTTTTGTCCGCTTTTGGGAAAGTACAACAAAAAATTATTATTCAAATTAAAACTTACTTTTCCAATTTTTTTTAATTCTAATCGGAGGCTTAAATAACCGCTCGAATTCAAAGTTTCGTTGTTTTTTCCACACCATATTCTCAATGGTTTTACTATTGAAAATAACCATGTAAAACAAGAGCGCTTATTTGTCACTCACCGCTTTAATTTCTCACTCAATCGAATAAAACTCAAGGCCTCTTTTGTTTCGTCTAACGAAGATAACATTGAAATATTTCGACGTAAATGGCGTCGGGCATACACTAAAATCAACGAAAGGTCGGGAAAAAAACTATAATTTCCTTCGCGAAACTTGCTATCCTGGTTTGTTACTTAAATCGTTGTTTATAATCCAAACAAACCATAGACCACCAACGTCAAAATCAGGGACGTGAACCGACTGGAAAATTTGCCCGGCTCGGTTCGGGGGTTCTAACCGTGTTTGAACTTTTGGATTGGTTCGGCAAACCGGTTTTCTACTTCTTTGAACCGGGGTTTCGGTTCGGTTCATCGGTTTGGGAACTAACAAATATATGCATTTTTGAGTTCAATTTAACAGGTTGGCTGATAAGTCCCCGGTCTAACAAAGAAAAACACATTTTTTTGTCAAAATTCGTTTTTATTATTCAACATAGTTCCCTTCAAGAGCGATACAACGATTATAACGACCTTCCAATTTTTTGATACAATTTTGGTTTCGGCGATCACCTCTTCATTGCAGCCAAATTTTTTCCCTGCGAGCATCCTTTTGAGGTCTGAGAACAAGAAAAATTCGCTGGGGGCCAGATCTGGAGAATTCGGTGGGTCGGGAAGCAATTCGAAGCCTAATTCATGAATTTTTGCCATCGTTCTCAATGACTTGTGGCACGGTGCGTTGTCTTGGTGGAACAACACTTTTTTCTTCTTCATATGGGGCCGTTTCGCCGCGATTTCGACCTTCAAACGCTCCAAATAACGACATATAATAGTCACTGTTGATGGTTTTTCCCTTCTCAAGATAATCGATAAAAATTATTCCATGCCCATCCCAAAAAACAGAGGCCATTACTTTGCCAGCGGACTTTTGAGTCTTTCCACGCTTCGGAGACGGTTCACCGATCGCTGTCCGCTCAGCCGACTGTCGATTGGACTCAGGAGTGTAGTGATAGAGCCATGTTTCATCCATTGTCACATATCGACGCAAAAACTCGGGTGTATTGCGAGTTAACAGCTGCAAACACCGCTCAGAATCATCAACACGTTGTTGTTTTTGGTCAAATGTGAGCTCGCGCGTCACCCATTTTGCACAGAGCTTTTTCATATCCAAATATTGATGAATGTGCGACCAACACGTTCCTTTGATATCTTTAAGGCCTCTGCTATCTCCATCAACTTCATTTTACGGTCACTCAAAATCATTTTGTGAATTTTTTTGATGTTTACGTCGGTAACCACCTCTTTTGGGCGGCCACTGCGTTCACCGTCCTCCGTGCTCATTTCACCACGCTTGAATATTGCATACCAATCAATTATTGTTGATTTTCCTGGGCCAGAGTCCGGAAACTCATTATCAAGAAAAGTTTTTGCTTCCACTGTATTTTTTCCCTTCAGAAAACAGTATTTTATCAAAATCGAAATTCCTTCTTTTCCATTTTTTTCACAATAACAAAAGTTGCTTCACAAAAGACGTTCTATCTAACAAACTAATTAACTTACAGACCTCAAATTTTGACACGAATCATTTGAAGGTTGCCACTATATAAAAATAATATGCATTTAATACTAGCGACGCCATCTATGTGTCAGACCGGGGACTTATCAGCCAACCTGTTATTGAGTAACAGTCTGGTATGTTTCCCTTGCACTTGATCTTATACACTAAGTTGTGTTGTTGTTCTTTTGGAGTTTGGTCTTTTGTTTTTGTAATTTCTCAGTTTTGAGTATTATGCTTTGATGTAAAAGATAAAAATCGAAATTTAAATTTTATATTCGAGCGAAAAAATAAAAATCAGATATTGTTTTTATTTTCAAGTGTAAATATAAAACTCAAAATTTAAGTTTTATTTTTGATCGAAAAAATATAAATAAGAAAATAATTTCTATTTTCAAGTCAAAATTTAAAACTCTAAATTTAAGTTTTATTTTTGAGCGAAAAAATATAAATCGAAATTTGAGTTTTTTTTTTTTAAAGAAAAATTAAAAATCAAGAAATAATTACTATTTCTGAGTTTTAAAAATAAAACTTATAACAATTACAGTCCCTGGTACAAATATTTAATTGAAGTAGAGTTAAGCAATAATAATGTTATCCAAAAACTTACATTAGCAGGCAGCAACCTTCATTGTCCACAACCAGAATTTCCGCACCTAGAAAGAACAGCAGTATCACCAGTTGTAAATTATATTGTAAATTGAGTATTACAAACAAGCAGCGCCATCTTCGTTCGACAAAAAAAAAAATCAAATGCAAAAGTTGTCCTCAACATACTAGCGACTTCTTTAAAAGGGGGAGGGAATGCTGCACCTTTTTAAAAAACCTCACTGTCGCGATAATCGACTTTTAACGGCGGAGGAATGTTGTGAGTTCAGACTCGACTCACAAGCAATCAGGTTTATTTCATATGGTCACCAAAAAAGCAAGCACATTATTCAAGACCGGCTACAGCAACAACAACAACAACAACAACAACAGTAAATGCATTACCATCAGTTTTGGCAAACGATGAAACAACAACAAAAATAACTGATTTCGTAATCGAATTTCCGAATACAAAGAAATGCAAGAAGAACAGCAGTTGCGACACCTATTTCTGCTTGAAATGCAGGTTGGCTAATTGAGGCAGAGATCAACAACATCAACGAAAAACCAATGGTACGCGCAGGTCGACGTCGAACTTATGAAATAGTTCTAGAAATTTCCACCTGCAACTATCCAAAATTGCCTTGCATGGATTGGGAAATCCATAATGCAGTACCGAACCTTTTTTTCAATAAAAGCATAACATCGAGATTTGGAAAAGGAGCTTTTGTGTTGAACAGTTTGCGAGATCTCAACTCTAAGCGGACGTACTCTTCAGTGGCAACGGCGATTAGAGCGAAAATTTTAAAATCCAGGGATTTAGAGAAGTTGTTAGAATGTTGGCTAGGATGATAGTAGGTTGGCTAGTAATGATAAAATACAAATTTGTGAATAAATAAAAAGGACTTTAACTTCAAAAAAGATTGAAAAGAATCAATTTAGTGTCCTTTCTCTTTGCTTATTAGCACTAAAGTATTTATACAGTGTATTCAGTTGGGTATACACCAGAAAATGTTTTGTCACATCAAATAAATAATTTTCGTATGTTAAGTAAGCAACGTGTAGTGACATGTGCCGCGGTGGTTGTAAGCTTATATTGCGTTTTGCTTATATGCAGTTTCCCACGCGAATTGCTTTCGTCTATAACTCAAATGCTATCGTATTGTTATGCAATTCCAAGTGCTGAATTTGTTATGCTTGCTAAATGCACAATAACGTGATCAAAATTTTTATCAAACATTAGTCTAATTACTATGGTCACAATTATTTACAGTGAAATAAAAAATTTTCATATGATTTTCCGACTGACCTTATGCTGCCTGTTCGGTCTCCCTGTTGCTTGTGCCGTGTGGAATAAATGCATTGTGTCTTGCATTATTTTGGCATTGCGAGTTGTTTGAATTTAAATTCGCGCGAGCATTGCTGTTGTTGTGTTGTGGGCATCTGTTATCCAAACGAAACATTTGTCTCAACGGCTCTTGCTTTTTGCGTAAAACTGACAGAGTGATAGTTATGGAGCTGTGTTTCATGTCATTTTTGTGTTTGAGGCATAGAAAATATGAGTGTTGATTAGACTGTTTCTTATTTTGAAAACTTTGATCGATTTCAACCCACCGGGTTGAAAATGTTTCCATTTGGCATAAAACTGACTGGTTTCAAATTTGGCGCCGATCAGAGGTGATTTGATGGGCGCGCTCGGGCTTTTCCATTTCGATTCTGCGGGAAACGATCTAGAAATTTTAATATGTAGAGAATAGATTCACCTTTCTTTTAAGACATAAAACACAAAAATCGGCTTATATTGGGCCGACCTGGGACGCCTTAAAGTCAAAATTTTGAGGATTTTAAAAGGTAGATCCGCTTGGAAGCTGTTGGCTGCCGCCGGAAAAAAATTAACATATTGGCTATGCATATTGCAAATATATATAAAATAAGCCTTCAAACTAGCCTAGTATGAAAAGTATTTAATAACTTCTTGCTACATTTTAGTTATATGTAATATATTGTGAATTTTTATATAAACTGAATTTTGGGTTCCGCCTTTTAACAGATCGCAAAATGGGTATGGTATAAAAAAATTAAATATTCGATTTAAATGCCGAATACCACAATGTTTGCCCAAATTTTAGGACATTAATCATTAAAATCCGTGAACGTTATCTATTCATAATTTTACAATTAAAACGCAAAAAAATTTGTACTACCTTATATGCAACAATTTGTTAAATACGTAGAAAACCGATAAGTGGAAACGCTGATGAAACCAACAAAACAGCTGTTCGCATTGAAATTAATAACAAAGGCGTGCGCAGGAATTTGATCAGGGTATGAGTAATTTGCAACTGTGTTAAATCCTGCATTTAGAGTTTTAAATTTATGTATATGTCGAGCACGGTTAAAAATGTGATGGAAAAACTAATTTATGAGACAATACAAAAACTGAAATTTTATCGAAATTTTTCTTTATTCAGGGGTATGAAACTGCCCTTAGTGGTCCCTCTTGCGGACGCCATATCAATCAATATGACGCAATCTGTTTTCGTTTTGCTGTCGTCGAGCAAAAGTAAATATGAGTGAGATTAAACATAAAATAATCATTATATACAAAGATTCGTCTCTTATTTTAATAAAATAACTTTTAACGAGAAATATTCTTTTGAGGAAAATTAGTCTTTTGCCGTGTAACAATGCAATCTAGTCTAGTGAAAAGCTGTTGACAATTTCTTCGGCGCTGCCACTTGTCTGTTTTATGCGTATTTTACCATTTGTTGCATATAAATAAAGTAATAAGAATTTTTTTTTTTCGTTTTAATTATAAAAGTATGAACAGATAACGTTAACGGATTATAGTCTCAAAAATGTTGGCATACTTTGTGGTCTTAGGCACCAAAATCGTAAATTTAATTTTTTGATACCATACCCATTTTTCGACCTGTTAAAAGGAGGAATCCAAAATTCAGTTTTACAAAAATGGTAGCAATTTTTACAGATAAATAAAACATAATAAAGAGTTATGAAATATCCCTTATACTAGACTCGTTTGAAGGCTAATTTTGTTTTTTTTTTTTTCGAAAATGCATAGCAAATATGTTAATTTTTTTCCGGCGTCAACCAAGGGCTTCCAAGCGGATGTATCTTTTAAAACCCTCAAAAGTGTGACTTTAAGGCGTCCTAGGTCGGCCCAATATAAACCGATTTTGTTGTTTTATGTCTTAAAAGAAAGGTGAATCTATTTTCTACAAAGTCAAATTTCTAGACCGAAAAAAATAATCATAATCCGCGGATGGCCACACTAATTCCCGTACAAATTTTTTTTCATATTTTAGAGCCCTAGCGCGCCCATCAAATCACCTCCGATCGGCGCCAAATTTTCAACCAGTCAGTTTTATGCCAAATGGAAACATTTTCCGACCGGCGGTTTGAAATCGATCAAAATTTTCAAAATAAGAAACAGTCTAGTATTGATGCGGTGTGCAAACAGTAGCAATACACCTCTGCTGTTTTATGGCGTGAAGTCGTCCTGCTTTGCAAGTCTCTCGATATATGGTGTTTTCATTAACTTGCTTGTTGCTTGTACAATTTTGTTACCCTAATTTCAAAGTGCTAATCAAGGCTAGATTCTCTCTAGATTCTAGAACTAGATCTAGGTTTTTATTCCTGCGTTTTAGCAGCAAATACCGTTTTTGCAAACGGAGTTTGAGAATTGAGAGAATTTAAAAACAGGTCGCCATTGCTAATGCCTCACTAACATATGTTTTACTTTGTAAAGGATTTGATGGGTATTTCGTCTAAAAGTAGTAATCTTGTGTGTTTGCACACCGCTTATAATTAAGGAATGCAATACAAACGATGCACTTAGTTGTTTGGCCAATTTAAAATGTTTTTTCTTATATTTCAGACGTAAAAAAATCAAATGGGAACTTCGTAATACCTGAAAAATTTTTTACATCCGTTACTTGTTTCCTGACTTTTAATCTATTTGCAATGCTTGGGAGCTTAGCTACATCATGGGTTCAATGGGTACGTATTTTGAAGTATTCTGATGTTCAGTTAATTTAAGCCTCAATTCTTCAACTTCCGTTTAACTATAACCTATCTTGTGTTGATCAACTGTGGAATTTTGACACGTCTTTTGTTTTAGATTCATACCCAGCTAAGTACTATGTTTTGAACCAACTGTAAATTTTTTGTTAATTATCGGTTTTTGATGTTTTTCGGAAAAATATGTATACAATCTTAAGTAACTTATTTTTCTTTTGGTATGGTATCAAACTTAATATCACTTTATATGAAATACCACTTTTTGCAAAAAAAAAAAAAAAATAAGTTTTGGAAGTACAGTAAGAGCGCTTAAAGGTAAAAGACGCGTTTGTTATCGTCGCGCTTCATTGTTCAATTATTAATTTAACATCAAACTTAAAACAGTGTGTTATTTTCTACTTCATTATTTTGAAGAAAAGTCTTAATCAAGTGACATTATTTAATCTAAAAGTGAACTCTTAAAGCCTAAATTTACTTATTATTGTTTCGAAAAAAATATTGAAAGATTTTCCGCTTTTTATGAAATAATAAAAATAAATTAAGAGAATCAACCTCGTGAATAAGAGTAAAAAGCAACAACTGTTATGATGTCAACTTCCAAGAATCGTATAGCTGTAGTACGTCTAAGCTTATGAACAACGAGTCAACTTCTCGCCTTTAAGAGTTACTGGATCATCGGCTCCACGCTCAATGTGACACTATTACAATCCACATTCTTGCCTCTGAGAAAAAAATTCTAGAAGTCATCCATATTAAGGTTGGGGAATTGAAACATGAGCTATGTGTTCTTACTGAGCGAGTAAATCATCTGAATACTAAATCATAAGACGTTGATGCTCTTAAGCAAGAGGTACGAGCTCTGAAACAAAAAGTCGTAAAGCAAGAAAACGTCTCAATCTCCCGTGGTCTACGATTTTATGGTATTCCTCATATGGAAAACGAAAACCTTCGTGATCTTTTTTTAAATCTATGCACAGCTGTTAATGCGCCGCCGCCGAGAATTGTTCAAATTTACAAAATTCCAGTAAGAGCCCCAAAAAGAGTTGATCCAGACATAATCGTTACTCTTACTTCGGCAAGTGAGCGCAATTACCTGTTGTTTTTGCTAGCTGCATGTAGACGCGATCGACGTGATAAATTGCACCTCTCCCTAACTGGTCTGCATTCCAAGTCTCCGTTTTATGACAACGAAAACTTGACAAAGAAAAATCATCAAATCTTGAGAGCAGCGCTCGAGCTGAAAAAACTTAAGAAA